>CAMZMU010000115.1:13603956-13958552 GCA_947311845.1 Poa pratensis | reverse complement strand
CCTGTTCCGGGGTGTTCATTTCAAAGATTTGGTGCGCAGATTTTGGTTTGGCGCAAGTAGCGTGTTTTTATAAGCTCAGCATTTGAAAAGGCACGGTGCTTGTTGTTTTATAGTATTGGTTTGTCTTGTGTCGTAACTTGTGGAGTAAGATATATAGGATTGTCAATTTGTTGAGGAATCTAATCATCTCAAAAGAGGATTGCACGTGCAGTATGAATGTATATAGATCCACCTGGTACCGTTCGCGGCTACAAAGGTGACACGTAGATGGCTCCGAACGTTATTGAATCTACATTGTATAAATAATATAAGTACACTTTGTAAAGTTGATCATTGTGTAAAAGAAGTAATATTTGCGAGGCTGATTTAACTATGGGTCTAGTGGTCTGCTCTTCGCACACAATTGTATAATTATGTTAGCGTTTGCAAGAAAGTGCTCCTAGTACAACCGAGATTTTGGCGTGTTGTTTTATTTCCTGAAAACTAAGTGACTCTTCTAAGATGCTTGTTAGGACGATAATGAGTTACAGGTTTGAAATGACATCAAGATTGGAATTTACAAGGCTGGCCTCTGAAAGGAGGTGGTTTTTAGAACAAAGACCGGAAAGGCCCGTCGATAAATTAATAGCGCCAGTCGGCGAGTAAGATACACAGTGCTGAACCCAGCATACAACACAACCCCGCACACACACAAGGAACAGTAACTACTAGGCGATTACAGATGAACCCCGAAGAACACCGCCACCGTCCACATAGGTAGACAGGCTCCACAAGGAGGCCTCAAAGGGACGCCGAGGAGCCACGCTCAACAAGGGGGCCACAAAGCGACGCACCGTGGAGATAAGGTGAGCGCCGACGAGCACCGCCACTGATCACAGAAGCTGCAGACACGTATACACCGAAGATCACCGCCACCGTCCACGCAGGTAGACAGGCTCAGCAGACCCCTCAACGGGCCGCCGAGGAGATTAGAACGAAACATCGCCACTGACCACAAAGCTGCAGCCAGGCTCAACAGGGGGGCCACAGAGAGACGCCGGTGAGAAAAGGAGAGCACCGACGAACACCGCCACTGACCACAGCAGCTGCAGACAGGCACCAGGTAGCTCCAAACAAGAAACGCCGTGTGCAAAGAAAGTTGTAGACTTTGCCGTAGAGGGCTCGGCGAGGGGATGCCACCGCAGCCAACACCTACCAACCTCCGGGAAGCAACCATCCGTGCGCTCCAAAGCGGCGTCTTCAAGAAGATTACGACGCAAAGGCGTCGCCATCGCCTGATCCGAGGATCTGAGGTTTTCACCCAGAGCACGAAGGAGAACCAAGAGAGCCACAACGGTGCCTTCAGGAAGGGAACGACGTCCTCGGACGTCGACACCGCGGTCCAGGGCGAACCCGGACAAAGGTTTCCCTTTGACATATACTCTAGGTCTCCCACACACGGGAAGTCGCATGTCAATCACCGCGCCGCCCACACGGCCGCGGTCACCAACCAGCACCAGAACCGGCGGCACGCCCGTCAACCGACGCGGTTCCCACCGTCCAGGGTCGCCACCCCGGCGTCCAAACTCCTCGCACCACCGTACCAAGCTGAGCAACGAGCACCACCGAGGCGGCCAGGACCCGAACCTGACCCCGACAGACGGCCACACCGGCAACCGAGGCCACACCACCACGCAGGACTACAGAGCCCGACCCGAGAGATTGGCCCAGCCACAGCCCCCATGGCTGCTGCCGGCGCCAGATCTAGAGGGTGAGAGGTGGTCGACCAAGACGACCGCTGAGGGAGGGCAACGACCTGCAGCCACCGCGGCTGCCAGGAGCGCCCGCAGCAGAGGAGACGGATGGGCTCGCACGGGCCCGGGGCCCCTGCCCCGGCCCATGGCCGCGAGGCCAAAGCGCGTGCCCGCGACCGCATCGTCGTCCTCGGCTTCAAACCACCGGCGAGGGCGTAGCAGAGCGCCGCCGCTGAGAGATCCGTCGCCACTTCGTCGGGCTAGCCGCACCCGAGCGGGAACCTTGCTCCACCGGCGCGCTGCGAGAGGAGGGGGCCTCGCCGCCGCCGACAACCGCACGGGCCCATCCCGGCGGCCACCGCCGGCGGCGGCGAGTGGGGGGAAGGAGGAGAAGCGGAGCTTTGGCTAGGGTTAGGTTCGCCTCCGGAGTCGCCCCGCAGAGCGACCCGGGAGGCAGGCACTGGCTCGGTCCCAAAACCGTCGGTCCAACCGTTAGCAGTGAAGAGAGTGTTGTTCATTTAGTGTCGGTCCCAAAGGAGGTGGTTAGCGTTATACTGTTCTTCCATGGAAGGAATTACAACTAGACGTGCCATTTAGTCATCTGAAAAGAGCATTGAAAACACGTATTATGAAATATATAGACATCTACTATTTGGTACCGTTGGAGAATCATTTTTTTTATTAGTAGTGCATTTTACAAAGGTGATACGTCGAACGGCTCCTCTTGAAGAAGCTTATATTACAATTTGTAAAGCTGATCGTTGTGCAAGGAAAAGTAAAGTGCAAGGGTGATAGACCTTTCATTCTAACCGAGTCTACTATTCAAAGACGGTACCGTTATTGTGTCGCGTGTTTTAATAATAATAATATATCGCAAAAGCAAACAACCTCGGTAACAAGGCGGTACCCTTCCTTGAAATAAATATGGTTGTATGGGAGCTAAGCAAATAGTAGATCTGACGGACATACCGTAACATCCGTTGGCTACTCGGCCAATCATGTGCAGATGCACGGTGGCGGTGCGTGTGTGCGCCATACAGTTTCACTTCGGTTTCGCTATAATTAACGTGGGCAGTCAGACACCATCAAGTCACGGTGTTATTTAACCCAAGCAAAGTAAGCTATATGGCCGAGGCTACCCACGGGGGAGGGAGGGCCGCATCACGAAAGTGCACCCCTCCGTCTAAAATTTAAATCGCCCGTGTCGTACAGCGCGGAGCACGTAGCCGCGCCGCTACTACCAACTCGCACGTACATGCTGCGCTCGATCTGGAATGTAGGCCCTTTCACGGATCTGAGCCGAGCGCGACACGTCTGTCCATCCGTCACTCTAGCACTCGTACATCCGTCCGTAGGTGTATTGGTTGGACGCAAGCAATGATTCATTCGATGCAGGCGCGACGGGCAGCCACAGACGTTCCTGTCCGGTGGATGGATGGAGGACGGCGACGGGCGCGGTACAGTACGTTCACCACCTCAGCTTGGAGTGTTCGCGCTGGAGCATACGGTTCGATCGCGATTGCAAAGTACAAAAACGGCCTAACGAGTAGATGATATAAGGTGGATGCTCGAAGTTGCTGATTCGCCTTGGGCCGCCCTTCATTCTACAAATTTAATAGACTATATCGCACTATCCTCCACTAATCTGCAAAAAGAGAACCACAAATATGATTAGAGGAACTATTACAGCATTCAGCAGTTGTTGTGAAAATAAGTAGGTCCGTCGTTTCCGTAAATGATGCGCTTGAATACATCGAGTGCCAATGGAAAAAGGCTTTCTACTCGTACGTACTCCTACCTATCAAAACTTTTCCCATCTAGGGCTTTTACCCATGACTTATTGGCCATGCTCAAAGAATACAAACTCAAAGAGGACGAACCGTACGGCGTTCAATTGAAAATAGAAAACCAATTTCAGTGGAGATGCAGCTAACAGTACTCCGGGAGACAACATCTACTCCTGCAAGTAAAACAAATTGAAAACCAACTTTAGTGGAGATGGGATAAGCAATAGTTGGCAGTAATACTCCGGAAAACAACATCTACTCCTGTAAGTAAAAAAAATCCATCTCCTATAAAACAACGCTTTCTTATACTGAACCAAAAAAAATTGAAAAACACTATCCGATTCCGAACATGAGAAATGGTAGACTGTCAGTGTAAGTAACAATGTTTAAAAAAAATTCTGCCGTGGAAAACAGGTACAAGGTTCAGAATAAACCGGGATTGATGAGTTTAGAGTAGCAATTACCGGGATTCAAAGTTCAGGGTTCGATTTGGCTAACCTCTATGAGTTCAAGGTTTGTTTTGGACTTTTTCCAAACTCAGGAGATGAAGCGGCGGCCAATCAAGTTAAAGACCAAATAAAGAGGAAGGTGAAAGATTTCGGACTGCAAAAATTGATGCTTAATAATAAGAAGAAAAAACAATGACGTGGCAGGTAACATGGGCTAGAAAACTGATGTGACAGATTGATGAGGTGGATAGGCTGCATTTTGAGAGAAATAGTTAGTGGGAATGATCTATTTAGTTATACTAGGCAATACCCCGCGCGTTGCTGCGGTAGACATGGTCTAAACTTCTTGTTGTACTCAGCAAACTGATTCCTAAAACGCTTAGAAAAATAATAACTAATTCCTTGCTGACAACAATATTTAAGAATGATACGTGAAAGCAATGGTACAAAGCTAAGACTAATCCTCTTGCATATTATTTGAAGTCGGAGTGACAGACGAACAATCAGGTTTAGAGGAATATACAGTCATTTACAGCGGAACCAACATGATATACAACTTGAAGCTGTTTCTCACTCAGGGAATAAACTTTCAATCTACAACTAAAACATCACCACCTTAATTTCTAGCTATCTATGACCCCTAGTATGACTATGTGCAATTTCCACAGAACTCTCACATACATTGTGTAATTCCCATCAGAACTGTCATAAGTATTTACTTTCGTCCTTCCCACAACAGGAGTGAAACAAATGCCCTTAGTCCAGATTGAATCACAAGGACCCTCTAAAATATAATCTTTAATTATTTATTCCTTGTCACATGTGAAATCTCCCTCTTGAGACTAACATTAGGGATTGCCGTAACAAACTGATCAGTGTATCCACGGATCAGTGGATTACCTTTACCAAAAATGGCATTATTGAGGTGGTGCCAAGCTTGCGAAAACAAAAAACAGCGGTCTACATTATGCCTAAAGACATCTGAATCCATCGACAATAGATGGGATAGCTAATTAGCTTTTCCAAAATTAATTAGGAGTACGGATGAAAACAACCTGAGCAACCTGCAGCAGACGGGGGTGCAGGCCAAGCCGCTGAGCCCGAGCCTGCGCCAACTCCAGAGCCTGCAACACCGGCATCAGCTCCACGCAACGACGAGCCCACGACTCCGGCATCCACTGCGTCCACTCCACAGGCCGCAGGTGGCGCACCCGATGGTGACACGCGCCAAGGACGACATCGTGAAGCCGAACACGCAGCTCGCAGATTATGTCCTTGCCATGGACAGCGAGGAGATGCTGCTGGCCACAGGGGAGGAGCCGCGCAACCACGTCGAGGCAGAGAAGGAGCAGGTGTGGCGCTGTGCGATGCGCGAGGAGATGGACTCGATCGAAGAGAACAACACCTGGACGCTTGTCGATCCTGTGCCAGCCATCGCCCGATCGGCATGAAATGGGTCTTCAAGGTCAAGAAGGACTCGAGCGGCGCCGTCGTCAAGCACAAGGCGCGCCTCGTCGCCAAGGGCTACGTCCAGCAACAGGGCATTGACTTCGAGGAGGTGTTTTCTCCGGTCGCGCGGCTGGAGTCCGTGCGGCTCATGCTCGCGCTCGCCGCTCACCGTGGCTGGGCCGTGCACCACATGGACGTGAAGTCGGCGTTCTTGAACGGCGACCTCCAGGAGGAGGTGTTCGTTGTGCAGCCGCCGGGGTTCACCGTCGAGGGACAAGAGCACAAGGTGATGCGCCTGCACAAGGCACTGTACGGGCTTCGTCAGGCTCCAAGGGCGTGGAACGCCAAACTGGACACGAGCTCTGCACGCTAGGGTTCAGCCGCAGCCAGCACGAGCACGCCGTGTACACTCGCGGACAGGGACTAGCTCGCCTGCTCGTGGGAGTGTACGTCGACGACCTGATCATCACCGGCTCCGACGACGACGAGATCGCAAGGTTCAAGGCACAAATGCTGAAGGAGTTCAAGATGAGCGATCTGGGGTTGCTTAGCTTCTACCTCGGCATCGAAGTGCAGCAGAACAAGGACGGAATCGTCGTGGCACAGACCGCGTACGCTGACAAGCTTCTGGAGCAGGCTCGCTTGGTAGGCTGCAACTCGAGTCAGACGCCGATGGAGTCAAGGCTCAAGCTGAGCACGGCGGCGGCGACGGATGCCACGGCATACCGCATCATTGTTGGTGGGCTGCGGTACCTCGTGCACACTCGCCCGGACCTCGCGTATGCCGTGGGGTACGTGAGCAGGTTCATGGAGAAGCCCACTGTCGAACACTTGGCGGCAGTGAAGCACATTCTGCGCTACGTTGCAGGTACTCGCACGCTCGGCTGCTTCCTCGCCCGCGGAGACATGGCGGGAGAACAGCTGATCGGGTACAGCGACAGTGACATGGCCGGGGACGTCGACGACGGCAAGAGCACCACGGGGGTGCTGTTCTTCCTCGGCACAAGCCCAGTAGCTGGCAATCCGCGAAGCAGAAGGTGGTGGCGCTCTCTTCATGCGAGGCTGAGTACATAGCGGCCACCACCGCAGCATGTCAGGGCATTTGGCTCTCGCGGCTGCTGGCTGACCTCACCGGAGAAGAAGAAGCTCCGGCAACACTGAAGGTGGACAACAAGTCCGCAATCTCACTCTGCAATAACCCGGTGTACCACGATCGAAGCAAGCACATCGAGGTGCGCTACCACTACATCAGGCAGTGCGTCCACGAGGAGAAGATCATCGTCGAGTTCGCCGGGACAACTGAGCAGCTCGCAGACATCCTCACCAAATCTCTTGGCCGTGTTCGATTTCTGGAGCTGCGTAACAAGATCGGCATCGTCAAAATAAAGTAAGCAGCAAAAAAGAGACCCATGCTAGGATCCTGCTGGTACTCTGGAGATCGTGGCACCGCAGGAACGACGTCGTCCACCAAAAAGGTACTACCACCATTGGGGACTCGGTCAGCTTCCTCCTGGCGATGCAGATCAACCCTTACCTGCCTCCTGCCCCGACTGAAGACCGCAAGCTCAAAGCTGTAGCTGTGACGCTGCCGGCCACGACATCAACATCTGTGCAACCTGCTCCTGACCACATTTGGACTCCTCCCCCACGCGGCTGGACCAAGGTAAACACAGATGGGTCCTTTCAATCTTGGAGCATGTCGGGCGGTGCTGGTGCTGTCATCAGAGACGAACATGGCGTGGTCCTCCTTGCAGCCCACTCCTTCCTCAACAACTGCAGCCACGCCGAGGAAGTGGAAGCAAGAGCTCTAATCCTGGGACTCAAGCTTGCTCATAGCGAGGGCCACGCCAAAATTATCCTGGAGACGGACTGTGCACTGGCGGCTGCAGCTCTTCGTTCCCAGGACACAAACAGGTCTCCTCTGTGCTTTACCTACGATGAGGCCACATCACTGATCAACAAATTCCAGGATTGCTCCATCCTCTGCATCAGCAGGAATTGCAACCATGTCGCCGATGGCCTAGCCAAGATGGCGTACCCTGACGGGGACCGCATCTTGCACAGCGATCTCCCCAACTCCATCAGAGAGCTTGCTCTGAATGATTTGCATCCCGACACCATCCTGTAATCAAGCTCTTTGTAATCTCAAAAAAAAAAAAGTAAGCAGCAGGGCTTAGGGGGTGATTGTTGATAAACCCAGCTGCTGTTCCCGTTTCTGAATTTCAGTGTTAGGTGTTAGGTGTCGTTTCTGTCAGTTTCATCAGGCTTAGACTTAGTCGTTTTCTGTTAGTAGTTGCTCCGGTTCTGTCGCAAGGATTGGAGCAAGTGGTGCGTGATCTCGTTCTGTTCGTGGGATGGCACGAACGCCAGGAACGTGGGCATGTTTTCCCTTTGTAATCGAACTATAAGAAGAGGAAGAGAAAACCAGAAAAGCTGCGGAACTTTGAGCAGCACAAAAATCTCTTTGTCTCTGTTCATCTTCATCTCACGAGCGACAGCGGCCTCTTGCGTCCAGCGCATGGAGTTTCCCCTCGAAGAAGATGATGTCGTGGAGATCGAACCTCGCAGTCACCGTCCGCCACGAGCCCCGTCGCCCTACACGGCAGACTACGATCTTGCTTCTCAGAGTATAGTCGTTGTTGCTCTTGTCAACGATGGCAGCCACCGTGCAGCTCTTCGAGTCCGGTGCCGAGGACAGGGCGAACTTAACCATTGGCCGTTTCGTCCGCCGCGGCAGCTGGATCCGCTCCATGGTAAAAGCGTTCAGTAGGAAGGGGCGGCCCGACGACGTGGATGGCAGTAGGGCGAGCCAGTGGCCGAACGAGCCCAGGCAGAGGGCAGCGGCGGCATCCTCGGGCAGCGGGACGCGATGGATGGAGGCGTCGTGGAGGCTGACGCAGTGCCCGGGGGAGATGAGCCATGGCATGGGAGGACGTGGATGGGCAAGCTCGGCGGCGCGCCATGCCTTGCACACGCCGCGGAATCGGACGCGGTCGCCAAAGGCCGGAGTGAGTCGGTCGAGGATGGCGCTGAGCAGGTCGTGCGGGAGTTCGGGCCATGGACAGCCTCACAGCCGTGTCGCCGCGCTCGTTTCTTGGCCGGTGGCATGATATGAGTATGCGCCGCCTTTCTCTCGCGAGGTCTGATCGAAAGAGATATTGTCAAGCAACCCAACTCAATTCCATGCTATAAATAGGAGTAGTAATCTTGCTCGTATTGAACCTGAACTCAAACTCATGATCTGATAGTACTGAACCTGAACTCGATCGAAAGAGACTATGAGGTTTTTTGCACTTGGGAATTGGGATATTCCCTCTCAACCCCGTGCGCCTAACTCAAACCTGAAATCAGGAAGGTTCTCTCAAACATTGTTGTTTTCCAAAAGATGATAGGGTTGTGGTTCTGTGAAAAAGGTGTCCGACATTTTTTTTAGATGAAGTATCCCAAGTGCTAAAAAAACTCAGTTGAGAAATAGCGATTTCCACTAAGTATTGCAATGCAACATGGCGTGGTTGAGTTGGGCCTTTCATTGAAAACAAAGCTCGTCCAGGTTTTTTCACTAATAAGGGCGTACAATAATCTCATCAAAAGGAAAAAAAGAACTTCAGACGGCCCGGGAGAGAAACGGGGCTCTTTCTCATCAATAGGAAAAAAAACTTCAGACGCTCTTGTTAACCGTCCTCTGGTACCTGTCGCTCGTCCTCTCCACAGTCCCAACACACCACGGCACACCAGGGGAGCTCGAGGCGCGGACGCGGCGGCGCCGACCAGGTACCTCTCCTATGTCTCTTCGGTGCTAAATTATACTGCACTCCACTACCTGGGGTTGATGGATTGTACATCCTGGTCAAAGCCGCTCTTAGTTCTTTGTCTGAATTTTTTCCTCCACGAACTGTCCGGGCGCCACTCCCGAGCTAGCGTAATCGATTCGTAGTTTCGCCCCCCGCCCCCCAGTGATCCCCTGTTTGGGGACTGTTACGCAGCGTTTAATTTTGATCTTGGTAGGTTCATAGCGGCTCGATCAGTTGGGGATAATGGCTGGCGACCCAACCCTAATCGTGATGAACAGCGTGTCCTGTGCTCTTTACTGGCTGCGTAGGTTCGTGAATCGCCAGTAATTTACTGTAGCGCATACGGTGGTATGTCCATGGTTCTGGTAGAAAAAAATAGTAGTCTTGTAATATTTCAAGCGTGTCTCAAGATTGTGTTGAATCAGTTGCAGTTTAAAGTTGGTTATGCAATCCCGTGGGGCTCCTCTTCCCCCATATGCATTGTATTCTACTAGTATAATTTAACAGAAATCTTGCTATGTAATTGACAGCTGAATCGCTTTGGTATTTTGCTTAGCAGTTCGCCATAACCCTGCTGAACAATGTGGTATGTGTTATTACCTTGTAGTTTGATGAGTTGCTCGTCGCTTCTTGTAGGCTTACCATGGTCCTACCAAAATAATCATAGGTGCCGTGTGTTGAATATTTCAGGTTTTACTTTTGCTAGATGATTGTTTAAATTGAAACTTGCAGCTTTCCTGTAGGTGTTCTTCCAAATGTATTGTTTCGATATTTCTATCAGATCCTTCTGTTAAGTCAACATAAGAAAGTTTCATGACATAAACACACATTGTCCCTTTTCTTTTCTCTGCAGGGAAACACCATGGAAGACGACTACACCCTGGAGGACGACTACTCAGCGCCAGCGCCACAGCTTCCTGTGGACATCATGTACAAGATCCCAGCGCACATCTCTGATCCAGCCTCCCTTGCTCGCCTTGCTTCGTCCTGCAAGCTCTGGCGCGATCTCGTCAAGGACTCAGCGTTCTTGGATTCCATTAGGAGGCGGCACCGCGACCACGGTTTCACCCCATCCCTTCTTCTAGGCTTCTTCTACCAGGACAAGAAAAGGTCTTCTTCGGACCTCTGGAAGTATCACATTGACAAAACCTGCTGTTTGGCACCAAGTTTCATGCGCATGTCTGAATTGTCACAATACGTTGGGAGCAAAGCCGCTCGCAGTGCGATGAAGCCGCTATCCCTTGAAACCTTCATTCAAGGTCTTGGTGCAAGCCTCAACTTCTATGAGCCCATTACATCCCAGGACGGCTTCCTGGCCCTCCGCCGCCAATCAAAATACACCGATGGTCAGACCAAGGACTGTTTCTGCGTCTGCAATCCTCTCACTGGTGAAACCTTTGAGATTCCTGGCCTCAGATTTGATGTACCTCCTAACCATTATGCCTTGCTTGTCACCAATGATGTCGACCTTTCTGGACGCACGTCTCAGTCCTTCCAGCTGATCGGCATTTGGGTCCTAAAGGGGAAGCATTTCCACTCTCTGTGCTACAGCTCGAAGACTGGAACATGGACACGGTCTGTAGTAGTCCCCGAGCTAATGCCTAGCCTTTACTTGGTCTCGACCTCAGCCTCTACTTCTGATGGTGTCATCCGTTGGCTCTGTGGTAGCTGGAGACAAATGGCGCTCACGCACGTCGCCACGCTGCACATTGGCAACATGGAGCTGTCATACCTGGAGCTCCCACCCGAAGTGAAGCGCAACAAGGCGCCATTGTTGGCGAGTTCAGCTGACGGGGGGCTTCTGTTGCTCTTCATGCAAGGCCTTCAGATGTCACTTTGTAAGCACAGCAGTGCGCCTGGCAGCGGCTGGGTGCTTTCTGAAAGGATCGACCTGAGAAGTTCGTTGCCTCCGCGGGTGGTCAGGACAAAGGTCAGATTGGAGATGTTCCGAGGGAAGAGTGGCACAGTGGTGCTCTGGGTGGACGGGGAAGGCCTCTTTCTGTTCAGTCTCAGCGATAGGTCCTTGAGGAAGATTGACAGCGAGTATGTGACCAAGAAGTACTTCCTCTGCCCGTATGAGATTGATTGGCTATCCTGCCTCGCGATCACGAACCTCGTCAACGATGGCTCGTTGTCGCTGGACGCACAGAGAGAAAAGGCACAAGGCAGATGGAGGACATTAATGGGAACAAATTTGGCGACGAACGGTGCATCTTAGTAACAACATCGATCTGGTCTGTTGGTGGCACATCAGCCATGATTTTTTTTTACTTTATCGTGTAACGTGTTTCCTGTCAGTATGATTATTATGGTGACTATCAGTTTGATACTTCTGTCTAAATGTATTATTCTCTGTCAAACCTTTTCGCTCATCAGTATGATCAATGTTTCATCTGATCTGGTTGACCATTTCTTGGAGGGGTGTGCATATGTGTTTAATCCATGTTTCATCTGTGCATCTAAGCCAGATTTTTCCCATGGCGACTACAGACCAGGGGACCTTTTGCTAAGGGACTCGAGTGCTTTGCAATTCATGTATATCACGCCCTTTTTCTTCAAAGTTACAGCACAGTACCGTGACAAGCTGCTTGGACCCATCAGGCCAGCGTACTTCAAGCCAACTGAATTTGCATTGCCTGATCTACCGAGTGCTTGCAGAGTACTAATGCATTGTTTTCCACAATTTCTTTTTGAAGAACCTCAAGATGATGGACCATTGCAAACTGTATTAACAGAACAATTGACACTGTTTATAGATAAAATCACGCCCAAAATTTGTGCAAACCAACGCTTTTGGAATATAACTGGAAAATCTGCATAACTTTTCACAAATGAGTGTGGTTTATGATTCAGTTTAAAATAATAAATTGCAAAAACAGATTTCCGTCGCCGGGACTTGAACCCGGGTCTCTCGGGTGAGAGCCGAGTATCCTAACCACCTAGACTACGACGGACTGATGGCTACTAATGCAAAGGTACAGTATTGACAATAGTACTGCACTGTAGCAAAAAAATTGTGTGGCTTCGTTCTTAGTGGATACCTGCAGGGTAAAAAAGTGCACTGAATTTTTTCATCCATTTAGCAAACCTGTAACTCCTCACCATGCCAGCCTTGCCGCGCCTGCCATCCTCCTCCCGGGCCATGGTTACAACCGTTTAAAATGAAAATTTGTCGTCAGTTACAAGTACGCGCAAGGAAAAGTATCAAATGTATTCCCTCCGTATCAAAATATAAAATGTTTTAGATATTTCAATATGGACCACATACGGATTGAAATGAGTGAATCCACATACTAATACATGTGTAGTTACATCCGTGTCAGAAAAATGCTCAATATCTAAAACATCTTATATTTTGATACGGATGGAGTATTTGATACCACAGACCCACAGGCCACAGTAGTTACAGAAACCGTAGTATCTCATACTTTGAACTGAGCTCCCAAACAGGTTCGACAGCCATGCTTCGAAAATACAAGTTTGTCCTTTATATAGACCGTATATTCGCCCCGTTGTATGAGGGGTTTTCTGAATATTTGTCACAACTTTACATGTATATGTTGGCCTTTGGCCCCAGGAAATACAAGTTGTTGTTTCCCTAACAGCTTCAACAGTCATGCTTCGAAAGGATGCTCTCCACGACGCTGCGAGCTATCGGGTGGTAGAACTCATGGGCCTCCGAGAAGATGCTCCTTGCCAGCGTCTTCTCCTCCTCGGAGCACTTTGCCAGGGAGCTGTAGAGCGGGCGCAGGTACCTCATCCTTCCCACTTGCTTCAGGATTTTCTCCACCTCGTTCAAGTAACACCTGCAGCCCGTGGGGATCGCTAGCTGGAGAAATGCGACCTTGGCATCGTAGTCACGGCTTTCTGACAGCTTGTACCGTTCATCAAGAGCAGTGACCTGGATAAATAGAACAAATGGCGATGTAATCAGTTACTCTGAAATCACTTAGAGCATGAGCAATGTGGGAAGAGGCCAAGCATGCAAAAATAGCAGCGGCTAAAAAATTCAAAAGTGTTACAGTGCAACAGCGCAAAGGGTTGCTCAACATTGAACAATCGAAGCTGGGACAGTTAGGCATGATCTGACAAATGGGACAGCTCGATTTTTTGTGCTAGAGTCGACTCTTGTACCAGAACTGGTTCTACGACTTTCCGACTTAGACTTAGACACCCACCCTGCAGCGTTTAGAGCCAAAACCCTTTAGGCCCGAAGAGTGTTCCTGGCACAGGGTTTGGGCTCACATTGCACACACCCTTATAAGTTATGTGACTTGTATCAATATTTATGTGGAAACAAGCTCTTTTCCACAGAATACTACAAAACAGTACTACATAAATGAATGCTTTCATTGGCAATGACTGAAAAGCCAAAGATAAAGAAAGTAACAGAATAATGATACGAAAGATAGTAGAGAACTCCTAAGCCCAGTGGCGGAGCCACCTCCCGGCGAGCTGGGGCAGCTGCCCGGGCTCAGCCCAGAGAGTCCACGTAATGTGCAGCAAGAATTCATGGTTTTCATGGGCAAATGCTAGTTAATTAGCTTGATCTCTTTGCTTTTTGCCCAGGCTCTGCAATCTGGCTAGCTCCGCCACTGCCTAAGCGGCTAAGATTGAATACACCTTGGTTTTAGTACTTTCTAGATCTTGATGGCTTGAGTTTGTAGGTTACCCATGCTTGATAGATACTCAAATGGGGAATATCGGCCATGTGCTACTTATTATTGACTCGGTGAGTATTGAACCCAACAAGGGAATTCCTACATGATCATGAGAACGTTTTAACTCAGTTATTTGGTTATTTGCCAATGAAGTAACCTAGCTGAAGAGGTTGCAACTTTAAGGCGTTTTTATGCGTAATCTCCATACACGTTATTCAAACCGAACCCACTGCTCCATGCAATCTTCAACTACCTTACTTGAATTGAACCCACTTCTTCACCAGAAATAAAGTGAGAAAGAGAGAAACTATGACCTAGTTTTTCATGTTACCCCATAGATTCCATAATCGAAAGTCAAGTTCTCATCACATTCTAATATACTCTTCTATATGGTGAGCAAGGGACTCCTATGAAGTTCCCTCCGCATAACTGATAATCAAGCTAGCAACTGATCGACATTGTCAACAAGTCTATCTAAGCAATTTCAGTACAGCTAATAAGCAGAATCTAGTCCCTGAGGGAAGCAGACAAACTAATAATATATGCTTCTGCCACTCGATGTAATTAAAATCTAATTGTAGTTCCATTCCCATTGGTAAACCAAAGACAGTAGGTTGACTTGCTCTGGACAACCATTCTCACAGGGATGAGTATACTATCCATTCGGCGTTCAGCGGGGGTGCATACTTTGACAGCAGATAATCGCATTTGGTCTCAAGGGAGGAAAAATATTCTAACTGATCGTGTTAAGATATTACAAGATTTTTTATGAACTAATATCCTTCTACAGTTGGCCGAAAAAGCATTTACAACATACTGTCTGATCAACTAAACATTGATGCTATGTAAATTAATTGCCACAAAGATAGAGTGCATGCACACAAAGATAAACTATCTGAACTGAGGAAAGTAATAAAAGAGAGCATTGTTATTTACTAATAATACAAACCTGTGAGGCTTCAACATCTGTGGATAAGTTCTCCATGTAAAGCTCCCATTCTCGTCCAGCCCAATCTGCCACCTGGTCTTCACTTGGAATTTTTCCAGACTTAAACTCTGCAGCTAAGGTGCAAATCTCCCTATAGATAGCTGAATCTGGTTCCATGGCATCCGGAGGGATACCAGTACCCTCAATCCACAGCTCAAGGTCAATATGATGTTCTATCCCAGGTACATTGGCTTTCAAGAATTCAAGAAATGTCTCCGTATCTATCGATTGGAACTTGAAGGTGGCAATATATTTCTTCAGGAATTCATCAAATGCAGGTCGGCCAATCTAACACAATCAACAAGCATAGCACAGTGCACATTCACAATTAGTCATTGTTCATCGACGAATGGTGCAAAAAAGTGTAAACCAAATCTTGTGTTATGCCCACCTGGCGTTCGATGCGCCATAGGAACTGAAAGCCTTTCTCATAGGGCACTTGTGAGTGCACATCATCTGGATCAATCCCTGCCATCTTCGGTTTCAGCTTGGTAAACTCCATGTTATCCTTGAATCTCTCCATCATTCTGTTCAAGCCCCTCCATCCGATTCCCATGCTTAAGGCTGCCCGCTCCTCACCTTGCACCACCTCAACAATCCTCCTCTCAGCATATACTGTGAACCCCTGTATGTAGAAACGATATTACCATGAGAATTCTAGATGAACGTGTGAACCTCAGTCATAACAGTTGAAGACAAAGATGACAGTTTACTATTGTTCTAGTTGAATAAAATTGCAACTCAGCTGATTCCAACTAAAATAGAACTGCTTAAGGCTTTCATCTTAATACTATTACAAGGATTCTACAAACACTTATCAGTACACAATGTACCTCGTGCAGATGAATAAGTTAATTACCAGTAGCTACAACTCTGCCCCCAATTAAACAATAGAAGGTTTGTCACAGTGGCACATGAATACAGAGTGTAAACTCGAGTTGTATCATGATATACATCAGCTCACATGAGAAGAAGAAGATCACCTCATTCAGCCAGAAGTCCTCATTGGTTTTGTTGGTGATGAGATTCCCAGTCCAGCTATGTGCGAGCTCGTGGGCCACCATCTGCGCCCCTGTGCCGTTCCCTTTGATCACCGTGGGCGCGAGGAAGACCATCCTGGGGTTCTCCATGCCTCCGTAGGGAAAACTCGGCGGCAACACCAGCAGATCGAACCTCTCCCATACATAGGGCCCAAACAGCGACTCCCCGACCTTGACCATGTCTTCCACCGAGGCGAACTCGCTGGCCGCGTCGTCCAGGAGCGTGTCCCCTCCCTCGGCGTAGACCCTCGTCCTGGGGCCGAGGTCCCTGGACCCGATGGCGCCGGCGGCGAAGGCGAAGAGGTAGGGCGGCACGCACTGCGCCATCTCGAACTCCTCGACGATGCGGCCTGGCGCGCACCAGAGAGCTTCATCGCAGGCGCCGCGGTGGTCGGAGGATACGGGGTCCCGGCGGGCGACGTGGCGCGCGGCGGCGACGGCGGAGAGGCGGGCGGGGACGTTGAGGAGGAGGGAGTAGGTGATGCGCGCGGCGGGGGTGTCGTGGCAGGGGAAGATGGAGCGGCGTGGATGGAGTGGCACTGGGAGAAGACGAAGGGGAATCCGGAGGCGGTCTGCGGCGGGGAGAGCCACTGCAGTGCGGAGGCGTCGGGGGGTGTGGAGAAGGTGAGGACGAAGGAGGAGGTGTCCGCGGGCAGGGTGAGGGTTAGCGCGGTTCCGAGGACAGGGTCGGCGTCAGCGGCGAGGGCGAAGGGGATGGGGGCGGCGAGGGCGACGGTGGAGGCGGAGTGGACGGTGAGGGCGCGGGTGTCGAGGAGGAGGTCCCCGAAGTGCGGCGCGGAGAGGGTGACGAGCGCGGAGGCGTGGATGACGGAGGCGTCGAAGTCCAGGTAGAAGGCGAGCGCGGCGTGGGCGGTCACCGGGTGGGCGCCGTCCGTGTAGGAGTGAGGATCCACTGGCGCCATGGCTGCTGGCTGGCTGCCGCACAAGGAGACGAGTTTAGTGGATTGGGGAAAATTGTGAATTTCGTGTATTCCGGCACAAGAATTACAGTTTCGCGGCGGTACTTTTCAAAGCATACTTTTCGTTTGCGGTATGTAAACGCAAACCACCTCAACCATACACCTATCCTTTTGGTCGTTTATTATGGGCTCAAAACTGGGGTGTTTTCCAGTTCCTCCAAATTTTCTGTCTTAGAGCAACTCTAACATACTTCCTCCGTTTTTTAATATAAGATGTTTTAGGTGTTGTACATGTTGTCTAGATACATACTAAAGTAAGTGAACATACACACTTAAACATGTCTACATACATTTGTGTACACATGCATGTGGACAAATGCTAAAACATCTTATATTAAAAAACGGAGGGAGTATATCCTAAAATCTCGTATCGGATAAATCGTATAAAGTGGATACAGGTTATTCCCTACAAGAAGAAAAAGCATAGAACAGACGCACGATAAGGTACTGGGTATTCAAATGGAAAAGAAAGATAGTTCTTCGCGCGAGATTTTATATATAGCAAATCAACAACTACAACTAAAAAGAAATTAAACTAACTACTTCTTCTTATTATTCTCTGGCGAGCACGTCCGCCGTTTGATTTAGAAGCCGAGCACCTCCTTGTCGTAGATTCGGCGGACCGCCCACGCGAGCTTGTGCTCGTCCACCGCCACTTGGAGGTGTTCCATCTCGCCGGAGAGGAGATGGTGTCGCGGCTTGGAATGTGGTCCTGCCGAGCATGCAACACCGGTTGAACACATCACACATCACCCTTATTCATCATCTACTCACGCAAGGTCGACATTTACCTCGAGATCATTCTAAGCACCGACAAATGATACACGCACCACATACAAGAGTAGGGCTAGTATCAGACGTTATTCGCTGAAATCAAATCTATATAAAACATTGCCTCACGTATGCTACCAACTTGATCTCCGAACATGACCCCTTCGAACATATATTTACCGCCAAAAAATACCGCGAGAAAACATGAAGACAACCAATGAATTTAACAATTCCTACTTAGGTCCACATTTTTGTGATCTTTTTATAGCCCAGAATACAACGTATTTTCAATACAATTTTGCGCGTTCATAGAAATCACCTCTTCATCTGTGTGTACAAAACATATGTTTTTTATACTTTTTAACATGGTTTACAGTTTTTTGAAAATAAAAGGGCTCCACTTAGCTCTGGAACAGTATGTACTCACTCCTCAGAGCACTAGTATAAGAGGTTCTTCCCAATCCTAATTTTTGGTTGTTGAAGTGGCATGATTACACTAGCTCGCCATCACCACCGCCGCCACCCCACTCCCATGTTTGTCGTCGCCGCCGCCACTAGCGCACCACCCCCTCCAATGTCATCTTTGTTCCATCATAGGTGCCCCAGTAGAGAATAGGGCCAACATATATTTGAGTACATAAAATAAAATTGGGGATGAGTAATGGGGGCTAATACTCAAGATGGTATCACTTTTCGGACCCCAAGAAGTGATGTCCAACCCCTACTTGGTTTTAGGGGCTATAGCTGCAGATGCTCTTACCTAAGGTGACGATATTTGGTGCATGAAATGGAGATGGGAGAGAAGGGGGGTAGGAAGGATAAAAAACAAGCGGAAAAGTGACTATGGCAACTGGGCTATCGGAGGGTGAGACAAATATAGAAATGAGGTGGGAGATGAAAAGTAAGAGGGAGAGTGAATACAGCTACCAGGTTATCGGAGGGTGAGACAAATATATAAATGAACACATAAGGAGTGAGGAAAATCAAGAGAGAAAGTGATTACGGTTACCGGGGTTAGAGATGAAAAGAAAGAGAAGAAGTTATTATAGTTAGACAAAATTAGAAATGCGATACGTCCAAAGCGTATCTATAATTTTTTATTATTTCATGTTACTTTTATATCATTGTTACGTACTTATATCATGATTTTATATCATTTAAAGGTATGTTTATGAACTAACCTAATAACAAGATGCCCCATGTCAATTCATGTTTTTTTTGTGTGAAATGCCTCAGTACAATTTTCTCGTGAGCTTCCCTACATGATCGAGATCGATATGGTGTAATTCTTATTGTTGTGTTTACTTGTGATGAATTGTTGTGTTATGCTCAGTTTGTTCAGGTTATCTTATATGTTAGATTGCTTTAGTTACGTTCCTACATGCTCTCCGATTTATATGATTGTTTTGGCTAAGTAGTTGTATAGGTCTTTAAGAGGGAGTATATATTCCATAGTAGGTTCATGCCTTCTTTTATCACTGCGCTTGAGTGACGGAACGACTAAGGGTGAGGATGTGATGTTGTTACTAAGGGTAAACATCGGTGTTTATGTCTACTTTTGATAATAAATGTTGCTTACATCATGTGTAGAACTTAAGGCAATACTCCGTTACTTCGGTAACTTAATTTTTAGAGTGGCAAGAATAGAAGCGCACTCGAAGGGGAGTATTAGTTGGAGATGCGGTGCTGGTGCGCGGTTTCTAAACCTTGACATGATGCCTACATAAAAATATATGCCTTGCACATTTTTTCATAATGATCATAATCATAGTTCTATCAATTGTCTAGCTGTAATTTATTCACCCAACAATTGCTATCTTTTAAGAAGAGACACCACCTCGGTCCATCTTTATATATTGTTTACAACCTCAAGCTCACACTTTTCATTATTACTTGCTCACTGGTCCGTTCTACTATTTGCTATTTTCATCATCCAAATCATACGTTTAACCCTTTTGTTCCAAGAGAGATGGGAATATTGACAACCTTTCTGAAACGTTGGGGACACAAAATTATTGTGTCTTGTTTGTAGGTCCACTTCAACTTCGTGTCGATATCCTACTGGTTCGATAACCTAGTTTCACAATCGAGAAAAAATTGTTGTTACACTACATCATACTTTCCACTTTGGGTTACCAACAGTCATAAAAATGGACAGACAAATATGGATTGGGGGCAGCTGCGTGCTCGCTCGATCTCGGCACATCTACAACTGGTAATGTGTTGGTCAGATTCCATCCCGCTTCGCTCTACGCGCATAGGCCTGCGGAGATTCTCTTTGCGGTGTCTTGGTCCACCGTGCGGGTCATACTCCCCTGCAGCTACTGCCCCCTAGTGTTGCCTGCGGAGATGGTTTTGCTTCAAGTTTCTCTAGGCCTCTATTTAGACACCATGCGGTGTACTGTAGTAAACCAAAGAAACAATAAAATAAGCGGAATTATGTTTATGTATTTCTTGAGACGTGGGCCACTAGATGCGATAGGTAGGTAATCCACGCAGACGAGCCTGGACGTCTCTCCTCTCCCGTCACTGTAGCGAGAGGGGCGATTTTTCCAACTCCCGGTCGATCCACCTCCTCGCCGTAGATCCGACGGATCCCTCGCCCTCCGGCGGCCGCTCCGGCGGCGGGAGGGTGGGGGATCCCCGCGTCACGGGTGTAGATAAGGTAGGTTCCTTGGGGGCTTCAGCTGGTGATACGTCTCAAACGTATCTATAATTTTTGATGTTCCATGCTTGTTTTATACCAATTGCTACATGTTTTGCATCTACTTTATATCACTTTTATACATTTTTTGGGACTAACCTATTAACAAGATGCCGAAGTGCCAGTTCCTGTTTTCTGCTGTTTTTGTATTCCAGAAAAGCTAGTCTGGAAATATTCTCGGAATTGGACGAAACTACACGGGGGTGCCTATTTTTCCAGAACACGCCTGACGGAGCGAAGGAGCAGCAGAGGAGGGCCACCAGGAGGCCACACACACCTAGGGCGCGGGCCCCCCTTCTGCCGCGCCCTAGGGTGGTGTGGGCCCCTCAGGGGTCCGCAGCCGCCGCCCTTTCGCCTACTTATTCCCCCCGACGCGAAAACCCTAAGTACCTGAGCAAAAATCCACGAAAAGATCCAGAGACGCCGCCGTCGTCAACCCTAGCTCGGGAGGGTTCAGAACCTCTTCCCGGCACCCTGCCGGAGAGGGGAATCGTCACCGGAGGCTTCTACATCGCCATGCCTGCCTCCGGAGTGATGCGTGAGTAGTTCATCCTTGGACTACGGGTCCATAGCAGTAGCTAGATGGTTGTCTCTCCACTTTGTGCCATCATGTTTAGATCTTGTGAGCTGCCCTACATGATCAAGATCATATTATTGTAATGCTACATGTTGTGTTTGCTGGGATCCGATGAATACTGAATATTATGTCAAGTTGATTATCAATCTATCTCATATGTTATTTAAGATCTTGCATGATTTCCGTTACTCGTAGATGCTTTGGCCAAGTAGATGCTTGTAACTCCAAGAGAGAGTATTTATGCTAGATAGTGGGTTCATGTCTCCGTTTAACCTGGGACAGTGACAGAAAGTTCTAAGTTTGTGGATGTGCTGTTGCCACTAGGGATAACCTAACGATGCTATGTCCACGGGCATATGTGTTTGTTTACATTACGCACTTTACTTAATGCAATTATCCGTTGCTTGCAATTTAATACCAACGGGGGACTCGGATGACAACCCGGCGGTGGATTATTAGTTATAGATGCTGTTGGATAACGGTCTATGTATTATGTCGTAATGCCCAATTAAATATCATAGTAGTCAACATGTCATGTATATGCATTGTCATGCGCTCACTATTCGTCAATTGCCCAGCTGTAATTTGTTCACCCAACATGTTAGTTATCTTTTATGGAGAGACACCACTAGTGAACTGTGGACCCCGGTCCATTCTTTTACACTGATTAAACAACCACAAACCGCAAACTGTTCCTTTTTCATTCTCTGCAATTTAATACTCATTTTCCACACCATACGTTTAATCCTTTGTTTTCAGCAAGCCAGTGAGATTGACAACCTCACTGTTTCGTTGGGCAAAGTAGTTTGATTGTGTTGTGTGCAGATTCCACGTGAACAGTCCATACTGCCTGCGACAGCTATTTTTCTGGCGCCGTTGACAACCTTCTGAAGAGTTGCTGCTCCTACTGGTTCGATAACCTTGGTTTCTTTCTGAGGGAAAACTTGCTGCTGACTACATCATACCTTCCTCTTGGGGTCTCCCAACGAACGTGTGTTTCACGTCATCAAGCTATTTTTCTGCTAGCCGAGGGTGAACGTAGGGCAAGAAGGTGGACGTCGTCGAGGTCGGGATTATACACGGCAGTTTACCCAGCTTCAGGCACCACGGCGGTGGCGGTGCCCTACGTGCTGCTATAACTCACTATAAGGCAATATCGCCGTGAACAGGTTACAATGAGTTGGATGTATCAAAGTATTGGTTGGTTGCCCTAAAGGCGTCCTGGGGTCCAGCTTTTTTTTTTTTTTTTTTTTTTTTTTTGAAAGGGTCCTGGGGTCCAGCTTATATAGGCGGCTGGACCTAGGGTTACAAGGTGATTACGTATCCAGCAAGTATACGGAGTCCTGAACCTAGCCGGCAAGTATGCCGCCTTCCGTCTTGGTCTTGGTGGCTTCATGGGCTTCAGTCTTGGGCCTCCTCCTTGCCGGCATCCGCCTTCCTTGGTCGTCAGCTATCTGGGCCGCCCGGCAGGCAAAGCATTTACCACCACTGCGGGCCACCCTGGACTAGCCGGATTGATCCATGTTGGTGATACCCCTAGTAGGTATATCCCCAACATTAGCCCCTGGGAGGGTTCGAGTTCTTCAGGCGCCGTCTTCTTCTTGTCGGCAACGTCCGCCTTGTCTTGTAAGCGTCTGAAGAGCTTGAAGCATTCCAAAGTTGAAAGTAAGCGGCGGTCCGTCTAAAGTAGTCGGACGTTTTGCCGCCATCATGGGAAAGACGGCCTGACCGTTGTCAGGAATCTTCCCGGCACCAGTCTTGTCAATTGACTGGTCTTTGTCAAATGTTGACGGCTAACGTCATGCAGTCCACGACAGTTTGGACTTGGGCATGTGTCATGATTGTTTCTCCACTACGCACAAGAATCGGAGCGAGGGCCGCAGACACCGTTGCCACGACGTGCAAATCGTGGGCACGTGGCGGAAATCACGCGTCCCCCTAAACTCAGGCACGAATCTTGGTGCGGGGAGTTAAATACCCAAAGGGCACGCCGAGGTTGCTCTTCTTCCTCATTCGCACCCACCGTGGCCTCCTCACCTTCCCGAGCTCCTCTCCTCCCCGTACTCAACTCCGGCGAGCACGAGCAGAGCATTCTCCCCCAAATGGCGAGCACTCAGCAGGATGCGGCGGCGGCGCTGGCTGCGGCCTCGGCGACCACGGCTGGATCTGGATCTGCGCCTGCGGCGGCGGCGGCGGTGTCCGTGGGCGCACCGATGACCTCTCCCGTTGCCACCGTGGCTACGGGCGAGGTTTCTACTTCTTCCCCAGCTCCGGCGGCGCCTGCAATAACTGCTCCGACCTTCCCTCTCCCGTCCCTTGCGGCGACCAGCTCTGAGGCTGCGGCGGAACCTGCCGCCGACGACGACGACGACGCCGAGGAAGAGGAGGAGACTGGAGACCTTGGCTCCAGGTACTGGTTGCCGTCAGTTATGACGTCAGCCTATCTGAAGGAGCTGGAGGAAGGCGGCTATATTCCGCCAAAGACGGAATGCTCCTGGAGGGTTCCAGGCGACGAGGCGGTGCCTGACCCACAAGACGGCGAGCGCGTCATGTTGGCGTCGCACAGCCTTCGCGGTATGTCTCTGCCGCTTTCCGCCTTCTTTTTGGCGGTACTTAGCTTCTACGGGCTGCAACCGCACAACATAGCACCCAATAGTATTCTAGTGCTAGCCGGCTTCCAGGCTTTGTGCGAAGGGTACTTAGGCATAGCTACGTCCATAGAGCTATTCAAGTACTGCTTCCTGTGCCGCCGGCAACCCATACCAGGCGGCCACCTAGCAACCTGCGGTAGTGTCACGTTCAACTGCCGCCAACCTGACTGGTACCCAAAGATACCATACATCGAGTCGGTGAAGCACTGGACCAGCACTTTCTTCTACTGCAAGGACATCCCGACACCTGGCAGCACACAGGGGATGCCTGTCTTTGTCAACGGTCCGCCAACCCACAAGGCCTGTTGGACGGCAAAGGTGCCGCTCAGCAGTTTGTCGACGGAACTTCGAATTGCCGTTAGGCGGATCGAATTCTTGACGAAGACGATGATGGCTCCACAACTTGACGGAGTTGACACCGTCATCTGCTGGGTGTCGAGGAAAATAATGCCACTCCGCCATCGCCCACTGAAGATGTGCGAGTACAAGGCGGATGACGCCGGCAACAGCACCCTTGATCAGGATGCCTTAGAATACCGGCTCAGAGAGCTTATCAAGCCTCTGTCGGTGAAGGCGGCTGAAGGCGTCGCCATGTTCACCCACGACAACCCAGCCCCAGCGGTAAGTCAAAGCTACTTTATTTCACGGACATCCTTACCCACTGGTGAAAGGACAAGGATGTCGCCTAGAGGGGGGGTGAATAGGCGAATAAAACTTTTCCGGTTAAAGGCTTGCTAATTGCGGAATAAAACTAGGTGTTTAAATTAACAAGCCAACAACCTAAGTAAACTAGGCTCACCTATGTGCACCAACAACTTATGCTAAGCAAGACAAGCAACAAGGTGATAGCAAAGAATACTTCAAGCACGAAGGCTATCACAATGTAAGGTGCATAAGTAAAGAGCTCGGGTATAGAAATAACCGAGGCACGCGGAGACGAGGATGTATTCCCGAGTTCCTCCTTTTTAGGGGAGTACGTCTCGTTGGAGAGGTGTGAGGCACCACAAAGGTCGATCTCAACGCCACAAAGGCTCACCCTATTCTCCGATGAACCGCACCACAAAGGTTTGGTTCACCTTCCACTATCGGTATTCCTTCGAGGCGGAATCCGGAGCCTTTCAACAACAATCCGAGGCACAACCCACAACGATTGGGGGCTCCCGAACGGCTACAAGTGACCACACAAGGGTCCAACCACCACAAAGGCGTCTAGGGTCCAAGGACCCAAGAGTAACAAGTTCTTCAAGCTTTCAACTTCCACGAATCCTCGTGGAGAGCACACCGATGCACCAAATGCAAAAGGCAAGAGCACAAGTGCTCAAATCCTTCACTCTCAAATCCCACCAAAAGCAACTAATGCTTATGGGGGGAGAAGAGAGGCAGAACTAAGAAGAGAACCACACAAGAACTCCAAGAACTAGATCCACTATGTTCCCCTCACTTAGAGGAGAGATTGATTGGTGGAAATGTAGATCTAGGTCTTCTCCTTCAATCCTCCAAAGATCAACAAGTTTGGGTGGAGGGATTGGGAGATATCAAGGAAATGAGCTTGCAACAATGGAGGAGAGAGAAATCAAATCTTAGAGGGCAGGCTTGCTGGCTGGAGGAAGATGGAGGAGTATTTATACCCCTCCCAGGAAAACTAGCCGTTGCAGCCAGTTATGCACCGGAGTTTCCGGCCCAAGTGACCGGAAACTCCGGCCTACACCGGAAACTCCGGCCCCCAAGGACCGGATACTCCGGCCCCCACCAGGGGCTGAACCGGGGCTCGAAACGAGGTAAAAATACTTTTTAGGGCCGGAGTATCCGGCCTAGACCCCGGATATTCCGGCCCCCACCAGGGGTGAACATCGGGGCTCGAAACGAGGTAAAAACACATTTTAGGGCCGGAATATCCGGCCCCCAACCCCGGATATTCCGCCCCCCGGATACTCCGGTTGACAGAAACTGAGATACGAAAACAGCAATATCTTTTTCATCCGGACTCCGTTTTCGATGATCTTGGGCTCGTTGGAATCGTAACGAAGAGCACAATAAGATCATGCAGAGAAACATCATAGTCCAACAATGGAGGATAAAACCAAATGGGGAAAGGTTAGACCTCTCGATAAAAGAATAACCGATAGAACCTCCAAACCAAAACCGCAATACGTTTCTCATCCGGACTCCGTTTTCTATGAACTTGGGATTGTTAGAAGATACTCACAAGCTCTACAAGATTATGCATATACACATCATAGTCCATCATGTGAGGAGGAAACCACAAGAGGAGAGTTTGACCTCTCTACAAAAGACGAACCGGTAAAACCTCCAACATCAAAAACATCACAAGATATTCAAATGGAATCCGCTTTTGATGAACTAGAGCTTGGTATGGAGATGAACACAAGCTCTAAATTCTCACATGGATAAAAGCCAAATAAGAACCAAGAAAGATGATAATGCCAAGTATGCAAAGGTTTGAGCTCTCCACAAAGATGCGATCAAGTTACTCACTTGAGAGCCCCTCTTGATAGTACGCCGTCTATCCTAAACCCGGTCTCTCACTACACCACGAGACCGGTAAAACAGAAACCTATCAAGATCATACCTTTGCCTTGCGCATTCCACTTGAGCTAGATGATGACGATCTTGATCTCTTCAAGTGGACCACCTTTCTTGATTGCGCTTGCTAGCACATGCTTGATGACGACTTCTCCAAATACTCCCCCATACACCATTATGGGAGAGCCTCGCTTAGCTCCGACTTCATGAAGATGATGTCTTGAATCCTTCAAGACATACTTGCAATATGCTCAACTCTACACGTGACCATTCTTCATATAAACCCTTGAATAGAGCATTGATCAACATGTAATCTTCTAGAGTCCAACACATGAACTCCAATCTTTTCCAATGGACAAGATCTACAAGTATATCTCAATGCAAGCATTAGTCCATAAGGATTGTCATTAATTACCAAAACCACGCATGGGGCAACACATGCACTTTCAATCTCCCCCATTTTGGTAATTGATGACAATCCCTTTTACGAGGGTTTATATGATGAATTAAACAACCATGCAACACAAAGAGCAAGGATGCAAGAGAAGAAAGGCAAATGCTTAAGAACAAACTAAAGCATAAAACCAAATTCCCTTAAACCCTTAAACCCTCTAAACTTCTCCCCCATTGGCATCGATTGCCGAAATGGGAGGAAAACTTTAGAAGGCCAATATAGTAAGAGCTCCCCCATAATGTGTGCATTTCTCATAATATGAGTGAAATCAAATGCACATATCCAATAACGAATAGTTGGGAAGGAGATCAAACTATATCGAGGATCCAAATAATGCAAAAGAATTAACAAATAGAAAGATACTTCAACGAAAGAGGCAAGCAATCAAAAGGATCCGACAAGTGTTCTCAAAATCAAGAGGGAACTCCCCAAGGTACATGCACAATGAAGATTTGCATTTCAATATGGTGTGCATAACATGGAATCCTCACTCCCTCCTAGAAATTTTGAACACAAACCCTTGCAAGAAAGTATATAAGAAAAGAAGCAAAACAATTTGCAACAAGTAAAAAGTTTTGCGACAAGAGCAAGGAGCGGCAAATAAAATGATGGTGTGAGATAGAAAGACAATTTTAGGAGACTAATAAAAGGATGAGCCAAAGCATCAACATAGTCTTTCAAAGGAGTGGCACATAGTGCATATCGTGTCTTTCCCGTACCCACACACCAAGAAGATATCGCCAATAGCTCCACAAGCTTATTAAGATGCAAAAGTATACCAAATGACAAACAAAGCTTGTGCCTTTTAGAAACCACCAAAAAATCAAAAGCAATAAGAGGTGGTCACTAAAGAATTGGAATATCAATTAAAGATGTAACTATTCTCATGTGTATAAATTTCTAAGTAGACACCAATCACAAAGATATTAGTCCACAAAGAATATGCACACACAAAATAGATACAAAGGTAAAGATCATGATATCCAAATGGAAGTCATATATATACTAAATAAGATTATGCTTAAAAGCATAGCACAAAGCTCAATTTTATCTTAGAAGGATATAGATGAACTTCCGACACTAACCAATCATAGCATCAAAAATATCCATATGGAAGAAGGTGATAAAAAGGGATGCTCCGAGAAAGATAACAAGTATCGCAAAAGGCAAATGATTTTGAAAGGCATCAATATTGCACATGAGAGACTTTAAGTAGAAAGTGCTAGATTGACATAAATGGGATCGATGAATCATAGAAATGAATAAATAATCCCCTTATATGTAATCATCCCGGCTTACTCACATTTGCAATAAAGACGTTTTGCAAGAAACAAAAGAATTGCAACCAAAGAGATTCATGCCATGAAACAACCTACAAAAGGTTGAGAGCTAGAAAAGTATGCATGAGGTAGATACTTGTTACCGAGATAGCATTGGTTGATGTAGAAGATAAGAATTCACGATCATCCGAGCTTGGCTCCAATAAGCACATGGTGACAACACCTTCCTTGTAGATGAGACAAGCTTCCAATGCATCTCCAAATGTACCTAAAACAAATTCAAGTACAAAATGGTGCCCAAACTCATTGGGTCCAAAATAGTTAGAGCAACTACAATACATAGGACAAACTCCACAAAACTATGTGCATATAGATATGAAATTGAATTTCATGCACATCTTAGTCATTTAGGATTTGATGGAGTTTATCCTATATATTGGATCAACGAAAGTAAGCATGCCATAAGATATACATATAATAAATATGCATGCACATGACTTTCAAGAACCAAATAAGATATAATTTAGACAAAACACCAAGTAAACCAACAAAGCACACACAAGTGTGACAAGAAAACAAAGTGTCCAAATTATATCAAATATCCAAATCAACACATGAGTGAAGATACCATTTGAAAAAAAAAGATACCAATGAAATCAAGATACCAAATGATGAACATATCAATTGAAGAAAATACCATCAAGAAATAAACCAAACCCTCTACACTTTTCATGATGGCACAAAGTACCAAGACGAAAAATGTTTGTCTTCCAAGGAGACACGTCATCGGGATCAACTATCAAATGAAGACAACTAATGTTCGAAAAGCCTATAGGATTGCTCCCCCAAGATGTGTGCATTATTTAAGATTTTGCATTTGAATACAAAATGCACCCAAATGAGATCATCACTCTCCATATATATATATATTCAAACACTAGTCATGTTCAAGAAAGGCAAGAAATTGCAATACCAATTTAAAGAACGGTGTTTTACTCAAAGTAGGATAGCTTCCCAAAGAATAGTGCATTATCAAGAAGTATGACTTTTGAATGTCAATGCACAAGAATTGGTTCATTGCTTTTCCCAACTCAAGAAGACACAAAACAAATTTTAAGTAGAGCAATAAAGGATCCAAAAGATACGAGGAAGACAAATGAGAGTTAGATCAAAACAAATCCTTGACAATCAAATAAGTCAATTTCAAAGCAAAAGCCAAAGTGAATAAGATCAATATATTTACCACAAAATGATTATCACTTGACAAGACAAGTAATGAATGGAGATATTTCTCGGTGGTGGATTGCAAAGATATATTCAAGATCATATTCACAAAACATAAGCATATGGCAAAGGATAGGAATTAAAAGCCATGCTTAGATAGATAGAAATTCTTGATAGCTTCAAAAATCACGCAATAATGCAAAGCAACTCCAAGGAGTAGCTTGAAGCAATTGGTTTCCCAATGAGATATATGAGAACATATTTAGGGAAAGCCATATCAAGAAATTCCATCACAAACAAGATCCAACGGTGAGAGGCAAAAAGCATTTAAGCAAAAGGAACTTGTTTGAGAAACATGTCACATAGGGATACGATAATGAAGAATATCAATCCTAGGTGACAATACCTCACATGTTCACATTTTCTAGGTTTGTAATATGCACAAAGCTTATTACTCCCCCATAATGTGATAATCCATTCGTTTTTAAAACAAGAGGCAAACAAAACCAACTCGAGAAATAATGGACATTATAGAATTTGAATTTCTCATGAGCATGACATACCACATAGAGAATAGATAATATTAATATATCAACACTAAGTGGTATTCCTCATGTATACACAATTTTAGGATTGTGAAGTGCACGAAGCATATCACTCCCCCAAAATAGGATAGTCCATTAATCTCTCAAAAAGAGAGCCGACAAGATAATATATCAAATAAAAGCAATAAGGCTCAACACAAGTACATGGTGTGCAAACCAACATACACAATCTTGAATACTCAAGATAAGTAAGTAGAGAGCACAACACATACCAACACTAGCAAGGTACAAAACCTAACACATGCAAGGGTGCAAGCAACTTTCAATGTATATATGATTTGAATAAAAGTTACCGCAAGGAGGAACATTGGATATGAGATAGAACAATATGATCCAAATGACTTGACTTGAGAAAATATGATTGATGAAGATCCCTTAATTCTTCATAATGTAGCCAAGTCTCCAATGCCCTCCATCAACACCTATTGATCAAGTTTTGGCTTGATGGTCCCCAACCAAGTTGGATCCTAAGAGGTTAGTCACAATAGGTTTGGCAACCCAAATGGTTCTTTTCTTGACACCACTTTGAGTACCAACATATTTGGCAAACGCATTGCCAACCTTATCCTTCCGAAGAGAATAATCATCATTAATAATAATGGGGTTGGATAAAGTACCATTTGTGCATGAAGAAGCAACGTGACCTTTCTCACGGCATAGGTAGCAACATCTACTTCCTCCTCTCTTCTTAGTTGCAGTCTTGACTTGAGGAGGGGTAGCTTGATTTTGAACTTGTGGCTTCTTTCCTTGTTGCTTCTCACTAAGAGACTTCTTCTTCAAAGGGCAAGATCTAACATGGTGCCCTTCAACTTTGCACTTGAAGCAAACAATCTTGGCCGAATCTTTAACTTGTTCTTGGCCCTTATTCTTCTTGATAGGCTTGGACTTGATCTTGATATTGGAGTTGAATCCAAGTCCACTCTTGTCATTGGGGCGTCTTTGAACACTCAACATATTGTCAAGTGTAGAATCCCCAACATGACGCTTTTCCAAGTCTTTCTTCAAAGAAGTGACTTGGGCCTTGAGCTCATTTAATTTCTCTACATGGTTAGTATCAACACACACACTAGAGGAAGTAGAGGCTTCATTGTTAGAGCAACAAGGCAATGAAAGTAATTCATCACAAGATTTAGCAAAGGCATGAGAGGATGAATCACTAGGACTAGCACATGACAATATAGCATTTCTAGTAGAAGTTGTGCCATTGTCCACATGAGGCTCACAAGATGTTACCTTTGTAGAGATAGCCTCATGAGCTAACTTTAGCCTAGCATAGGATGCTAGAAGATCATCATTAGAGCTAGAAAGCTTTTCATGACTTTCTTCCAATTTCCTATACTTGCTAGTTAGCAACTCAAGTTGAGCCCTTAGCTCAACATTCTCCTTCAAAATAGATGCTTCACAAGAAGTGGAGTTAGTAGCACAAGCATCATTAGCAATGGAAGAAGACAACTTGACAAGCTCATCATTTTTAGATAGTTGAGTTTGGAGTTGATCATGAGACTTGATAAGGAGAGAGTGTTCACTTTCTAAAGCCTTGTGAGCTTTGTCAAGTCTCTCTATGTCCTCACTTAGTCTTGCATTGCCAACACCAAATTCAACTTTTTCCTTTTTAAGCACTTTATATTTAGCAAGAGCATGATCTCTTTCCTTAATGATTTTAGCAATAATAAGATCATTTGACTCATCAAGAGATTCAAGTTTCTCCTCAAGAGACACTCGAAGCTCTTGCTCTTCCTCAAGGGCATTCATTAAGGATGCCTTTTCATCGGCATCCTCTCTCTCGATTTGACATTTCTCGAGAAATTGAGTTTCCAAATCCTCAATGATTTCCCTACTCTTAATAACATAAGCATTGATTTCACATAGAGGAGGGATAGCTTTACTACCTTTGGGGAGAGCACGAAGAACCATCTCACCCATCTTTGTTAAGGATTCAAAATCAAATTGTTCTTCATGAGAATCCTCATCCACATCATCACAATTTGGATTCGAGGTAGGAACTACCTCGGAACCCTTAGCCATAAGGCAAAAGTGAGTAGTGGGCAAAGAAGATGAAGAATTACTTGAAGCACCATTGAGATCCATGTCTTGTTCCAACAAATGTTGGGATTTCTCTACATTGTTAGTCACACAAGAAATAGAGGACATGGAAGTATTGTTTTCATGGCAACAAGACAAATGAAGCATATCATCATGAGATTTAGTTAAGCAACTACTACATGATATGCAAGGACTATCAACTCTAGCATGTATGACATTTGGAGTGCTAGAAGAGTTTAAGTCCAAAGATAGAACATTGCAATGAGATAGAGATGAAGGATAGTCAATAGAATATTCACCATCAACAAAGCAATTTCTATCACCACTCACCATATCATTACCTTGTAACAAATCACATGTTGGTGAAGTGGAAGATGTTGTGAACTCATCACGTCCGGAGGTGGAGGGAGAACAATCATCCTCAATAATGTTGGACACTTCATATATATCTTGAAGCTTGGTCCATAACTCATGAGCATTCCGAAAAGGCATGATTGACGCAAGAACTACATCGCTCAAAACACATATAAGGCCATTAGAAACTTGAGTCTCGAGATGAGAGTTTATCTCATCCTCTAAAGATAGTTCTTGAGAATCCTTTGGAGGAGACAAACCCACATCTACAATCCTCTTAATATAATTTGGACCCATGGCCCTAAAGAGATTAAGTATGCGATTTTTCCAAACATCATAATTTGTGCCATCGAATATGAAAGTGGGATCGTGCACTAATTCTCTAAACGACATCTTTTACTCTCTAGGCGGTAAAGCCCAAAAAGAGAGCCCAGGCTCTGATACCAATTGAAAGGACAAGGATGTCGCCTAGAGGGGGGGGTGAATAGGCGAATAAAACTTTTCCGGTTAAAGGCTTGCTAATTGCGGAATAAAACTAGGTGTTTAAATTAACAAGCCAACAACCTAAGTAAACTAGGCTCACCTATGTGCACCAACAACTTATGCTAAGCAAGACAAGCAACAAGGTGATAGCAAAGAATACTTCAAGCACGAAGGCTATCACAATGTAAGGTGCATAAGTAAAGAGCTCGGGTATAGAAATAACCGAGGCACGCGGAGACGAGGATGTATTCCCGAGTTCCTCCTTTTTAGGGGAGTACGTCTCGTTGGAGAGGTGTGAGGCACCACAAAGGTCGATCTCAACGCCACAAAGGCTCACCCTATTCTCCGATGAACCGCACCACAAAGGTTTGGTTCACCTTCCACTATCGGTATTCCTTCGAGGCGGAATCCGGAGCCTTTCAACAACAATCCGAGGCACAACCCACAACGATTGGGGGCTCCCGAACGGCTACAAGTGACCACACAAGGGTCCAACCACCACAAAGGCGTCTAGGGTCCAAGGACCCAAGAGTAACAAGTTCTTCAAGCTTTCAACTTCCACGAATCCTCGTGGAGAGCACACCGATGCACCAAATGCAAAAGGCAAGAGCACAAGTGCTCAAATCCTTCACTCTCAAATCCCACCAAAAGCAACTAATGCTTATGGGGGAGAAGAGAGGCAGAACTAAGAAGAGAACCACACAAGAACTCCAAGAACTAGATCCACTATGTTCCCCTCACTTAGAGGAGAGATTGATTGGTGGAAATGTAGATCTAGGTCTTCTCCTTCAATCCTCCAAAGATCAACAAGTTTGGGTGGAGGGATTGGGAGATATCAAGGAAATGAGCTTGCAACAATGGAGGAGAGAGAAATCAAATCTTAGAGGGCAGGCTTGCTGGCTGGAGGAAGATGGAGGAGTATTTATACCCCTCCCAGGAAAACTAGCCGTTGCAGCCAGTTATGCACCGAGTTTCCGGCCCAAGTGACCGGAAACTCCGGCCTACACCGGAAACTCCGGCCCCCAAGGACCGGATACTCCGGCCCCCACCAGGGGCTGAACCGGGGCTCGAAACGAGGTAAAAATACTTTTTAGGGCCGGAGTATCCGGCCTAGACCCCGGATATTCCGGCCCCCACCAGGGGTGAACATCGGGGCTCGAAACGAGGTAAAACACATTTTAGGGCCGGAATATCCGGCCCCCAACCCCGGATATTCCGCCCCCGGATACTCCGGTTGACAGAAACTGAGATACGAAAACAGCAATATCTTTTTCATCCGGACTCCGTTTTCGATGATCTTGGGCTCGTTGGAATCGTAACGAAGAGCACAATAAGATCATGCAGAGAAACATCATAGTCCAACAATGGAGGATAAAACCAAATGGGGAAAGGTTAGACCTCTCGATAAAAGAATAACCGATAGAACCTCCAAACCAAAACCGCAATACGTTTCTCATCCGGACTCCGTTTTCTATGAACTTGGGATTGTTAGAAGATACTCACAAGCTCTACAAGATTATGCATATACACATCATAGTCCATCATGTGAGGAGGAAACCACAAGAGGAGAGTTTGACCTCTCTACAAAAGACGAACCGGTAAAACCTCCAACATCAAAAACATCACAAGATATTCAAATGGAATCCGCTTTTGATGAACTAGAGCTTGGTATGGAGATGAACACAAGCTCTAAATTCTCACATGGATAAAAGCCAAATAAGAACCAAGAAAGATGATAATGCCAAGTATGCAAAGGTTTGAGCTCTCCACAAAGATGCGATCAAGTTACTCACTTGAGAGCCCCTCTTGATAGTACGCCGTCTATCCTAAACCCGGTCTCTCACTACACCACGAGACCGGTAAAACAGAAACCTATCAAGATCATACCTTTGCCTTGCGCATTCCACTTGAGCTAGATGATGACGATCTTGATCTCTTCAAGTGGACCACCTTTCTTGATTGCGCTTGCTAGCACATGCTTGATGACGACTTCTCCAAATACTCCCCCATACACCATTATGGGAGAGCCTCGCTTAGCTCCGACTTCATGAAGATGATGTCTTGAATCCTTCAAGACATACTTGCAATATGCTCAACTCTACACGTGACCATTCTTCATATAAACCCTTGAATAGAGCATTGATCAACATGTAATCTTCTAGAGTCCAACACATGAACTCCAATCTTTTCCAATGGACAAGATCTACAAGTATATCTCAATGCAAGCATTAGTCCATAAGGATTGTCATTAATTACCAAAACCACGCATGGGGCAACACATGCACTTTCAACTGGGCACTGGATTAATATTGTCTTGTTTCCTTTTCAGCTGCAAACCTTGGGGGAGGAAGAGTTGGCTCCAAACTGGTACGACACCGGTGCCAGCAAATCGAAGAAGCGCAAGCTGAGCTCCTCCACCAAGGATTTGGAGAAGAGGAAGAAGGCGGCCACCTCTGTCGATGCAGAGGATGAGACCGTGGGGAATGTCCCCTTCAAGCGGTAGCAAACTTTGGCTTTCCCTGACTTAGCTATTTTGATATGTTTGTGCTGACAAACTTGCACTTTTCTGCTTACAGGGCAAGCCTGCCATGCCCAAGCTCCGCTCCAACTTGAAGATTGCTGCCGGCAGGGGCAAGCCACCACGCTCTTCTCCAGCCGCTGCGCCGACAACGCCCACAGTTGGCGTTCCCGTGGTTGTATGCCAGGGAACGTACACAGCTGCTGGTACCTCAGAGGCGGCAACGGAGAAGGCGGCGGGCAAAAATCAGTTGCCGGACCTACCACTTCCAAGACGGCTGAAGCTTCGGCTAGTGATGCCGCTCGATTTATTGCCATGAAGCAGGAGATGGATGACCAGATGGCGGCCGAACAAGGCGGATCATCCTCCCATCCTGGCTCCCAATCTGGCAAAGGGTTGCAAGACCCCCGGCAAACGAAGACCATGCGTGACGGTACCCGCAACTGGTACGCACATGGACGAACTCCACGAGACCCTGCACGGACAACTTGAGGTAAAATAGCCTATGGTCCCAGCCCCCGAGCACTTTGGCGGCTGAAAAATTTAGCCGGCAAAGTGGTCTCGTTGACTAAATAGTGCTAACCATAATGTTGTTTTCGTGCATGCAGGCCGTTCTTGCTTCCAATCTTGAGCTATTTCGTGCTCAAGAGAAGAAAAACAAGGAATGCCAGCAACTGCAGCAGGACGTGGAGTTGAAGAACGCCCAAATTGCGAGCTTGGAAGAAGCTCGCAAGAAGGATGAAGGTGACAAAGCTTTCTTTGCCTTCTTTTCGTCCGACTTCTTTTCCTTTTCCGACAAGTATTTTAGTCGTCTTTCTTTTTATTTGTAGAATTACTAAACACTGCGCAAGATATTCTCAAGAACTCCACTGACATGCAAGCTTTGATGAACGAAGCTGCAGATCTTGCCGGGCTGGTGACCAAGCTGAAGGCGGATCACGCCAAGGAGCTGGATGAGCGTGCGTTGGCCATGCTGCCGAGTTAGCAAGTTGACTGGACAACTTGAGGCCATGAGCAACAACCTTGACCAGGTGAACAAGAACGCCAAGGAGCAGCAGGACCAACTGTCAAGGCGGTCCAGCTAGCTCAAGAAACGCTTGAGAACCATCTGGATGAGGTCAACGCCATCCACGACCATGTCTTGGGTATGTCTCCAATCCTTCATCTTTGTCACCTTGCTCTTGAAACTTGAAGCTGCAGTGTGTAACTTTGTGTTTGTGCAGTGCCGGCTAGCTTGGGAGATGACCTGGCTACAACGCCGCGCCTTGCCCGAATCTTGAAAGTTGGCGAAATCGTCAACCAGATTGTCGGCGCAGGCAAAGCATTTGCCGCCAAGTTCTACCCTGGGGAGACGGCGATCCCGTCATCTTCGATGCTCTGCCGGACCTGCTGGAGAAGGCGGCAGCTGAACACGACAGCACTACGCTCAGCAGCACGAGGCGGCGCCAAGTTGGCATTGGCAATGACGGCGGCGTGGTACCCGGAGGCTGATATTCATCAAGTCACCGAGTACTTCCCCACCGAAGACGAAAACAACCAAGCCATCGTGATGCAGGACGTGCTGCGGTCTGTTCGCGGCTATGCGACCCGGGTTGCCAACATGGTTGACATCCGCAAGTTCTACAAGGAACACCCGGACCCGCATGTTGCCGTAGCCGATCCCTCCTTGGCGGATCCTGAAGCTGCGAGGCGAGAAGGCGAAGCCGGAGCCGACAAGCGCCCCAAGGATGGCGGAGCCAGCCCCAAGAATGCCGGCGTCAGCCCCCAGGATCTCTCCACCAGCTCTACCAAGGCGGCAATCCCTTAGACTTCCTCCTGCAAAGGCAGCACAAAACACTGCGTTAATCTGTTAACGCATAAAACTTTATTTTGGGTTGTAAATATTTATGGGCCAACTTTTATGCTACACTTGGCGGTAGGCTTATTAAGTGGCCCGCCTTAATATGTATCTCGCCTGCATGTTTAGCTTTTTCATATGTTGGCGGAACCTCATCTTAGTTACTTTAGCTGAGCCAACCAGGTGCAATACCAACTAATTTAGACTCAGAGACCAAAGCCAGCATGTTGGTGCCAACGACATACTACTAGGCGACCCACACACAAACAGACAGATAAGCATATTAGGCGGTGCAAAGATTGTTTGCGTTTTTAGCCGGCAGACGGCAAATGTCAAAAAGTTTGGACCTTAGCACGGAGCAAAACTTATTTTGTTTGGTAACTTTTATGACAACAGATATATGATTGCGAGAAAAGACAAAAGATGGCATGATCCCAAAACTGAATGAGCAAACCACAGACTTTTATTTCATAATCATATAGTACTTATTACAATGTGGAAATTGCTAAGTGTAAAAAGGACGTAGCTGCTCAATGTTCCAGGTCGCTTGGTTTCTTCGTACTTGTCGTCAACCTTCCTTTTGCGCTTGCGACCTCGCTTCTTCTTGTATCCGTCTCGTGCGACCAAGTAATAAGAACCATTGAGCAACACCTTACTGACCACAAAAGGTCCTTCCCAAGGCGGGGATAACTTATGCAAGCCCTTTCTATCTTGGATTAGGCGGAGAACCAGGTCACCAACTCTAAAACTTCGTTGCCTCACCCTTCTGCTGTGATAACGCCTCAAACTTTGCTGATAGATGGCGGATCGTGCAAGGGCAACATCTCGTTCTTCATCAAGTAGGTCAAGGCCATCCTGTCTTGCATCTTCTGCGTCTTCCTGGACGTAGGCTTGAATTCTGGGAGAATCGTACATCATGTCGGTTGGCAACACTGCTTCTGCGCCATAGACTAAGAAGAAAGGAGTAAACTTGGTTGATCTGTTTGGAGTTGTGCGTAAACTCCAAAGGACAGACTGCAATTCATCCACCCAAGCCCCAGCCGCTCTGTGCAATGGTACTTCGAGACGTGGTTTGATTCCTTGTAGACTAAACCATTTGTACGCTCTACTTGACCGTTTGCCTGCGGATGCGCTACTGAGGCTAGATCTAGGCGGATACCATGCTTATAACAGTATTCCTCGACTTCGCCTTGCGACAAGTTAGTGCCATTGTCGGTGATATGCTATGAGGCACCCCGAACCGAGAGATTATTCCCCACAGAAAGTTTGCGGCTGTGGCGCCGTCTAGCTTTTTGATAGGCTTAGCTTCAACCCATTTGGTGAACTTGTCTACAGCCACAAGTAAATGTGTGTAGCCACCAGGCGCCGTTTTAAACGGACCAACCATGTCCAAGCCCCAGACTGCGAAAGGCCATGTGATGGGTATTGTTTTAAGCTCTTGAGCCGGCATGTGTGATTGTCTGGCATAAAGTTGGCAGCCCCTGCATCTTTTAACAATGTCTTCTGCATCTTGCTTGGCTGTCAACCAATAGAAACCTTGTCGGAAGGCTTTTGAAACAAGGGCGCGTGAGGAAGCATGATGTCCACATACGCCGGCATGTATCTCATCCAACAGTTCTCTGCCTTCTTCGGGCGAAATGCAGCGTTGGTAAACACCAGTGGTGCTACGCTTGTACAATTCGCCTTTGATTATTGTAAATGCCTTGGCTCTTCTTATTATTTGCCTTTTCAAAACCTCATCATCCGGTAACTCCTGATTGATCAGGAAGTCCAAATATGGCGTCGTCCAATCCGGCTTTACCAAGTAGACGGCATAGCTAGCTTCAACTGGTTCTGCCGATTGGGTCAAGGAGGTCTGCTCCTTTAATTGACGGCTTGTGTAGGTGTTCCAGGAAAACATCTTTTGGTACCTTTTTGCGTTCAGACCCATTCTGGCAAGTGTATCTGCCGCCTCATTTTGAGCTCTTGGGATGTGGCGGACCTCGTAGCCTAGAAAACACTTGGCGAATTCGTCAACGGTAGCTCGATATGCCGCCATTGTTCGCTCTTTGTGTCCCAAGTACCACGTATCTGTTGCGCCACCAAGTCTGAATCTCCGTAGCAGAGGACACGCTGGACGCCAAGTTCCTTGGCAATGTGTAAACCATGAAGGAGAGCTTCGTATTCAGCAACATTATTAGTTGCCTTGAAGTGAATTTGTAACACATAACTAAGCTTGTCTCCTTGAGGGTTTCTTAAAACAATGCCAGCCCCCGAGCCCTGAAGCATTTTTGATCCATCAAAGTGCATGATCCAGTATGCATCTTCAGGGAGAGGTACTTCGTCCATGGCCTCCGTCCAATCAGCTACAAATCTGCTAAGGCTTGAGACTTAATGGCCGTTCTGGGTTTATACAGATGTCGAAGGCGGCAAGTTCAATGCCCCATTTGGCAACGCGGCCTGTTGCATCTGTATTATTGATGATATCCCCCAGAGGTGCCTTGCTCACCACCGTTATTGAATGTTCCTGGAAATAGTGCCTTAACTTCCTGGCGGCGTAGAAAACACCGTAGACCAGCTTCTGGTAATGCGGATAACGCTGTTTTGAGGCGGAAAATACTTCACTGATGAAGTAAACCGGACGTTGTTCCGGCAAGTCTGAATTTTCCGTCTTGCGTTCCACAACCAGTACCACGCTAACAACCAAGTTAGTTGCGCATATAGAGCAGCATTGGTTCCTGCGAACGAGGAGCTGCCAAAATTGGAGCAGACGTTAACGCGTCCTTGAGTTGCTGCAAGGCGGCGTCTGCTTCGTCTGTCCACTCGAAGTTGTCGGATTTCTTCAGAAGCCGGTAGAGAGGCAGTGCCTTCTCACCAAGACGGCTAATGAAACGACTGACGGCAGCCGCCGAGCCGGCAAGTCGCTGCACGTCCTTCAGGTCCTTGGGCCTGGATATGTTGAGGATCGCTTTGATTTTTTCTGGATTCACTTCTATCCCTCGTTCGGAAACGATAAAGCCAAGCAATTTGCCGGCAGGAACCCCGAAGACGCATTTTTTCGGGTTGAGTTTCATCCTATATACCCGGAGGCTATCAAAGGTTTCTCTCAAATCGTCAAGCAAATCTGCCTTCTTTCTTGACATGACGGCAATGTCGTCAACATAGACGTGAACATTGCGGCCAATTTGCTCGTGAAGGCATCTTTGCATACACCGCTGATACGTTGCGCCGGCATTTTTTAGACCGAAGGGCATCGTGATGTAGCAGAAGGTCCCGTAGGGTAGTGAACGCTGTTTTGATTTGGTCGGATTCTCGCATTTTGATTTGGTGGTACCCGGAGTACGCATCCAAAAAGCACAGCAGCTCGGAGCCGGCTGTGGAGTCTATGACCTGATCTATACGAGGCAAAGCAAAGTGGTCCTTAGGACAGCACTTGTTCAAACCGGTATAATCAATGCACATTCTCATTTCCTTATTAGGTTTTGGAACCATTACAGGATTTGCCAACCAATCAGTGTGTACTACCTCCCTAATGAACTTGGCTTCTTGCAACTTGATGATCTCCTTCCCTATTGCTGTCCGCTTCTTCTCACCGTAGCGTCTTATTCCTTGCTTCACTGGTTTGGCTCCTTCGTAGACGTTAAGAGAGTGCTCGGCAAGTTCCCTCGGGACACCTGGCATGTCGGCTGACGACCATGCAAAGATGTCCTGATTCTCACGGAGGAACCTGACGAGCGCGCTTTCCTATTTGTCGTCCAAGCCAGCCCCTATGGTGACTTGCTTGGAGCTGTCACCTGGGACCAGATCCGCCTTCTTTGTGTCTTCGGACGCCTTGAAAGTGTTCTTTTGCTCAGCGGTCTTTACATGCTCCGGCAACTGTGATGTATCGAGCTCTTTTTCAACATGGCTAACTCCTCTGCGTGGAGGACTGCCTCAGCGAAGGCGGCGTTGCCACGCTCACACTCCTTTGCTTTCTTGAAGTTGCCACTGATGGTAATTGTACCATTGGGTCCCGGCATCTTCAGCTTGCTGTATATGTAACACGGGCGAGCCATGAATTTGGCGAAAGCTGGCCGTCCAAAAATGGCGTGGTAGGCACTTTTGAAGGGGACTACTTCGAACCTGAGATACTCCGAGCGGTAGTTTGTCTCAGGCCCAAAAGTAACCTCCAATCTGATGCTTCCCATTGACTTGGCTTGCTTTCCCGGAACAATGCCATGAAACTTGACTTCTGTAGTCAAGCTGGCTTTCCGACAAGTTCATGCGCTTCAGAGTGTCCGCGTAGATGATGTTGAGGCTGCTGCCGCCATCCATCAACACCTTGGTGAGCCTGAAGTTATCGACAATTGGGTCGACGACAAGGGCGTATTTGCCGGGGTGAGGAACGTGATCTGGATGATCATCTCTATCCCAAGTTATTGGCTCCTCTGACCAGTCTAGATACTGGGGAACGTCTGGTACTGTGGCGTTTAGCTCGCGCATCTCCGCCTTTTCTTCTTTTGCCGAAGGAGTGCCCAGGAAGCACACCAATTGGCCATGTACCTTGGGATATTTCCTTTCTTTGCGCATCAGCTTGGGTTCCTCATCCTCGACATGGACATGCCCCATCATCGTCTTCCTTCTTTGTCTTCTCAGCCTTTTTGCTCTTTTTTGATTTCCAGCCAACCTCGGGGTCCTTCTTGAAGTCCTCCATGAACCGGCATTCCCCTAATGTGTGGTTGACTTTGCCTAAGGACGCGTGGATTGGGCAGGGCAAGGCTTTCGCCTGATCGTACGTCAGGCGCTGCTTGCTGGAGCCGCCATCTTTACCCTTTCCTTTCCACTTGCGGTTGCCGCCTTTGCCTTCGAAGGCGGCGGCGACCTCGTTTGATGGTCCGGCTTTGTCATCCTGGGGAGCCTTGCGTTTGTGACTTGCTCGCCTGTTTGGCGCCATATCATGTGCGCCATCTCCATCGCGTGCATCATCATCCGCCTGTGCGTACATGGCTGCTACTTCGAGCATGACTCCGAGATCCTTGACTTGCATGCGTACGAGCTTATGTCTGAGACTTGAGCCCTTCAGGAGGCCTGTGGTGAAGGCATGGATTGCTTGATTGTCGTCTACGTTCTCGCAGCTTGCCTTTGTTTGAATCCACCTTGCCAAGAAGCTTGTAGCTGTTTCATCTGGCTTTTGCACGCAACGAACCAAATCTGTGTATGTATTGGGTCGCTTGTACGTGCCTTGGAAGTGCTGCGTGAACACCTTTTCCATGTCATGCCAACTATGAATGCTTTTCTCCGGCAAGTTTTCGATCCAGCTTCGGGCTGTCCCCTCCAGCATGAGGGGAAGGAAGCGTGCGCGACGAGGCCATTGCCTCCGGCAATTTCAACTGCCAGCGCGTAGTCCGACAACCATGAGTTTGGCTTGTCCGCTCCATTGTACCTTTGATGAGTTTTTGACACTGATGTCATGTCTCGGGTACTTGAACGTTGCGGATGGCTGGGCCAAAGCACTCAGGTCCTAGATAGGCATCTTGCTTTCCAGCCTTGATGTCATTGAGACGATGTCTCGCGTCTTGCGGACTGAGCTGTTTGCCAGATCTATCAGCATGGGCTCGTCCTGCGCTGCCCGGCTGTGCCTAGGCTCGTTGTTGTGTCCCCGGCTTCCGCCTTCGTGCCTGGGCACTGGTGGTGGGGACTGTGTGCGGTCCCTGCTTCTTCTTGGCGGCGGGGCGTCGTCGCGGTTGCCGCCACTCCTTGGCGGCTGCTTGCTGCCCCTGCTTCCGCCTTCATCCCGCCTAGGCGGAGGAGGTGAGGCCTTGCGCCTGTTGCCGGTCTGGACGCCTCGTCACGCTGCCTTTTGGGAGGTGGTGATTTGCGTGGGTCTTCCTTGTCCTTCCCTTTTCCGTGGCTACTGGAGCCGGACGGATCTTCGGGTTGCCACCGGCCGCAGCTTTGCAAGCGTTGGATTTTGATTCCAACTTTCCTCCCCTTGCGTCCGCCATGTCGGCGCGAGAATCAGCACGGGCCTGCTGCTCTAGAGCTTTGTGAGCAAGGATCGATGCGTAGTAGATCTTCTCGTCCTTGTCATAGTCATCATTGTTGAGGATGTCCAAGGCGGCTGCAGTGTTGAGGACAGGGGTGCGAGGATGACGTCCCCGTTCTTGTCCTTACGCTGCGGCGCTGTAGCCCACTCGAAACCAAGCTTTTGGGCAGGGGATTTGAAGGTGTCATGATCCCTGCCTTTCTTTTCTTCTCCCCCGTCCTGCCGGCTTGGGCAATGGGTGGTGGTGAAAAGATTGCGCTTGGGGTCGCACTTGGCGGTTATCTTGGCGTTTTCCTCCTTGGCTTCGTCGAGGAGGCTCTGGACCTCTGCTTGCTTGCTTTTGAGGTACTCAGTTTGCTCCACCAAGGTGTTCCGAAGTTTCTCCAAATCAGCCGGATTGGTTTTGTCGTTTACCGGTGTGAAGAACTTCCGCCAGGCCGCCATGTTCCTATCTTGCTGGGCTCGCCCTTCTCCAGAATTTCTTCTTTGGAGCCCCAGGAGGCTCTGGAAACTGTGGATCGGTTGCCGGGGTCCCCAGGTTGGCGGCGTCAGTTGCCGCCTTCTCTGAGGCTGCACCGGTGACATCCGCCACAAAAACCTGCTGCATGTTGACGGAGGAGCCCGTAGCCGCCTCAGATGGCGGAGGATCAGGTGTAACAAAACACTGCTTGACCCGTTGCTCAACATGCTGGCAGAATCTTCTTCGGAATCAGAATCTACGTTGACGTGAACGGTAGATCTGGATCCGGCATCCGACATCGCATCATCCTGGAGCGCAGGAAGAATAGATTCGGGATCTTGACTGTTGGGCTGGGAGTCTGATCCCAGTCCCGTCATGCCGACAAAGTGTAGATCTGAATCTGCGGACTCCTCAGAGGAGGCAAACTCAGATCCGTCTTGATTGTAGGGCGGGTGGGATGGCGAATAAATTCGCGGCAACCCATACGCCTCAGAAGTGTAGCCGATGAACACATCGACGCCGCCAAACGGCACAACTCCGCATCCGACAATGTAGTCGTCTGCGGGGATGTAGGACTCGTCGCAGCTGATGTAGTGGTTGTCGCCGTAGCGAACAGCGCGGCCGACGGCGATTGTTTCGCCGATGCCGCCAAGGTTCCCGCCTGGAACGTGACGCCTGACGCCTTAGGCCCCACGGTGGGCGCCAACTGTCGTCGTATCGGCATCTTGGATAGGAGACGGGGTCCTGCTAGCCGAGGGTGAACGTAGGGCAAGAAGGTGGACGTCGTCAGGTCGGGATTGTACACGGCGGTTTACCCAGCTTCAGGCACCACGGCGGTGGCGGTGCCCTACGTGCTGCTATAACTCACTATAAGGCAATATCGCCGTGAACAGGTTACAATGAGTTGGATGTATCATTGGTTGGTTGCCCTAAAGGCGTCCCGAGGTCCAGCTTATATAGGCGGCTGGACCTAGGGTTACAAGGTGATTACGTATCCAGCAAGTATACGGAGTCCTAAACCTAGCCGGCAAGTATGCCGCCTTCCGTCTTGGTCTTGGTGGCTTCATGGGCTTCAGTCTTGGGCCTCCTCCTTGCCGGCATCCGCCTTCCTTGGTCGTCAGCTATCTGGGCCGCCGGTAGGCAAAGCCTTCACCACCACTGCGGGCCACCCTGGACTAGCCGGATTGATCCATGCTGGTGATACCCCTAGTAGGTATATCCCCAACAGGCCCACACCACCCTAGGGCGCGGCAGAAGAGGGCCCGCGCCCTAGGTGCGTGTGGCCTCCTGGTGGCCCTCCTCTGCTGCTCCTTCGCTCCGTCAGGCATGTTCTGGAAAAATAGGCACCCCCGTGTAGTTTCGTTCAATTCCGAGAATATTTCCAGACTAGCTTTTCTGGAATACAAAAACAGCAGGAACTGACACTTCGGCATCTTGTTAATAGGTTAGTCCCAAAAATGTATAAAAGTGATATAAAGTAGATGCAAAACATGTAGCAATTGGTATAAAACAAGCATGGAACATCAAAAATATAGATACGTTTGAGACGTATCAGCATCCCCAAGCTTAGTTCCTACTCGTCCTCGAGTAGGTAAACGATAAAACATGTCGAGGACGAGTAGGAACTAAGCTTGGGGATGCTGATACGTCTCAAACGTATCTATAATTTTTGATGTTCCATGCTTGTTTTATACCAATTGCTACATGTTTTGCATCTATTTTATATCACTTTTATACATTTTTGGGACTAACCTATTAACAAGATGCCGAAGTGCCAGTTCCTGTTTTCTGCTGTTTTTGTATTCCAGAAAAGCTAGTCTGGAAATATTCTCGGAATTGGACGAAACTACATGGGGGTGCCTATTTTTCCAGAACACGCCTGACGGAGCGAAGGAGCAGCAGAGGAGGGCCACCAGGAGGCCACACGCACCTAGGGCGCGGGCCCCCTTCTGCCGCGCCCTAGGGTGGTGTGGGCCCCTCGGGGGTCCGCAGCCGCCGCCCTTTCGCCTACTTATTCCCCCCGACGCGAAAACCCTAACTATCTGAGCAAAAATCCACGAAAAGATCCAGAGACGCCGCCGTCGTCAACCCTAGCTCGGGAGGGTTCAGAACCTCTTCCCGGCACCCTGCCGGAGAGGGGAATCGTCACCGGAGGCTTCTACATCGCCATGCCTGCCTCCGGAGTGATGCGTGAGTAGTTCATCATTGGACTACGGGTCCATAGTAGTAGCTAGATGGTTGTCTCTCCACTTTGTGCCATCATGTTTAGATCTTGTGAGCTGCCCTACATGATCAAGATCATATTATTGTAATGCTACATGTTGTGTTTGCTGGGATCCGATGAATATTGAATATTATGTCAAGTTGATTATCAATCTATCTCATATGTTATTTAAGATCTTGCATGCTTTCCGTTACTCGTAGATGTTTTGGCCAAGTAGATGCTTGTAACTCCAAGAGAGAGTATTTATGCTAGATAGTGGGTTCCTGTCTCCGTTTAACCTGAGACAGTGACAGAAAGTTCTAAGGTTGTGGATGTGCTGTTGCCACTAGGGATAACCTAACGATGCTATGTCCACGGGCATATGTGTTTGTTTACATTACACACTTTACTTAATGCAATTATCCGTTGCTTGCAACTTAATACCAACGGGGGACTCGGATGACAACCCGGCGGTGGATTATTAGTCATAGATGCTGTTGGATAACGGTCTATGTATTATGTCGTAATGCCCAATTAAATATCATAGTAGTCAACATGTCATGTATATGCATTGTCATGCGCTCACTATTCGTCAATTGCGCAGCTGTAATTTGTTCACCCAACATGTTAGTTATCTTTTATGGAGAGACACCACTAGTGAACTGTGGACCCCGGTCCATTGTTTTACACTGATTAAACAACCACAAACTGCAAACTGTTCCTTTTTCATTCCCTGCAATTTAATACTCATTTTCCACACCATACGTTTAATCATTTGTTTTCAGCAAGCCAGTGAGATTGACAACCTCACTGTTTCGTTGGGGCAAAGTAGTTTGATTGTGTTGTGTGCAGATTCCACGTCAACAGTCCAGACTGCTTGCGACAGCTATTTTTCTGGCGCCGTTGACAACCTTCTGAAGAGTTGCTGCTCCTACTGGTTCGATAACCTTGGTTTCTTTCTGAGGGAAAACTTGCTGCTGACTACATCATACCTTCCTCTTGGGGTCTCCCAACGAACGTGTGTTTCACGTCATCAGCTGGCGGCGCCGTGGATACGGTGGGGTCGTCGGTGTTGTTTTTGGTGCAGGTGCGCGTCCTCTCCGGCGACGGCGCTCGGTGGAGTTCCGTGGTGGTGCGCCTGCTTCCCTCGCACCCGCGGATCGGTGGATCCGTGCCGTGCCTTGTTCCCCGGCCAGATCTTGTGTGGCGGAAGATCTGGGAAGTGAATAAGATGGAGGCTGCTGCTTGCGTTGACCGCGTCGATGGTGGTGATGGTGCAGGGCGGAGGCTCTTCGGAGCCGAGTGGCGTCGACTTCCCGTCCGTACAGGGGATCCTCCCGTTCCAAGGCTTTGGGGAGGTGGTGCAGCGGCGCGCCAGCGTAACGTTCTCGTTGTCGTCTCCGGCTTGGGGGTCCAGAAGGACCTAGTTGTAATTTTTATCTTTGTTCTGGACTGTTCTGTAAGAACCGTGGTTATGTAAGGAGGACCTTCTCGCAAAAAAAAAAGTTGGATAGGTAAAAATGGTGGACTGTGCTTCTGTATTGGATCGTACATCTGATCATCGTGTGCTGGAATCTTTTGCCTACATGTCTACCAACGATGCCAAGCTTAGGTGGGTACGTGTCGGGTGATCATGTCGTGGGCATCTACCACCATAGGTAGCAAATTATTTTCGAAAATGGACATACGAAAAGAAATATAACGGTTACCGGGTTACATGGATAATGAGACTAATACATTTATGGATCTCTCTGACAACAAGTACATCACATTTGAGGTGTGATTCCCGGACGTGAAAGGATGGGCGTATGGTTGAGGCAATTTGTGGTAAATGTGCTCTCAGCTATTCCTTGTAGGCACAAGGCACCTGCATGCCTAGGAAAGTATCGTCACGAATTTGTAATTGTTGTACCGAAATTCAGAAAGTTCATCGTGTCCTCTAAGGGCATGTACATTGGGAGTCGCTTAGTTGGGCGCTTAGACAATTAAAAATAAATCAGGAAAACGGAGATATGGCTAGCGTCCCGTGTCTACATCGAGCGACGCTTATTTGGGCGCTATCGGGAGTGAAAAAAGGAAAAAAGAAATAGCAAGCGTCTTGCTTCCCCATCGCCAGACGCTTCTGGTGGTCGCTTGTGCCACCGACAGCTCAACCCGTCGCCTCACTCCCCACTGCCCCAGCTCTCTCTCTCTCGGCCACCGGCGGCCATCCCGTGACCGGCCTTCTCCCTCCGCGCTGCTCCCACCTCACATCTCCCTCAATCCCCAACGAACTCTCCCTGCCTTTTCCGTTCCTCGTCGATTCCCGTCCCCGGAGAAGCCTGCGCCGCCATGGAGCTCCACTCCGATGCTCCGAGTGGCCACGCTCGCAGATTCAGGCGGCCGCGGCGTCGCTCTTGGTGGGTGGGGTACCCTCGCACGGCGGGGATTCGGCGGAGGTGGAGGCGGGCTTGACGAACATCTTGGGCGGGGAGAGAGCTCCTCGGCCGCGGCGCTGTGGGCCGCATCCTTGAGCTGGGACATCTCCGGCACGAGCAGCAGCTTCGGCGACCTCCCAGCTCTAGTTGGTCAGCGAATTTCCTCTTCACCTTCCTAACAAATCGTAGGCCACTGAGGCTCCACTTGGTAGGCCAGTATTTTCTAAAATGAATTATTTCAAAACCAAAATATTTCAACATCTGGCAAACAAATATTATAGTTTTTCTCTCCTTTCTCAGTTTCGAAAAAGGCAGTGAGACCTCTCTCTAATATTTCAAAAAACTACATTTTAGGAGAATATTACAGTTTTAAACCACACTATTTATTGGATCCAAAAATCTTAAAGTATTCAATACATCAATATTTTTGGAACCCAAAGTATACTTAAAAAATACTTTAATGTCAAGCGGGGCCTAAACTGGTCCCTTTGTACTTACACCAATCTTGGTGTTAGGTCGGAGGGTTGTTGGCGTGGACTTGTAAAAAATAGATTTTCTCAATAAGTGAGAAATAGCAAATTCAAATATTCCACATGTGTGCCCTTAAGCAAGCCGTAACCATGATTTACATAGTTAAGCAATTTCGAATTGTGTATGCAAATAATAAGATTATTGATCACAGTCGTAACAAAACTCTGCAAGTTGCACCTCATCTCGTCTTGGATCGACCGAGTGACTTGCGATTCGAAGCAAAGAGCCTTCCAATCTCTGCCGTTCCCCACAGCCTGCTCCTCCTTCCCCTCCCTCTGCCGCAGCCAGCAGCCATGGCGCCGGTGGATCCCCACTCCTACACGGACGGCGCCCACCCGGTGACCGCCCACGCCGCGCTCGCCTTCTACCTCGACTTCGACGCCTCCACCATCCACGCCTCCGCGCTCGTCACCCTCTCCGCGCCGCACTCCGGGGACATCCTCCTCGACACCCGCGCCCTTGCCGTCCACTCCGCCTCCACCGTCACCCCCGCCGGCGCCGGCGCCGCCCCCGATCCCATCCCGTTCTCCCTCGCCGCCGACGCCGACCCCGTCCTCGGCTCCGCGCTCACCCTCACGCTGCCCGCGGACACCTCCTCCTTCCTCCTCACCTTCTCCACCTCCCCCGACGCCTCCGCGCTCCAGTGGCTGTCCCCGCCGCAGACCGCCTCTAAACTCCCCTTCGTCTTCTCCCAGTGCCAGTCCATCCACGCCCGCTCCATCTTCCCCTGCCACGACACCCCCGCCGCGCGCATCACCTACTCCCTCCTCCTCAACGTCCCCGCCCGCCTCTCCGCCGTCGCCGCCGCGCGCCACGTCGCCCGCCGCGACCCCGTCCCCTCCGACCACCGCGGCGCATGCGACGACGCGCTCTGGTGCGCGCCAGGACGCATCGTCGAGGAGTTCGAGATGGCGCAGTGCGTGCCGCCCTACCTCTTCGCCTTCGCCGCCGGCGCCATCGGGTCCAGGGACCTCGGCCCCAGGACGAGGGTCTACGCCGAGGGAGGGGACACGCTGCTGGACGACGCGGCCAGGGAGTTCGCCGGGGTGGAGGACATGGTCAAGGCTGGGGAGTCGCTGTTTGGGCCCTATGAGTGGGAGAGGTTCGATCTGCTGGTGCTGCCTCCAAGTTTCCCCTATGGAGGCATGGAGAACCCCAGGATGGTCTTCCTCACGCCGACTGTGATCAAAGGGAACGCTGCAGGGGCGCAGGTGGTGGCCCATGAGCTTGCACATAGCTGGACTGGGAATCTCATCACCAACAAAACCAATGAGGATTTCTGGCTGAACGAGGTGATCTTCTTGTCCCCATTTCTGCTTGTTTTTCCTTATGCGAGCTGATGTATATCATGAATGCAACTCGAAATTACACTTTGCATTCATGTACCACTGAGAAAAACCTTTTATTGTTTAACTGGGGCAGAGTTGTAGTATTAAGCCTTAAGCAATTTAGTTTTAGCTGGAATCAGCTGAATTGCAATTTTATTCGACTAGAACAATATAGTAAACTATCATCTTTGTCTTAACTAATGACTGAGGTTCACACATCCATCTAAAATTCTCATGGTGATATCGTTTCTACATACAGGGGTTCACAGTATATGCTGAGAGGAGAATTGTTGAGGTGGTGCAAGGTGAGGAGCAGGCAGCCTTAAGCATGGGAATTGGATGGAGGGTTTTGAACAAAATGATGCAGAGATTCAAGGATAACATGGAGTTTACCAAGCTGAAGCCGAAGATGGCAGGGATTGATCCCGATGATGTGTACTCACAAGTGCCCTATGAGAAAGGCTTCCAGTTCCTATGGCGCATCGAGCGGCAGGTGGGTATAACAAAAGATTTGGTTTACATTTTTTTGCACCATTCTTTGATCAAAGATTACCAATCGTGAATGTGGACTGTGCTATGCTTGTTGATTGTGTTAGATGGGCCGACCTGCATTTGATGAATTTCTGAAGAAATATATTGCCACCTTCAAGTTCCAATCGATAGATACGGAGACATTTCTTGAATTTCTGAAAGTTAATGTACCTGGAATAGAAAATCAAATTGACCTTGAGCTGTGGATTGAGGGTACTGGTATCCCTCCCGATGCATTGGAACCAGATTCAGCTATCTATAGAAATATTTGCACCTTAGCTGCAGAGTTTAAGTCTGGCAAAATTCCAAGTGAAGACGAGGTGGCAGACTGGGTTGGACGAGAATGGGAGCTCTACCTGGAGAGTTTGTCCACAGATGTTGAAGCATCACAGGTTTGTATTACTAATTAATAACAATGCTCTCTTTTATTACTTTGCCCAATTTCACTAGTTTGTCTTTGTGTGCATATACTCTATTTTTTCGGCAGTTAACTTACATATCATCCATGTTTAATTGATCAAGCAGTATGTTGTAAATGCTTTTTCGGTCAACTGTTGAAGGATTATAAATATTTATAAAAAATCATGTAATATCTTAACATGATTAGTTAGATTTTTTTCCTCCCTTGAGACCAATTATGATTATCTGCCATCAAAGTATGCAGCCCAGCTGAATGCCGAATGGATAGTATACTCAACCCCGTGAGAATGGTTGTCGAGAGCAAGTCCACCTACTGTGTTTGGTTTACCAATGGAAATCGAACTAGAATCAGATTTTAGCAACATTGAAATGAGTGGCAGAAGCATATATTCTTTAGTTTATGTGCTTCGCTCAGGGACCAGATTCTGCTTATTGCTCTACTGAAATTGTTTAGGTAGACTTGTTTGCTGTGTCTTCCTACATTGCTCATGCTTAGCCTCTTCCATCGCCATTTGTTATGTTTTTCTAGGTAACCGCTCTTGATGAACGGTACAAGCTGTCAGAAAGCCGTGACTACGACGTGAAGGTCGCATTTCTCCAACTAGCGATCCCCACGGGCTGCAGGTGTTACTTCAACGAGGTGGAGAAAATCCTGAAGCAAGTTGGAAGGATGAGGTACCTGCGCCCGCTCTACAGCTTGCTGGCAAAGGGCTCCAATGAGGATAAGATGCTGGCCAAGAGGATCTTGTCGGAGGCCCACGAGTTCTATCACCCGATAGCCCGCTTCGTCGCAGAGAGCGCCCTTTCGTAGCATGGGGATATATGCCTCATTTCTTCTGCATAAATTATCTCCCCACAAGGGCGGAGCTACACAGGGACGTGGGCATACATATGTACACCCATTAATTTTGACAAATGCTCATGTATATATGTATAGTTCACATAAATATGACAATTTTTATCAAATAAATCAGAAAGTCTGATCGAAACTATGATCTTGAGGGAACTATGTACAACCCTGGGACAAAAACTCAGCATTGTCTTTGCGTAATGTATATATCATGTGGGATTGCACGCCTGTAATTTTGTCTGACCCTGTAAGAAACTTGGAGCTCAGTATAGCCTCTTGATATCAAATACTGTGGGATTGCATTCTGTTGTTTTAGTGATACTTGTTTAACTGACAAAGCGGCTGATACCATGTGTGCTGCAGGAAAGACATGCTCATCCGTCTGCCGCACATGGTTCGAATCCAAGCTCGTTCACCTGAGCTTCGCCGTTCAAGGCAAGGCCCTCCACAACGTTGAGCAGCATGACACTGTCAGCCTGCTGGAACTGGAAAATCGCTGACTCTAGGTGCCTCATTTCTTTTTTCTCAAATGCATTGTTCCAACTACGCGCGCTAAAGAAGACGGTCCTAAAATACAAAATGTAGGAACTGTTAGGACAAAATATGGCTCCCAATCTCATGTAAAATAATGCATTGTTTTCCACAATTTCTCTTTTGGAGAACCTCTAGATACCAGGAGCACTGTGAACTGTATTAACAAACCAAACATTCGACGGACCTCGGCGTCGCTGCTGTCTAAGTCTGGAAGCGTTCAGAAACCGTCACGGTAGGGCACCGTCTACAAGATGCTGGTTGTTTGGATGTGTATCTAGAGTTTAGGTTGGTGTAGTTTGATTCTCCTCGTGAGTAAGCTGTTGATTCAAAAACCTGTTCTGTTATTGTATGTTATCCTCTGATTCTTCCTGGAGTAAGAGTTAGGCTGGTAAAAGTTTGGTACCAGACTACGGAGGATTGTGTCCCTGATGTTTAACAGAGAAAAACTTGTTTTATCGATTTCAATGAAAGCTGGAGCTGGGACTCCTTAAGTCAAAAAAAAAAACAATTGACACAGTTATAGATAAAATCAAGCATAGCTAAATGTCGACGCTATTTTTTTTACATTTCCTTAAATGTGTGTACGAATCATTAAAATGAAGGAGAAATTATTAAAAATTACGTCGCCGGGAACCCGGGTCTCTCAGGTGAGATCCGAGTATCCTAGCCACCTAGAATACGACGGATAAGCGATATAATTGCTTACTCTCAGATATTTTGAAATAAATTTATTATTCGCTCGGAGGAATTTTGTGTCTCCTTTTTTTGTTTTAGAGAATTGGTCGTTCAATTCCTTACTACCTTCCGAGTGAAAAATCCACTGAATATATCTGTTTTCCGAGCCTATGAACTACTCACACACGCACGCACGCACGCACGCACACGCACACACCCACACACACGCACGCACACGCACGCACGCACACACACACACACACACACACAAGTCGTTTCGAAACCTTAAGAACATGATTAAGAGAAAAGAACCTAAAAAAGTGTAGTAGTTGTGACCATGTTCTCGTTCAACATTCTTTACCCTTAGTTAAGCAACGTTATGTGGTATATACCATTGACGAACATACCCCACATGTCATTGTATACATAAATTATATAGTCTACTACCGAAGTTGGTGTCACTTCCGGAGGAGTGACCAACTCCCTACCTAGTTTTAGGGGCTACGGATGGAGATGCTCTTACCTAGACTGTGATATTTTAATGTGAGAGATAGAGAGAGATGAGAAGTAACCAGAAAAGTGATTACGGTTACCATTTTATCGGAGGATGAGACAAATATAGAAATGGACGGGGAAAGAAAGAAGTGAAAAACAAAAGAGAATGGTACTATGGTTACCGGGTTACTAGGAGGGCGAGAGAGATACATATAACATATATCGACATCACCCTTGATAACAAAGACATCATGTTCGAGACGTGATAATTTTAGACATGAACGTATGATGAGACAATTTTTGTATAGCTTGATCTTAGTTGTTCCTTTTATGCACAAGAGGGCACCTCTGCATGTCTAGGAAAGTATCATCGTGAAATTGTAATTATTGTACCAAGATCCGCTAAATTCACGGTTTACCCTAATCCACTAAACATATCTTTGTGCACTTACACCAAACTTAGTGTTTAGATGGATGATTCTTGGCGTGGACATAAATTTAGTAATTTCTCAATCGCCGAGAAATAGCAAAATCGAATATTCAACATCCGTGCGCTTAAGCAAGTTGAAACCATGATTTCTTTTACTCCCTCCGATCTCATAAAGTTGTCGTACCTAAACATGGTAACATGCACAAGTTGTTGGTATAACGTGCGAGACTTTTTTCAGTTCAGAGGGAGTATCATTCTTTCTTTTAAGACTATTCAGAGGGAGTATCATTAATTCTTTTAAGAGTATAAGTACAAATGTATTCAACATGATGTACCTAGTTGTAAGCAACTTGGAGTTTTGTATGCCTATCAAGTTGGACCATGATTTACTTTTAAATTTTAAAGTTGGACTATGATCTCATTGATCACTATTTTGTTTAGGGTATCGCACATTGATCATCTCGTCTTGGGTGGGGCACCGCCGGGAACGCGACCGAGTGGCTTGCGATCCGAAGCAAAGAGCCTTCCAATCTCGCAGCAAAAGCACGGACGCTTTCGCCGGCTCGACCAAACCCCGACCGAAAGGGCCAAACCCCACCTCTCCCCACCCCGACTCGACTGGACTGGACCCTTCCCGTCCGTTCCCCACAGCCTCCTCCTCCCCCCGCCGCAGCGAGCCAACGAGCAGCCATGGCGCCGGTGGATCCCCACTCCTACACGGACGGCGCGCACCCGGTGACCGCCCATGCCGCGCTCGCCTTCTACCTCGACTTCGACGCCTCCGCCATCCACGCCTCCGCGCTCGTCACCCTCTCCGCGCCGCACTCCGGGGACCTCCTCCTCGACACCCGCGCCCTCGCCGTCCACTCCGCCTCCACCGCCACCGCCACCGCCTCTGCCGACCCCATCCCCTTCGCCCTCGCCACCGACGCCGACCCCGTCCTCGGCTCCGCGCTCACCCTCACTCTGCCCCCGACACCTCCTCCTTCCTCCTCACCTTCTCCACCTCCCCCGACGCCTCCGCGCTGCAGTGGCTCTCCCCGCCGCAGACCGCCTCCGGGCTCCCCTTCGTCTTCTCCCAGTGCCAGTCCATCCACGTGCGCTCCATCTTCCCCTGCCACGACACGCCCGCCGCGCGCATCACCTACTCCCTCCTCCTCAACGTCCCCGCCCGCCTCTCGGCCGTCGCCGCCGCGCGCCACGTCGCGCGCCGCGACCCCGTCTCCTCGGACCACCGCGGCGCATGCGACGACGCGCTCTGGTGTGCACCCGGCCGCATCGTCGAGGAGTTCGAGATGGCGCAGTGCGTGCCGCCCTACCTCTTCGCCTTCGCCGCCGGCGCCATCGGGTCCGGGACCTCGGCCCCAGGACAAGGGTCTACGCCGAGGGAGGGGACACGATGCTGGACGACGCGGCCAGGGAGTTCGCCGGGGTGGAGGACATGGTCAAGGTCGGGGAGTCGCTGTTTGGGCCCTATGAGTGGGAGAGGTTCGATCTGCTGGTGCTGCCCCCGAGTTTCCCCTATGGAGGCATGGAGAATCCCAGGATGGTCTTCCTCACGCCCACAGTGATCAAGGGGGACGCCGCAGGGGCGCAGGTGGTGGCCCATGAGCTCGCACATAGCTGGACTGGCAATCTCATCACCAACAAAACCAATGAGGACTTCTGGCTGAATGAGGTGATCCTCTTGTTCTCATGCGTGGTCGTTTTTCCTTATTTCAGCTGATGTATATCATGAATGCAACTCGAATTTATACTCTGCATTCTTGTGCCAGTGTGACAAACCTGTTATTGCTTAATGAGTTGTAGCTACTAATCGTTAACGTATTCATCTTCATGAGTTTGTACTGATAAGTGTTTGTAGAATCCTTGGTAGTATTAGGATGAAAGCCTTAAGGAGTTTAGTTTTAGATGGAACCTCAATCAACTGAGTTGCAATTTTATTTAACTAGAATTCGTTCTACAGTAGATTATTATCTGCTTTGTCTCAACTGTTATTACTGAGGCTGATATATTCATCTAGAACTCTCATCTTCTGGTAATATCGTTTCTGCATACAGGGTTTCACAACATATGCTGAGAGGAGGATTGTTGAGGTGGTGCAAGGTGAGGAGCGCGCAGCCTTAAATATGGGCATTGGATGGAGGGGCTTGAACAGAATGATGGATAGGTTCAAGGATAACATGGAGTTTACCAAGCTGAAGCCGAAGATGGCAGGGATTGATCCTGATGACGTCTACTCAGAAGTTCCCTATGAGAAAGGCTTCCAGTTTCTATGGCGCATCGAGCGCCAGGTACAAGATTTGATTTACACTTTGTTGCACCATTCTTTGATGAATGATGAATAATTGTGTGCTATGCTTGTTGATTGTGCTAGATTGGCCGACCTGCATTTGATGAATTCCTGAAGAAATATATTGCCACCTTCAAGTTCCAATCAATCGATACAGAGACATTTCTTGAATTCCTGAAAGCCAATGTTCCTGGGATAGAAACTCAAATTGACCTTGAGCTGTGGATTGAGGGTACCGGTATCCCTCCGGATGCCATGGAACCAGATTCAGCTACCTATAGAAAGGTTTGCACCTTAGCTGCAGAGTTCAAGTCTGGAAAAATTCCAAGTGAAGACGAGGTGGCAGACTGGGGTGGACAAGAATGGGAGCTCTACTTGGAGAATTTATCCACAGATGTTGAAGCCTCACAGGTTATTATTAGCAAATTACCATGCTCTCTTTTATTACTTCCCCCAATTCAGATGGTTTGTCTTTGTGTACCTGCACTATATCTTTTGGGCAGTTAACTTACATAGCATCCATGTTTAGTTGATCAGGTAGTATGTAGTAAATGTTTTTTTTGGGTCAATTGTTGAACGATTTTATTTCATAAAAAACTTGTGATATCTTAATATAATAGTTATAATATATTTTCTCCCTTGAGACCAAAATATTATTATCTGCTATCAAAGTATGCACCCCCCACTGAATGCCGAATGGGATAGTATACTCATCCATGTGAGAATGGTTGTCCACAGCAAGTCAACCTAGTGTATTTTGGTTTACCAATGGAAATCGAACTAGAATTGGATTTTAATTGCAGTGAAATGAGTTGCAGAATCATGTAATCCGTAGTTTGTCTGCTTCGCTCAGTGACCATATTCTGTATTAGCTCTACTGAAATCCCTGGTTGACAATGCCGATCAGCTGCTAGCTTAAATATCAGTTATGTCCCATGCTCACCATATAGAAGAGTATATTAGGAATCTGATGAGAGCATGACTTTCTATTATGGTATCTTTAGGGTAACATGAGAAACCGCACCATAGTTTCTCACTTCTTCACTTAATTGATGGTGGAATAGTGAGTTCCAAGTAATGCATTTGAAGATTGCATGGAGCAGTAGGTTCGGTTTCAGTAACGTGTTTGCAGATTGCGCGTCAAAAACACTTTTTAGTTTTATTTTTTCATGAGAATGCATTAAAGTTGCAACCTATTCAGCTAGGTTACTTCATTTACAAATGACCAAAATCTGATTTAAAAGGTTCTCATGATCATGTAGGAAGTCCCTTTATGGGTTTACTACTCATTGAATCAATAATAAGTAGGTCATAGCCGCTATTCCCCGTTTGAGTATCTAGCAAGCATGGGTACATACAAACTCAAGCCACCAAGATCTAGAAAGTACTAAAACCTTCAGGTTTGTTCAGCATTAGGAGTTCGTTACTATCTTTCGTATTGTTATACTGTTAAGTTCTTTACCTTTGGCTTTTCAGTTGTCGCCAATGAAAGTACTCATCGATGCTGTACTGTTATGTAGCATTCTGTGGACAAGAGCCTGTTTCCAAATAAATATTGACACAAGTCACATAGCTTATAAGGGCGTGCGCAATGTGAGCCCAAACCCTGTGCTAGGAACACTTTTCAGGCCTTAGGTTTTTGGCTCTAAACACTGCATGGTGGGTGTCTAAGTCGGAAAGTTGTAGGACCGTTCTGATACAAGAGTTTTCAGATCATGCACAGCTATCCCAAATTCGATTGTTCAATGTTGAGCTACCCTTTTCGCTGTTGTTCATGCTCCAAGTGACTGCAGATTAACTGACTGCATTTCCATTTTGTTCTCTTTCGTTCTCTTTCTCCAGGTAACTGCTCTTGATGAACGGTACAAGCTGTCAGAAAGCCGCGACTACGAGGTCAAGGTCGCATTTCTCCAGCTAGCGATCCCCACCGGCTGCAGGTGTTACTTCAACGAGGTGGAGAAATGCCTGAAGCAAGTGGGAAGGATGAAGTACCTGCGCCCGCTCTACAGCTCACTGGCAAAGTGCTCCGAGGAGGAGAAGATGCTGGCCAAGAGGATCTTCTCGGAGGCCCAAGAGTTCTACCACCCGATAGCCCGCAGCGTCGCGGAGAGCATCCTTTCGAAGCATGGCTAGTTGCAGACACACTTTACTGAACCTTAAGTAGGGAGAAAGAAGCTGTCTGCTTATCACCTGTTGGCTCATTTGTTCTGCATAAAATTAACTCTCTTCCTGGAGCTAACCATCGGGAAAACTCAGAACTGTCTTTCTGTAATGTACTCCTCCGTTCCAAATTACTCCTTCCGTTCGAATTACTTGACTTGAGTTTGTCCAAATATAGATGTATCTAGACACTAAGAGCATCTCCAGTCGGGGCGTCCAAACGGCCGCCCAAAGGTGTTTGGGGCGTGCCGGACACAAAATCGCGCCCACTCGTGGCGCCCAAACGCGAATTTGGTCCGGCGCGGCCCAGTTTTGTGTCCGGCACGCCCAGCCCACGCCCTCAACTTGGGGAGGCTTCGGGCGGCCCCGGACGGAAGGAAACGCACGCCTCCGGCGCGCGGGCCACGCCTGGCAGTGACACGGCCACGCCCTGCAGTCGTCAAAGGCGCGTGCCGCGTGGCGACTCCTCGTTTTCACGGCCGGCGGGCGGCCAGTGAGCCGTCGCGTCCTCTGCTCACCGGAATGAATGCGGCGCGCCTTTTCGAGGCGAGCGGCGTTAATGCCACCGCTCTCCGGCGGCAATAAAAGGCGAGCGCCGGCCTCCACTCTCGCCCTCGCCGTTCTCTCTCCCTCACCTCGCCGCTCCTTCTCCACTCGAAAAACCGCCGCCGCTCTCCTTCTCCATGGCCGGCACCTGGAGGCGCACCGGCGGCGCCGCGGCCAACGGCTTCGCGCCGCGCACCCTGCTCAAGGAGCAGACGGAGGCGCTGCGCGACAACGGCTATCCGGTGCCGCCGGATATGCGTGTTTGCCACGGGTTCGTCATCGGCGTCAACGGCGTGCCGGTGATGAAGCCCTTGACGCGGACGAGCCGCGGCTTCACCGCCGCGGTAAACACGCACTACTGGCGTGACCTGACGCCGGAGCAGCGTCAGGACCCGCGTTGGGATCCGCGGAACCCGGCCAACCATGGCCGGTACGAGGCGGCGTTCCAGCGCGCCTACGAGGAGGACTTCAACCGCTGGGACGGCCCCGGCCCGGCGCCGACGGACAAGAACGTCGCCGGGCGCGAGGCGTTTTGGAGCGTGCCCGGGCGCACGCTCCAGTTCGTGATGAACCACATCGCGAACGGCGGCTCGCTCCTGACGGCGGCGCCCGCCCTGCTCCGGCCGCCTGGGCACCAGCGCCACCTCCGGCCAACCAGTGGGCGCCGCGCGCGACGCCGTCCTCGTCGCGCTCCACGGCGTCCTCGTCGCGGGCGTCGTCCTCGCGCTCGTCCTCATCCCGCTCCCGCACCTCCTCTCTGCTAACGCCGAAGCCGGAGCAGATGAAGGTGAAGGCGGAGCCGGAGCTCTCGCCGTTCATGGCGGAGCTCATAGCGGCGCAGGAGGGGACGGACGATAACGCCATTGCGGCGGTCGTCGCGGCCGCGTCGATGGACGACGTGCCGCCGCTCGACGGCCCCTCGGCCTGCGCCTGGTCGGCGCGCGATACCGCCAAGGAGAAGGGCGTGCCCTTCTTCGACCTCACCGTCGACGGCCCAGGGCCGAGCCGCGTCAAGGAGGAGGACGACGGCGGCGCGTGGACCGGCGGCGCGTGGAGTAGCGGCGGCGCAGGGAGCAGCGGCGACGTGAAGGAGGAGGTGAAGGAGGAGGAGGAGGAGGACCCCTACTACGCCTTCAGGCGCCGCTACCGCGGCCGCCAGTAGATTTAGGTTTAGTTTTTTTAAATTTCATTCAAATCTGTAAACTTTTCTAAAATTTGAATGAAATTTGTCGAAGTTTAAATTTAATTTTTTTTAGTTTGGGCGCCGCGAGTGGGGATCGACGGCGCCCAAATGGGCAAGGTAGTCCGGACGGCGCCCAAAGGGCCTGTCCGGACGGCCTTTGGGCGCCCATTTGGGCGCCGCGAGTGGAGATGCTCTAAACAAGTATAGATACATCCATATTTGGACAAACTCAAGTCAAGTAATTCGGAATGGAGGGAGGAGATGTCTTTCTTTTGTCCACATACGGATGTATCTAGACATGTGGACAAATGAAAGACATCTAATTTGAAACGGAGGGAGTATCATGTGGGATTTCGTGCCCGTAATTTGTCTGACCCTGTAAGAAACTTTGAGCTCAAAACAGCCTCCAATTGTTTTTTAAGCGAATGGCGCGCTTTATTGATAATGTCAAGACCCTATTATGAAATTACCTGACTAGTCTTGTATAATCGCTGCCGTGACACCAGCACATTAATCGATGTGGAACGCTGCATCAACGTTCAGCTTCCCTGCAGGCAGGCGAGTCCAATCTTACCGGTCCGGTTTAGGGGCACCAACCGCAGCTTTTGCATCATTTTTTGCTACTATAGCTTTAATGGACATTGCACACTTTGAATCGGTGGGATCGGGCGTGCACCTTACCGGTCTCTCACAGCTACTCCCTCCGTTCGGATTTAATTGACACACATTTAGTTATACATGGATGTATCTAAACACCATATAATATAGATACATCCATATTTGTACAAAACCAAGTCAATTAATTTAGAACGGATGGAGTACGTACATAGATAGATCGGGCGTGCACCAAGACAAAACATCTAGAGGTCTTGTACTGAACCATGGTTCTGGAGCAAAGGAATCTGATCATATGCTACAGTACATGGGCTTCCCTAGAAGATAATGGTCAAGGTTAATCAGTTTTGTGGTAAATGTGCCTGCAGTACCCGGGTGAGACATTAAACTAATTTATTATTCACCTCACGCGGGTATAAGGTGCTTATATAGCTACGACAAATTGTAGCTATAGGTAGCCACAACAGCGGCAACAGTTACGCCAAACAAATTCTCCGCGCATTGCACCATCTCTAAGATTATGAACAAAAGATATAGTAATGGCAAGGCGAAAAGGATCAAAGCATCAAATAAGCATCACTCTCTCTTCCAATTTCAAATAATCAAGGACAATAACTCAGAAAAGAGCATACATAAAGCTAGAAGGTTTGGCAGGGTACGATGTGCACTTTGTTCTGATATTCTTTGCATATGCTAGGGGTCTGAAAAGAGATCAGCAGAAAGAAATATCAATATTAGTTTTCGCCAGCTCCTCCCTCTGCTTTCTCGCCTCACGCTCCTTCCTCACCTCTTCGAAGTTGTACCGTAGAATTGTCTTTGCTCCTCTTACATGGTACTTGTATGTAAGCATTACGGCAGCGGCGATGGAGCCAAACAACACTTCAGGCCTTTTCCTACAAACCACAATCAATAGATATAAGCTACAATCCAAACCTCAGCAAAAAAAAAAAAAAAAACGCATAAAAATTATGAAAGAAAAGAGTGGACCGACAAGAGGTTGTGACAAAAGTATCAAATAAGCATGTACCAATGCAGTACTGTTTTCTCCCACTTGCAAAAATAAAATCAAGTGTCAAGAAATCCAGAAAATTATTGTGAACAAGCAAATATATTAACACAAAAAATTTTATGAAAACATCAAATAAGCTACTCCCTCCGATCATATTTAAGTGTAGGGAGAAATATACGCATGAAGCATAACTTCCTAGCTTCACTAGCGACAATCTTTCCGGATCTGAGGGAGTAGTAAAGAATGATAAGAATATAAGTAAATGTTTTGCAAAGTAGTTGGGGTGTGCAGAGGAGAAACGACAACAGCAAAGGAGATTAGGAGCTCCCTCGTCCAACCTCGTTCCGTTTTGTCTGTTTGATAGCTCTCTAACTCTATTCTTCTCTCTTGAGCTCATGAATCCCTCACTATTCTCGCTAAAATTCTCATGATGTTGTGTATCTGTTACTGGATGATATTTTGCCACAAATTGATTCGCTGTTTTCATCACAATTTCACCCAAAAGGAATCCCCCAACAAACCTAACTTCCCACCGCAAAAGCATGCAAGAGGTATAGAAACGAGAAAGGGGCCGTGCATTCTAATATTAACTAAGAATCTAGCCAGGATCGATCATTACAATTGCTGTCTTGTTGTCCTAGCCCAAATAACAAAACATTTAACAGGAAAAAAGAATGATGCAAGTACCAGTTGAAGTTATTGATAGAATGCATCGTTGCCGTGAAGTCATCAGTGGTGCCGGTTGATCATCCGCTGTAAACCAAAGCATTTGAATTAATATTAAACTTGATACCAAGCGAGCTGAAAATTACAATTTGCTAGAGCAAAGACGTTATATAGGCCTCTTGAATGCTCAGATTATTTGAAATGAACCTACCCTGGTGATGTTGCGGCATCCAGGGCTGCTGCGGCCGCCGTTGCTGGAGAAGCGAGGGATCGGCGCCTGGCGCCGGAGCGCGAACCCAGTGCCGGATCGGAGCATCGCCAACGCCGCTGTATGCCGGAGTCGCTTAGGAACGATGGAGGTCCTGGCGGCTGGGGAATGAATGAGGATCCGGAGGATGCGTCGTCGACGTCGGTTAGGGTCTGGCTCGACGTGCCCTGTGATCGCTGCGTTTTCTTCAGAAAACAAATGATCGTTCCTTTATGCAAAAAAAAAAAAGAGATTAAAAAAATAAAATTTCCGTCGCCGGGACTTGAACCCGGGTCTCTCGGGTGAGAGCCGAGTATCCTAACCACCTAGACTACGACGGATTTTTTTGTTAAAGAAACAATAAAATTACAAATAGAAACATACATAAAAGATGAATGTGAAAAACTTCCGAACCCGCTGGCTACGGCAGCCAACTCCACTCTGATCCAGTGTAACGCAAATGGCAAGAGCACACTGGTGACCGAGGATATTCTTAGCAACTACATGCATGTTCGTATGTTACTACTCCCTCCGTTCTTTAATATAAGATGTTTTAGCTTTTGTCCACATGCACATGCACACAAATGTATGTAGACACATTTTTGTGTGCATGTTCACTCATTTTAGTGTGCATGTAGACAACATGTGTACCACCTAAAACATTTTATATTAAAAAATGGAGGGAGTATGTTTCACCCTAGCACGGGCGACCTATCCACACGTACGGTGCCAGCCAGCAAAGTATAGCTCGCTGCTTGCCTGTCCTCGACAAAAAGATTGCGGTGAGAAGAGCCCCTTGCCGTTTACCTACTCAGGAAATAGAAGATCTAAAGATAGACGATATAACCCCATGTTGTTGTTGCTCGCAAACATGTATATATACCCGTCCATGGCATGACGAGAAGAAGCTGCTAGCCATCTGGACCGAATTACCCTCCCATTTGATCATTTCTAGCGCCATCTTCTCCAACTCTGCTCCGCATTGCTCGCCGATAACCGGGTAACCTCGTGTCTTGCTCGCAAATGTACATCTTGTCTCTGTGTTACGCCATTTCGTTAGCTCAAATCGTAATTTTTTTGTCATACCCCGTTTAGGCGTGAGAGGAGGCATGGAAGGTGGAAAAAACAAAAATGGTGAAGCTGACCGAGGACTCCATGGAGGGTACCCCGGTGGCTATCCTGCTCCACCGGGATATCCAGGTTACCCTGTTCCGGTAGGTACATACCCGCCGACACAAGGATATGCTGCTCCACCTGGGCATTATCCGCCTCCCGTCACGTATCCTCAACCTGGTGGGTACCTACCATCACCCGTCGCGTATCCTCCGAGCGGTTACCCTGCAGGGTATCCGCAACAACCTACGACCTACCCTCCAGCTGGTTATCCTGGTCATGCACCGCCAGTGCAGGTTCCTCCTTACGGTATGTGTGTCTTTTTTTTTTGAAGGGACGGTATGTGTGTCTTTGTTGTTGACACTGTTTTTTATGCCCCCATATACTTCTTTCTCTGTTAAAAGATGTTTTTTCTTTTTAACCGCTACTATGTACGTAAGCAAGATTTATTCAGTACACAACATATTAATTTCTATTGTACATAAGTACAAAAAAACTATATAATATTTTAGAAATAAATTTTTATACAAAATATACATAAGGTTTTCCATTTTTCCAAGCTTACTAATTGAAATGATATTAGTAGTCAAACTTCTTATAAGTTTGACTTATGGCGTGTCCATAATTTCAAGCATTTGTGATGTAGGCCGTACACATTTGCCATGAAAACACATGTTCTCATTGCATCGCATTCTTAATATTTTTCAACTTACAAATAAAAATGAAAACAAAAAATAAATATGCATATGAGATAATGTGACCATGTCCGAAATGGTAACTAAAAAAGATTAAGACAACAATGTACTACTTCATAAGAAAGCGTGCAATGATTTAAAATTACTAAACCATTTTACTCAGGTCATGGTGCTATGTACGGAGGCGGCCATGGTGCAGGCGGGATGCTCGCCGGTGGGGCTGCCGCCGCAGCTGCAGCATATGGTGCTCACAAAGTGTCGCACGCCGGCGCCTACGGGATGTATGGACACGGACACGGCCCTCACCATGGCAAGTTCAAACATGGCAAGTTCAAGCATGGGAAGTACGGCAAGCACAAGAAGATGTTCGGGCGTAAATGGAAGTGAATGGGGGAGGAAAGTGGCTACAACAGCGTCGTAGATGATATTCCCACATATTCATGTTTGTTTCTTCAAATGCGGGAGGAACACAAGCTCCATTCCCCCTGTTTCATTCTCTTTATGCGGGAGTTCTTCATATGTGATATATGTCTTCACGTCTTGGCACAAAATTCTTTGTTTCTGGTCGTACATCGTTATGTCTTTAATGTGTTTACTTGTGATGGTCATAATCATATTGGTTTTGGATCCAATCGTACATATCTAGCTCTCTGGTTAGTCCCTCTCATCCCACCATCACTCCTGTCTTATGTTCATTCGGTAAATCCCAATCGAAAGAGAAAAATTGACTATCTGTTTCATTGCCCTTTCCCCCCTTGAGATTCACCTTTTTTCCCATTGAGATTCACAGAAGCTTTATTAGTGCTTATAGAGTCACCCGGTGAGAAACAAAACATACATATTGTTGGCAAAGAAAAAACTAATAAGTGGTATTAAATTTGGCTTCTTTCTTAAGACACTGACACCTCTGAGTTACACAAAAATGGTATTCATGCTTCAGGTAGCTAGATACTTTAGACGTTTCCTTTCTCTTCCTCTTCCTGTTCCTTTGCTCTGATCCACATTAGCTCATTTATCTTGTAAGTAGCTGCTAAGACGTTGCAAAAGATTCCAAACAAATTAGTCGGTTTTTTCCGTGTAAGCCACAATCAATAATAGAGTAGGGTTCCGGTTTGTGAGATCTATAGGTATTACATTGGTTAAACAGACAGCCCAGAAGTGTGCAAGTTCATGCTTAAAGTTTATACTCATTGGTTAAACAGAAAGCCCGGAAGTGTGCAAGTTCATGCTTGTCGTCCTCCACGAGAGCCATGTCCTGCACCTATCTAGAGTAGCCGGCTGTCAAGAACGGGCATACTGCCGACATTGCGTGCCGGTCTGACGATGAAACAGTCGCAGACTCCATTCCACAAAAGGTTAGATCAGTTCATACAGGGCTACACTCGCCAGCAGAGCAAGCACTCGGACCAACTACCTGACGGACATCGATCCGATTCCCGTCGCACGTACAGCGGCCGGTCGTCAAGATGTGTCTGCGCATGGCACACTGCCGACATTCCGGGTTCGGGGTTTCGGCCTGACGATGAAATAGACGCATTTTTCTGGCCTGACGATGGATCGATTTATCCACCTGTGTCATGCCATCGAAATCGCCATCAGCCAGCCCGGCCGGACGCGACGGCAATCTGTGCTAACTGTACTGCCTGCAACTAGATCAATCTCTGATGAAACTTGGTAACTCCATCGAGGTCGCCGTCTTCGCTTTCCACTCCAATATCTTCTCATTCCAGGAGCAAGACCAGGTTTGTTCTAGCGTTTATGGTCTGCTAGTACTAGAAGAATGAGATCCCCCTAAAGATCGACTGTTATGTGACACCACCACTGGTGTTTCCGTGTTTGATGATGGCGTGTGTGATGTGATTCTTCTGGACATGAAGCCTGACGTGAAACTGAAGATGTTCAAGCCTGCAACTTCGTACTGAGCAATACATTCGAGTTCATCGTCTTCAGTTTCAACTCCCACATCCCCTTCTAACACAGACTGCTCCGAAGAGCTCTCAGCATTCCATTTTTCTCTCCAGGAGCAAGATTCGAGAAACGCAACTGAAGGTGTGCAAGCCTGCAACCTCATACTGAGTCGGATAACACTGTTCCTTTTGTCAGTAGTTTCAGCCTAGACAGTACTATTTTTTTTTTAGATGTAGACAGTACTAAAAAAAACTAGGCTATGTGTATTTACATCGTGCTAGTACTTGAGGCACATTAGGCTAGCTTGGCTTCTTTCTTAAGACACTGATGGTTCAGGTAATTGGATCCTTTAAGCTTTGTCTTCCTCTTCATCATTCCACTCCTGCACTATAAATCTGTAAAAGTACCTCCGAAGGCCATGGCGATGCCTAAAAACCAAGTTTCCGGCCTCTTCCTGTAAGCGAGCATGAATAATAGGATTCAAATCTCCGTTACCCCGCAACATTGGATAAGAAAAGAATGATAATGTACTACGTACAGACTGAAGCGTTCGCTGATAAACGTCCTGAATCCACCGGCATGGGTGAAGAGATTCCGCTGCAAATCACAACAGATGAACAGAATTATAACGTACCCAAGAAAGCCAAAAGTACCGTATATATTATTACTAGCAAAATGCCCGTGCGTTGCAACGGATGAAACTTAGTAAGTTTTGACAAAGCGGCGAGAGATGAGAGGGAACGCAAGCAGTGCGGCTAGCCGAAGGCGGTTCACATGTAGATGGCGCACAAGCGCCGTCCAAGTAGCGGACTCGCACAGGTTGAGCGCAGCAGCATCCCGCTCCGGTCTTCGGCGCGTGAGATTCATGACCCAGCTGAGCACACGTTCGCGGTCCTTCTTGCCTCCGGCCACCACTACCTTCGACAATGAGCTACCACATCGAGAGCATTTGCAATTTTCTTTCAAACGGCACAAAATAGATGTGCTCCGGACGACACCAACTTAGGCAGCAGGCTCCAGCCTCCAAGGATTCAGATCGGCCACCATCCGAGTACCAAGGATCTCAGAGATGCCGCAGATTCCCAGAGGCCGTCGCAAATGTCTTACTCGTAGCCGAGCGCGTCCATGCTGCCATCTTGCCAGACCCCGCCGCTCTCCGTGCCTAGGGAGTTCACCGCACGCCCTGTCGGAAACCGGCGCGCGTGCAAGCCTCCGCCGCGGCGCCGCCGGGGGCCATATGCGTGTACGTGCACTGGAGGCCGGTCTGCGTTCGCTGCTTCACGCCGGTCGCCGCGGCCGTCTTGCCGAGCTCCATGACGCGCTCTCCCCAGATCGGAGGAAGCTGCAGTCGGCAGCGTGCTCCGGACGAACAAAAATTAATCGGGACGAAGGGGTATCACGAGAGAGTGCGGGTTGATTTTCTGATTCGTCAAGGACTAACTTGCAAACCTGCCACGACGTACCGGACACCGTTAGCAATATTATATAGTAGAGATTACCGCGGCTCGCCCAAAAAAAAAACAGGTTAATCAAACGTGGGGCTAGGCCCAGGGCTGCCGCGGGCGCCCTTGCTGACGAAGCCAGCGGCCGGTTCCAGGCGCCGGAGGGCGCGGATCGGAGAGTCGCCATCCCTGCTATTGAGGCTCCTATTGAGGACGGGAGGACGGACGGTGGCGGCAATGATAACGGCAGCTGCGATCAAGATCGGCTTCGATTGCCTCCGCTTCTGGCTCTCGATGTTGTTGCGCTCCGGGTCACGGCAGGATTTGGCTGTGCCGATATTCAGAAAAAAATCCATACCGACAAACCTGTTGTCTTTTAGCACGGGACAAAAAAAACAGGGTTTGGTAGACACTCGAAATGAATTCCTTACTACTCCCTCCGTCCAAAATTAAGTGTCTCGAGTTTGCCCAAAAGTATATGTATCTAAACATGTTTCACGTATAGATACATCCATTTTTGGACAAACTTGAGACACTTATTTTAGGACGGAGAGAGTATTTTTTTTTGGTATACTCCAAAAGGACCCTGTATTTTAAATTTACAGCACGCAAGGCAATTTTAATTATACTCAAAACCGCGGAAATGGAGGAAATTTTCAGGTCGCACCAACATCCGACCCGCCAAACTCGACCACGTCATCTTGATTCCAGAAAATTTTCTAAAAAATTGCGGACAAATTGCGAGCTCTTTCAACGGTGCTGACATGGACGAATGTGTGGGCTTCCACGGCGTGAGCACGCCTACCGCTGTCGGAGCACACGAGCACCTACAACGGTGTGTTACGCCGAGCATCTCCACCGTATTTTCCAATCCGACAATTGTGTCAGATGATCTCTATTGGAAGTGGCGGCATAGATTGTCGTTCTATTGGGTTAGGTGGACCTAGCAGCGCTCCATATAGTAAATTTTCTAGAAGTTAATTAAACTTAGAAAACGCAACAAAACTGGCCAAATTTAATTCAAACTTAATATAATTTAAAATTTACCATAAATTTGACCCACGCATACTCAAACATTACAAAAATATAAAAATGCGCAGTTGCCCTTGCTGTCGAAGCCAGTGTCCGGTGCCAAGCGCCGCCGCTGCAGAGCCGATGGGAGAGTCTCCATAAGTGCGATTGAAGCTCAACTGAGGCTGGGAGGCTGGCCGATTGCCTATGCTTCTGGCACCCGATTTTGTTACGCTCGGGTGTAGGGTAGGGTTTAGCTGTGGCGAGTATTAAGAGCAACTCTAACATATATTCAAAAGGAAGGGCATACCGAATAAACTGTTGTCTTTCAGTAGGAGGCAAAAAAACAGGATATCGTAGACTCAAAACGACTCCCTTACAAAATAATTTTCGAGTATGTTCGAAACCGCGGAACCTGACGGGAGAGAGCAGCACGCTTTACATCCTACACGTACTTACAATAAGCTAGGCTTCTTCCTTAAGACACCGATGCTTCTGAGTTACACATACAAAAAAAAGGACACTGATGATTCAGGTAACTGGATTAATTCTTCAGCCGTTTGCCTTACTCTTCCTTTGCTCGGATCCGCTTGTCATGATCAACCATATGCACTTTTACCTGTAAGTACATGCTACGGCGATGCTGAAGATTCCAAACCAAGTCTCCGGGCTCTTCCTGCATGCGCAATCGATAATACCTCACTCAGAATTCAAATCTCCGTCACCTGATGAATTCAACCACAGAATGATAAAGTACTTACAGACTGAAGTGTTCGTCCCAAAACATCGGCGACTTAAATCCACAGGTGTAGTTGAAAAACGTACGCTGCAAATCAGAAGAGAGAACACAGACCCCTGTTTTACTTAATGCCAGTAGTACCTAGTAACCCTAAATTGCCCTAGAACAATGCAAGGTTTTAAATAGCCGGCTATAGTATAGCCGGGCTATAGCCTTTTGAGAATCTTGGGGCTAAATGAAACACCGGCTGATTTCCGGCTATAGCCGGCGATAGCCCTGATTTAGCCTCATTTTTAGGGCTGGGGCTATTTTGTATAGCCGGCTATTTAAAACCTTGGAACAACGGCGGCTCGCTCGAAAGATTCAATTACACGTGGAGGATTTCAGGTACTTACCCTAGCAATGACGCTAGGCCCAGAGGTGCCGCTGCCGCCATTGCTGCAGAAGCGAGAGGTCGGCGCAAGGCGGCTGAGAGCTGATCGGAGTGTCGCCATCACCGCGATTGAGAACAGTAGCTAATGGTTGCAACGGCAACCGCGATCTCGGTTTCAATCGTCTTCGCTTCTTGGTTCTCGCTCTCGACTGTGTTGCGCTGCAATGGAGGATTTCCGATCCACAACCCGAACCTGATTGAAAATTGAGAAGGTCGGCCATGAATCGTCGAACGTTTCCACAGCTTCGCCCATGCGGATCCGATCTTGGATGAAATCAAAATAAAACTGAGCCCATTGGCCGAACCAAAAAAACATAAATTGAACCCACTACTTAAAAGACTTAAATCAAAGCCCACTGTTGTTGAGAATTGAAATTCGTAAGCATTTATACATGGGCCAGGTGTGGGCTTGGCCTATTTAACGGTCCACCCCTGCCTACATCTACATGGCCAGGTGAAAGTTCGGAGGGATTCCTTCCCCGGTATTTCTCCGGCCACTCCCAAGGAAACCCTAATCCCCTTCAACCATCGCCGCCGGTAGATCGTGATCCCCTTTGTCGTCCGCCATGTTCGGGACCCCCAGCTCGTCTCCCCTCTTCGGGACGCCCTCCTTCGGAACTCCCTCCACCACCACCCTGCCTTCGGCACACCTTCCTCCACGCCGGCATTTGGCGCGCCGTCCTCCACCCCGCCCTTCGGCGCCCCGTCTTCCAGCTCCGCCTTCGGGACCCCGTCCTCAACCTCGGCATTCGGCGCGCCTTCTTCTACACCGGCGTTCTGGACGCCCTCTTCGAGCCCAGCGTTCGGCACGCCCTCGTCGACCCTGCCGTTCGGGGCGGCGCCGTCGCCGTTTGGATTACCGCAGCAGGCGAGTCCGTCCCCTTCGCCCTTTGGGTTCGCCGGCGCGGCCGGTGGGCAGATCACCACCCAGATGGCCCCAGTTGCGCCGCTGCCGCTCTCGCCCTCCGACCGCGACATCCAGGCCATCGTGGATGCGTACAAGGAGGACCCAGGCAACCCTCGGTACGCTTTCAGGCACCTGTTGTTTAGCGTGACGGATCCTTCACAGAGGGCGAAGCCTGTAGCAGCATCTGATATCATGTGGGCAGAGGCGATGGGGAAGCTTGAGTGCATGGACAGTGCGGACAGGGAGAGACTGTGGCCTCAACTCGTGCAGGGTTTAAAGATCTCTCCTGCCGGCTTAAGCTTCAAGATGAAGTTCTTGCTTCAGATACTGAAAGACTGAGCATGACCCACTCCAATGTCAAGAAGCTGCAGAGACATTTCCAGGCTAACACATATCCTTGGATCCAGCGGCTGAAGCATCAGGAGCTTGTTACTGAGAGGCGCCTCCTGAGGATCATGAGAATAGTGGAGGCGCTGGAGAATCGGGCTTTCCGTGCTCCGTTAACGAAAGAAGAGGCTGATTTGTATGAAAGATTGGTTGCTGTGATGAAGCAGATCAAAGGAACAGGTGGTGATCTCTCCAAGAGGACCAACAATCTGGTTTCGACCTCACGTCTTCTTGCAAGCACTGGTGGTGCTAGTGCTCCCATCTATATTCCTAGTTCAGCCAAAGTTGATGAGCAGAGTGTTACCGGGCTTCTTGAGTTCTTGCAGCAACAGACGGAAGCAGTTGCAAAGTTAGGCAATGTGCTGAAAAGGGACACAAGGGACGTGGAAATTGTACTTTCAGAAGACACTGATATGGCGGAAGAGAGTGCTGGGAGAAGGGCGGCATTGAGGATGTAAAACTGAAGCACGGAATTCATTTTAGTTGGTACCGAGAAACCGAGGCAGATCCATCGCGCTGTCAAGGGTTGGAGCCTCCAGAACTTGGGAGTGTGTTCCCTGTGGTCTGGATGAACTTCGATCTTAACTGTTGCTGTCGTGAAGTCAGAATGGAAAATTAGTGTGTTCCCTGTAGTCTGTTTGAACTCCTGTTGCTGTCGTGAAGTCAGAATGGAAAATTAGTTTGGGCATCTGCTTTGATATAACCATGTTCCTTGAACTGTTGAAGGCTCAGAAACTTGTTTGAATTTGCTCTAACCATATTCTGGAGGTGGGCTCATTGGAAACCTCAAAAGAATAACTTTGGAGGGTTTAGGAAACTGTACTTTCAGAATACATGGATATGGCGGAAGAGAGTGCTGGGAGAATGGCGGCATTGAAGATGTAAAACTGAAGCACGGTCTTCATTTTAGTTGTTTCCAACAAACAGAGGCAGTTCTTTTTTTTTTTTGCTATTAAGGGTTGGAACCACCAGACCTTCGTGTGTTTTCTCTCTAGTCTGGATACACTTCGATCTTAACTGTTGATGTGGAAGCCAAAATGAAAATTTAGCTTGAGCATCTGTTCTGATATAAACCTTGTTCCTTGAACAGTTGAACCACATGGTGGCGTCTCAGGAACTTGTTTGAATTTGCTCTAACCATATTCTGGAGGTTGACTCATTGGAAACCTCAAAACAAAAAGTTTGGAGGGTTTAGAAAATACTAGGAGCCTACTAACTGAGTTCTTTGCCTGCAAAAACGTTCATATGAAACCTAGCACAAAGTAGCATCAAACTGAAATTGCAACCAAAGCCTCAGTTTCGTAGTCCGGCCTCACTCACATCACCTGAAAGGGATGCTGCTACTAGTGAAAAAGAAGGGTTCGGCCGCAAACCAGTTGGCAAGCATTCACAAGCCCAGCTTCGAAGTGGCATTACAGTGTATGTAACTTATATACGGAGTACTATATAGGGCTTAGGTGAGAGAATTGGTATAGTTTTTAGATTCTTGAGAGAATTGGAATTGAATCGTAGATGTACCAGCTTCGGCTGAAACACCTGTAAACTGGATCCAATCTCTGAAAATGAGCAACTTCATAGAGTGCACTGTCTTTATTTTGAACGCCAATCTCTTTCTCGGGTATTAACGGCTAGATCAAAACTCTGAAACTCAAGTAACTCCATCGAGCACACCTGTAGTCGTTGATGTGTTGGCTTCGGACGAAACATGCATACATGTCAAGGGGGATCCCGCCATGTATGCATGTGTACTCTCATGCGTCAGGTGCTTGAAGGATTTGCAGTAGGATTTGCTCCATCTTGTGTACTCTTTGCACCTGTGTAGCGCCGGCTCTCCATGAATCACTAATTGTGAGTAGGATTTATACTCCTTGCTTGCTGCATCATGCTGCTTCCTAAATTTAAAATCCCATGTTTCTTTAGCAAGAGATCATGCTTGTTAATTTGGCACAAGAAGTCGAAGGTTATCTCCCTGCTGCTTTCTTAATTACTGCGTTTTGGCAGTAGCTTGCTTGCAAGTTCTTGTCTGAATACATGTTGCTGGTACAATTTCCTTGCAGATTTGGCGCACAGGAGATTGGGGTTCAAAAGAGATTTGGTGCTGGGGAGGATGGGCTCTGGAGATCCAGCAACGACCTGGGCGCAGAGACGAGGATGATGCAGCGAGCTAGGATGCAGCGGGAGGGGCAGCGACGACCCAAGCGAGGCGCTCCTCGCCGACGATGACCCGAGCGGAGGTGCTCCTACTCGGCGATTTCATTTTTCCGTTGGGGCGACGACCCCAGTGAGATTTCGCTTTTCGATTATGTTCGTTGTAATGATCGGTTCACTGTCCACTTCGGGGAGGGCATTCCATGTAATTTAACCGAACCAGTAGAGGCAAACACGTCTTTTGAGCGTTTTTCACCTGGTCGGAATAGATCCTAAAACGTCTTATAATAAAAAAACGGAGGGAGTAAGACATTAGTCTCTTTTTCATCCAAGCAGACGCAATGGCGAGCGGAGCACCATTGCTCTCTACTAATGAGCTGGCCACCGCACCCAAGAGAAGAGCCCCTTTCCTACATGTCACGTATCTTAATTTGAAATGCTCTCCCATTCATATTTCCAATTTGGCTTTTTAGTCGACATGAATTATATCATATTATTAACTAAAAGGTTGAAATTTATGGTCTGTGACGAGGAAGAGCCATTGTTGATGTGATTGTTACAAGCAAAACCGAAAATAGGAAAGGAGATTTTAATAGATTGATTAGAATTGCACGATACCATTGTTTTTTCCTCAGTTCTTTGTTTTGACCCAAATTAAACAGGTGATGGTTCCCTATTTTTTTTTTCACAATTCCTTGAACGAAGTTGTTAGTTAGGCCAGACATGTTAGGTCGATGTGGCCCAACAACAATGTGTAAAGCTCAAATGACACAACCAACAGCATTCTCTTCTGCATATATATGTTCTAGTTTTTTTCATCTTGATGATATAATGAAACATTCACCATCACCTTACATCTTGGCCATCGGACATGCATGCGAGAAAGAGAGTCTAGAGTTTCTTAATTAACTGGGTAATGTAGACGTATTTTTAACTACATGGTTTAACTGGTGTCATAGATTCACAATCAGAAGGATTTTTTGCATAATGTCTCAAGGTAATCTCCTTTTTGAAGAAAGAAAAAAATGCATCCTCGCAAATCTATGCGCTGGATCAACCCAACAGCGTCTGCGAATGTGCATTCGGGCTTCCGGCGTCCGGATGGTGGGGCCAAACGACCCAATGCCTAAACTCTTGTTAATCCGAGATGGTGCGCGTCGACGCGACGCTGTTGTAGTGTGCATGAGTTCGTTGGGCTCGATTCCGGTCTCGCGGGCGATCACGAGCACGCAGGACAACGACTGGTGGCTCGCGCCGAGGGGGCTCTGGGACGAGGTCCTCAGCACGCACCGGTTCCCGTCGCATCTGCGACAGCCCGAGGCGCAGGAGGGGCCGGGGCCGCCGCCGCCGTTCGGCCTGCTCCTGCTCGACGACGGAGGGGACGACTTCGTGACTCCGCGCCTTGTCCCCGTCCTCGTGGTGACAGAAGACGAGCTACGCGCGCTCTGGATCCACAACAACCCGGGCGCGCGGGGAGCGCCCGGACTACACCTACGTGGCGACCCGCTTCCGCCACGGGCAGGAGCTGCGCGGGTTCAACCGCTTCCTCAAGTTCGCGCTCCTCGCCCTGGTCGCGGGCGGGGCATTCGTGCTGGCGAAGCGCGCTCTGAGGTGGTGGAGAGGCGGCGGCGGCGACGACGACGACGACAACGGTAGCGGCGGCGGGCCTCCACCGGGCGGACCACCTGGCGGACCTGCTCCGGGCGGACCTCCACCTGGCGTTCCCTCGCCGCGGCGCAGGCCACCAGGGGCTCACGGAGGCGCAGGGCTACTGGGCGCACTCGGAGGCCGTGTGCTGATCGTCGGGCGCACCGGCGCTGTTTCTGTTCCCTCGCCTCAGCGCACGCGGCCGCCAGGAAACGGCGGCGGACTTCCAGCGCCACGGGTGGTCGTTGGCGTTCACTCGCTGAGGCTCAGGCTACCAGGACCTCACGGAGGCGAAGGGCTCGTCGACGCACTCGTTGATCGTGTCCTCATCGCCAGGCCCGCCAGGCTTCTTTCCATCCCATCACCTCAGCGCACGCGACCGCGAGGAAACGGCGGCGGAGGACTCCTCGAGGCGCTCGCAGATGGCGGAGGAGGAGCCAGTGAGGGCTGATTTGCCGGCCTGTGGTGGCCGAACCGGCTGCCATTTTGTCGAACAGTTTATTGGCAGGTCAGAAGGAGCCTTCGTCCATGGCGGCGAGCGCGACCAGAAGCTCGAGGGAGGCGGGACCATCGTCGGGGAGCTCCACGAGGGGATCGGCAGAGGCTCGTTGATCACTTTCGGGTGAGTCTTGCTATCTTCTTTGCTTACTGGTTCTGCAAAGATTGTGGATGTTGCGCTATTGTGTCAAGAGCTACTGTGTGTCAGTTGATCTGATACGCTTTCTGATGTTGAATGGGTGAATATGACTTGCTTTTAGTGATGGTTTGTTTTAATTTCATCAGAGTATATTGGGATGCATGAAGACCCATGTTAGATTAGTAGTTCAGATTTGGAAATCTCAGGAATATGCAAATTCATTCTGCCAATAGAATCCGACTGATGCTGTTATATTGAAAGATCTGAAAGTTAAATTTGGCACCCCTCCTTTTATGTATTAGTCCTAAGAACTTATCTGTGTGTTATGCTAGTAAATGTTTTGGGACAGCTGTGTCCTATATTCATCCACTATTATGTCATTGCCAAGCTTAAATCATGCTCATATTTCTACTTGCATTGTCCAATAGAGGGTGAAATTACTTGATGGAGCCTCAACCAGTAACTGGTTTTAGAACGAGATACAATGTGAATTGATCTCACGCCCTTAATTCCCTGCTGCATTGTTAGTTTGTTACTGCTGTTGTCATGCACTGCTATTATTGTTGGAGTCGAGAATTTTAATGGTACTATATGTGGTGGATGCATAAAGAACACAAAGGTGTTATTCTTTGGTCTATCAACTTTATTTCTATCTTAAGCACCTGTTTGTTTTAATTTCATGGGAGTGGATTGGAATGCATGTAGTCCGGATTTGGAATATAATATGCAGTCATTCTTCCATTAGAGTCTGATTGATTTTGAAGTTATCCATTATGGTCATGTCGTATACTAAGCATTGTTTGGTTTTACTGGACAGGAAGTGGAGTAGAAGCGGTTTGATTTACATGAAGCTTCAGAGGTTTTTGATAGATTTGCGGTCTACTAATCAGAAAGTAGAAGAGGTTTGATATATACAAAGCTCCAGCGGTGGTATACAAGTACAAGTACATGATTCTAATGGCGACGACCATCTTAGGCATAGGCAGGTTTTGCCGTTATCAAGTGTGCACGTTCTGAAGCGAACATAAGAGTTCATCAGTGCTGTTACCGTTATGCGCATAGTACACAGATCCTGACCGACATGTCGTGATTTCGGTATTTCTGTTGGTGTGCCCAGAAACTGGAACCTTACAGTTCTAGGTTGTTTTTTAGTTGCAATTACGTCATCTTAAGGAATTATACGTGCATGACGACTTGATTCACCTCTGCTAGGATAATACTCAGTATTGTGGGATTGCAGATCAGAGACAGCTATGTGTAAATTTGTTTGGCAGTGATTGACGAAGTGACTGTCAGATATAACCTAGCTATCTGAAGTTTGTTCTGCTGATAGCAGACAGAGTGATACCAAATCTATGGTTACCGTTTGGGTTCCCAAGTAATCTCTGGATATCGATAGTCTAGTCCAATCCTCCATGAGGTGAGCCAAAATAAAGAAGAGAAGTTAGCAGCACGCGGAGTTAGATAGTTAGCAATGATCTTGGCTCTTTCAAACATGGTACAAAAGATAAGATGTTGATCAGCTGATCGTGACGTGAAAGTGCGGTTTGATAGGGCCTTAGAGGACAAGCAGTTCTTTCTACAGGTTCAGCTCGATCGACGACGGTGAGTCATGTCTAAACTTGTGAATATAACCATGTGGTGTACTGTCGGTGATTGATGCATGGAATAGAAGTAGCCGCCGGTCCAGCCTCAACGGTGAACCGGGAACAACTTTGAGTATGAAAATATGTGGGCTACAGATACATGTTTGAGTTTGATGCTTGTTATTCTGATCCAGAATTTCTGGGATTGTACTGGCCTGGGATTGCCGAGAGAGCTGAAGAGCTTCTCGCCACACCCCCACACGCGCTTGAATTCTCTGAAAAACTACAGGTGCCCTGAACGAGTGATAAGCCTGTAGAACTCCTAGACCTGTAGAATTATTACTGGAAAGTTCTAAATTTCACCAAACCTGGGAGTTTGTGTGCAAGGGTTCTTCGAGGAAAATATTTCCATGGGGGAGAATTTATGACAGCTACAGATAAGAATAGCTTTCAAACATGGCAGGCTATATTAGAAGGTCCACCTCGTAAAACTGACTATCTGCTCTTGATCTGGGCCTTGTGAATCGTATTGGGGATGGGAGACATAGAAATATTGGTCAGATCAATGGATCCGGGAGGAAAACCCATGTTCAGACCACCTGATTCAGATATTGAGAAAGTCTCTGAACTTTTTTGTCGACAACAGCTTGATCTGGAACAGTTACAAACTGAAGGCTTGCGCAAGTAGCTCCTGAACAGCGCTTTTGGAAGAAGGTATGGAAGGTGCTACCCCACCTAACCTAAGGTTAGAAGCTTCTGATTAATAACTATATGCCTGTCCGAGCAAACTTTCATCGACAACATATGGAACCCCATAGTACCTGTACTGATTGTGGAGGTCACAATGATACTACCAGGCATGCGTTGCTGGAGTGTCATTTGGCAGAACTGTTTGGGCACTCTTTCAAGGAAACGTTCGGCAGTAAAATACCTATCTTACCCGAATTATCGGGCCATTGATCTGATTACCGACGCATCTCTAGGAGCTGAAGAACTGGTTTCAGTTCTCTGCGGTATGTGCGCTGTATGGTCAGCACGAAACGTTCGGCGGCATGGCGAGGCACCAGCAAATCATTATGCTCCTATGGCGAATGCTTGTAGATGGGCGCGAGGCACGGCAGCTTCTATGGTGAGGCACCAGATCCTCATTTATGCTGCCGCCCAGCCTAAACCCCAAGAAACTTCGATTCCAACTAAGAAGTGGAAACCTCCGGATGGGGATGGGATCAAGGAAAACGTGGATGCATCCTTTGATACAAATTCTATGCAAGGCAGCTCCGGTGCAATGTAGGGGGGAGTGATGACATTCATCTATCTATGGTCAGGCTCTGTCGAATGCCTTGGTTGCTGAAGCCTACGCATGCCCGGATGGTGTTTAGCTTGTAATACAGGGCATTTTGTAGACAGATCGCCAGGAGCTGGTGAACGTTGTGTTCAACAAGGACAGAGCATAGACAGGCCTGAGCATAGATCTTTCATTCGGCCTGTTCTTCCAACCCTACGCATGCCCGGATGGTGTTTACCTTGTAATACAGGGCAGGGCGGGTCGTTTTGTAGACAGATTGCCATGAGCTGGTGAACGTTGTGTTCAATCAGGGCATGCCTTGGTTGCTGAAGCCTACGTAGGCCGAATGAAATTTCTCATGTAAAAAGGACAGTGATCTGGGCAGCACATATAACTGCTAACAAGCGTCTGTTCTTAACCTGGCTTTCCCAGGTTCCGGTTTTCTTAGCCTTGTGTACATGACTGTAATCTTGCTGGTTAATTGATACAATAGCATCTGATTCGCAAAAAATGTCACCATTGCATGGACACCCCTGTCAAACTGAACTTAACTACGTGAGTCTAGCAGGCACGCGTAATCGCCAGCTGCCGTGATAGGTCAATAATGACCGCTGGTTTTACTCGGCTTTAATTGGAAGCTTCCACATACAATTGTGCTCAAGATTCTAAATTTTGTTTCCCTATGGCCACCTGGTTCGGGTGAAATAGCTTTTGATTTACACGAATTTACATATGACGAATGCAAGTACAGCAAACCACGTTCTGCACAAATTTATTCCACCGAAGTGTCATACAAATATTCACTATAAATATTACATTCACCTTGTATTCTCTAACATCATCTTAAATTCTCCATCCACTCCAAGGCCGTGCATAGGGCGAATTGATGTTATCAAGAACTAAGTAGATACAGTTCCATAACAAGAAAGGATCGCCTACAGCACGCACTGTTCCGCTCCAATAATTGAATGTTCTTATATAATCGAAGCCATTTATATATATATTCCCATCAAGCCACCTCCCCACAACGATGCTAGAAAGGTATCCCAGCTCTGCTGCGATTCTGAAAACAGATGATGAATCTGGATCACCAACTCGAGGCATCCTGATCCTGCTGTAGTAGAGCGCCTGAAGAAATTTTGAGACAACATGAAAAAGTAGCTTAATACACAAGTTTCTATGAAAATAGCAAACATAACTCAAATTATACGACAAAGTAAATCTCCATATAAATATGAAAAATATGCAGTAGCATAAAACTAAAAATGTTTCAGGAAACAGAGAAAAGAGGAGGAAAACTGTGTTAATAAGAACTCTCATATCTGAGGCACAAGGTAGTTGAATAAATCAGCTGCTACGGAATCAACAAACACAATGAAAGGGCAAATCAATCTCCATGTATATCTGAAATCCTAAAGTACTTCTAGAACTGTATAACACCTAGGAACTGTTTGAGAAAAGCAGAGAAATACAACATTAAAAATGGTTTCACTTCGAGTCAGCTGAATAATACAAATGTAATAATGACAAAAAAATTGTCCTAGCCATCAGCTTATAACATGAGTAATAAAATTTATAAAACTGCTACTTCGAGTCAGCTGAATAATAACCACATTATTTTAAGAAACAAATAGTAGAACCATGGTCAGCTGCATAATCTCCATAGAATTGTAATGATGACAAAAACTGTTACACAGCAAATAAACCGAACTGTCTAACCCCTTGCCTTTTATGTGTAGTAAAGTATGAGCCATGCTAGCTAGTGAGACATGTATCATCTTTTTCCTCTTCTCTACATCTCCCTCTCTGAACAAGAGGGTTCGCACACAGAATGGGCTCGAGAAATGATGATGACGATCCAGTGTTGACAAAAATAAGATGCCTACAGCGTTGGCCGGGGCAGAGAAACTCTGTATGGCTGTGGCGGGAGGCAACCATGGTTGGTGTACTCCAGTGGTGGGATGGACAAACTGACTAAGCATTGATGAGAAGAGGAAGGAGAGGATGAGGAGATCGACGTGCCATGGTGGTGGCAAGAGTCAGGGAACAATGCCCCAATTCGACGCATGACAAGGAGCAAACAAAGTAATTAAATCACTTGTACATCTATTTTCCATGATATAGAAATACATATCCCTAACAAGTTACAAACTGAAAGCACATAAATAAGGATATGCTACATAATGTAATGTTAACTAATAAACTGCAATACATGAGCATTCGAATCAGCAAAGCCACCATCCCCTTCAATAAAAAAAAACTCAGCATTGAACAATCAATAATACTCTGGACAAACCGCAAATGATAGCTTCGAGTTTTTAACCAAGGGATAGTTTCCGCGTAAAAGTGGGTACCAAGAAAATGAAATATTACCAAAGGATAATTAGGTGCACACATAGACAATCAGAGCAACACCACTCAGCAAAACGAAGCACACTGATAGTTTTGGATCAGTAAAGCTTCAGGGTCCATACAAGTCTGTTATCGCTAACGAAAACAGTACAACACTAAATAACAAAACAAACTTCATCTGAAGGTCTCCTACTTCTTCTTTATTAGCCACAAATCATACTTCCTACAGTCTGTGGGAATGAATAATATGCAATTTACAATGTGTCGCCATCATATCAACGCGGTCATGAAGCTCTAAAGCAAATTACATGTTAGTTAGGATCTTCTTAGATGCGATTCCACAAACAACTGTTCCAACTACGAAGATATCTGATCAAAGCAAAAAAAAAAAAGCACACTACAGACCCTAGTAGCCATATGTATTCAGCAACCTACATAAAAAAGAAACAGAGGACCCAACTAGCATTTGCATCCTAGGACTACAATTTCAACAAGGTATGTACCGTCAATCTATTCCTGTATCTAGGAAAACAATTCAACAAATGGGAATTAATTGCACGAATCTGTTGAAACTCTATCGCCACAAGTCTGAAGGTGGTGAGTAGGTCAGATCCTGACGAAGCGGCGGTGCAGAGGTGGAGGACAACGTGTGTGGGGTGAGGAACCCTAGCACAAATGATAAATTTTTGAGTTTTTTTTACCAAGGGACAGTAAACTTGTCCGGGAAAATGCAAGATTACCAAAGGATAATTAGGTGCAGAGACAGACGGTCAGTAACCACTAAAAAAAAGATGGTCAGTACAACCACATCACTCAACAAGACAAAGGACACTGATAGTTTTGGATCACTAAAGCTTCTAAGTAAACAGGTTAACATGATTTTCATCTGATGGTGAGATGGTCTCCTAATTTTATTTTTGTGACAAAGCATATTTCCTACTACGTGTGTGTGTTAATGAAAAGCAGGCAGTTTAAAGTGCGTCGCCATCACATAAATGCGGTATTCTAGCTCTTAAGATAACTTCACCCGAGTCTCTTGGATCTGCTTAGATGCGATTCAGATTTCAGAGACAAACCAGCTGTTCCCCCAAGATAATATCTGATCAAATCGACGGTTCCAACGTACTCCCTCCGTTCCAAATTAATTGACTTTCATTTGTCTACACATGGATGTATCTAGACATGTTACACGTATAGATACATCCACATGTGGACAAATGAAAGTCAATTAATTTGGAACGGAGGGAGTACATTAAGAAGAAACAGTCCTAGGAAAATAATTCAGCAGCACACATGGCATCCTGTAAAGCCTAAATACCCCACCCCCACCCTCCCTACCCCCGGGATTTGTTGAAGCTCTCTCACCTCAATTCCAAAGGCGGTGTGAGGTGGTGCAGACACTGATGAAGGGGCGGTGCAGAGCTGGAGGACGACGGGCGCGGGGTGGCGAACCCTAGCACAGCAGCGGTTCGGACTTCGGACCGTACGGCAGGTTTCGGCTGGTGTTGGGAACTTGGGGAGAGGAGGAAGAAGGGCTGGGCCAGTAGTATATCGGTTCAGACCAGACCTAGGCCGAGTCGTAATCCATCGCACCCAACCAAAACCGAACCCATTGCTGAGCCACGATCCGTCCCGGACCGGACCAAGACGGGTAAAAGCGACACTGTTTAGGACACGAACCAATTTGCCCGTTTGACTTACACAATTGGCGTCTGTGGCAAATGCTCTAGATCGTGGACAACAAATAGCAAGTTTGGATCGTCTAGCACATTCATCTTGGTGGACTGTTTCACTGACGGCAAGCCGTTGGATCCAGACCTGCAGGAGGCTAGCTAGGGTTGGTTCCCCATTCTGACCGGCCACACACACACACTGGACGCAAGATTTTTTTAGGCTTCCGTAACACAAACACCTGCTGCACCGTGAACTGTCAGGACAACGACCAGCTGGACCTTGCAAGTCGCTACTGAAGCTACGGAGATCTGCTTGCCATCCATCCCGTCTACTGCATGTTCGGCGGCACAGTGCGCAAACTCGGCCCAACCGTCAGCGGAAGCCGGTATATCATCGTGATGGTGCCACATCAGCCTGAAAGTGGGACCAGCCAGCAGCCGACCAGCCACGTCAGGGAAAGCGTCAGACGATTTGTAAACTTCGGGATAATGGGGCAAAGATTTGATTAGGGGGGTAAAACTGTAAAAAGCCACAGGTGCAGATTTCATTCATTTCACGAAAAAGATTACCAAGACCGACGGAGGGCTTCCTGCCCTACCGAGGCCAAATCTTGCTCTTTCGGCTCCACCCTTGTGTATTAGTTATGTAATACTCCCTCCGTATCAAAATACTTCCTCCGTTTCAAAATACTCCAAGTCTTTCCACCTACTTTTCATACACATGTATCTAGACATGTATCTAGACGGACGGAGGGAGACAGTTATACATGTGTGTGGAAAGTAGGTGGTGCGACTTATATTTGAAACGGAGGGAGTATAAGACTCCTTAGTCTGTATATGTACTTCTTTCTAACACACTTTAAGATTCCAACCAGATCCTTATAATGTTGCACTAAAATATGTCTATATGTATGGTAAGTGACTAGAGAGTCTTATATTTTGATACGGAGGGAACAAGTCTTTAAAAAGCAATACTATATTTTTTCTATTTTCTCACTTGTATGTGTTCTCTGTAATAATTGTGTATTCCTACAGGTATATGTCCGTCGAAACAAAAACTGAAGCACAGTCTTCATTCTAGTTGGTACCAAGAAACCGAGGCAGATCGATCGTGCTGTCAAGTGTTGGAGCCTCCAGACCTTGGGAGTGTGTTCCTTGTAGGCTGTGGTCTGGATGAACTTCGATCTTAACTGTTGTTGTCGTGAAGTCAGAATAGAAAATTAGTGTGTTCCCTATAGTCTGGATGAACTTTGATCTTAACTGTTCCTGTCGTGTGACGTCAGACTGGAAAATTAGTTTGAGCATATGTTTTGATATAACCATGTTCCTTGAACAATTGAAGGCTCAGGAACTTGTTTGAATTTGCTCTAAGAGCATCTCTAGCAGAACTCGCAAAACACGAACCCGCAAAATACTTTTGCAGTTCGCGCAACTCACGCTTTTTGGCTCGAAACGCCGCGCGGCGGAGCAGAACCCGCTAAGCATAGCGGGTTCTGCGCCGCGCGTAGCGGGTTCTACTCCGCCGCGCGGCGTTCAGAAACTGTATATGCAGAACCGCAAAACAGAAATGAATATCATTTTGATAAATAAATTAGACCTAAATTATAAAGATTCATATTACAATAGTAGGATATCATGAATCCTCACAAATAGTTTATTACAATAAAAGTTTGAATCACACGAATTAAATAATAATTCAATACAAGATGTTGTAGAATAACAATATTGTTTGAATGAAACATGACTCAAATGAACTAAAAAGTAGCTACTGCCCATGCAGCTGCCAGATGTGTTCAACCAGGTCTAGCTGCAGCTGGTTGTGTTCGTCCTTGTCCTCTATCTCACGGTAAGTCTGCAGAAAAGCTTGGACGCGATCGGGGTTTCTAGCTGGCTTCACACGGCTACCTACATTGTCATACGACAACTCCAAGTCCAAGCCCCTTTCATCCTCTATGATCATGTTGTGAAGAATCACACAACAAGTCATGATGTTTTTGAGAATTTTCTTGTCCCAAAAACGAGCTGGTCCTCGAACTATGACAAACCTAGATTGCAAGACACCAAATGCCCTCTCTATATCCTTTCGGCATACCTCTTGAGCCTTTGCAAATTCAGCTTGCTTCTTGCCTCTTGAATTTGAGATGGTCTTCACGAATGTAGTCTAAGGTTGGTAAATACCATCGGCAAGATAGTAACCCGTTGTGTACTCATGCTCATTGACCGTGAAGTTACAAGCCGGAGCATCTCCACTTGCTAGCCTACGAAGGAGACGAGACCGTTGCAACACATTGATATCATTACATGTGCCCGGCAAACCAAAGAAGCAATGCCAAATCCAAATATCCTCGGACGCAACGGCCTCAAGTACAATTGTTGCATCGCCTACCCTGCCACAATATTGTCCATGCCATGCCTTTGGGCAGTTCTTCCAAGTCCAATGCATACAGTCAATACTACCTAGCATGCCCGACCAACCTCGCGGCTCATTCATCGCCATGAGCCTCACGGTATCTTCTTCGTTTGGTGCCCGAAGATATATCTTTCCGTAGAGTTCGATAATGGTTTTAGCAAACATACGAACGGACTCGATCGTAGTATCTTCGCCAATACGAAGATACTCGTCGGCATAGTCAGCCGGGACGCCATAGGCAATGACTCTCATTGCGACGGAGATCTTCTGGCACGCGCTGAAACCCATCAAACCCGCGGCATTCCTTCGACGGGTAACGTACCGACACATCCCCTCGCAAGCTTCTTCTATCTTCACGAAAAGAGAGCAGCGCATACGGTACCTTCTTCGGAAGATGTGAGCCGGGTACGTCGGGATTTCGGCGAAGTAATCGCGCATGAGAAGCTCATTGCCGTAGAAGCGGTTTCGCGGTATGCAAAGGTGGCCAACCTTGGATCCTTGCCGCCGCTTTGCATACCGGTCCTCGAACTCCTTGACGGCGAGGACGGCGACCACCATTTGCTGCCGTCGGATTTCGAACAACGTCTCCACATCGGAGTCGTCGGAGGAGGACGAGTCGGAGAGCACCAACTCTTCCTCCGGCCGAAATCGAAGACAAATCGAGCGGAAAAGACTCACTGGCAGATCGGCAACGGCGACGCAGATTCGGGTTCTCCATGGGCACGGCTAGCCGGAAACCGGCGGCAGGGTACCTCCGCGGCCGGGGCAGCTCGCGTGCGGCGGGGCGCCTTCAGATGCGGTCGGGAAAGGGAGGGAATCGCTGGCGGCGGCGGCGGCGAGATGGGGAAGAAGAGCGGAAGCGCGCGTGGTGAATACTCCCACCCGCCAACCGTTTTGACCAAATGCAGGGGCCCCTAGATTCGGCGCCCAAATCCGCGAAAAAGCCGTTCCGAGGCGAGGATTCTCGGGGCCCTGCAAAAACTTTTGCGGGTTGAGCAAATTTGCGGTTTTCAATCCGCAACAGGCGGTTATTATGCGGGTTTGACCCTTTTGCGGGTTCTGCTAGAGATGCTCTAACCATATCCTGGAGGTTGACTCATTGGAAAACTAAAAAAAGGGATGCTGCTACTACTGACGAAGAATTGTTTGAGAATTGGTGTATTGTTTAGTTTCATGAGACAATTGGCATTGAATCGTAGATGTACCAGCTTCGACTGAAACATCTGTAAACTATGTGTGCCTGCAACTAGATTCAATTTCTGAAACTGAGCAACTTCATCGAGTTACTTGTCTTCATTTTCAACTTCGGTCTCTTTCTCAGGTATTAACAAGGCTAGATAAAAACTCTGAAACTCAAGTAAATCCATCGATCTCACCTGTAGTCGTTGATGTGATGGCTTCCACTGTTCCACCGAAACGCGTGTAGGTGTCGCCTGCCAATATCCCGCTTCCAGTCATTCTAAGATTTATATGTCAAAAATTGACACCAAATTTGAACTAAAAACTTCAAAATGAACTAGGAGTTGGATTCTGGCTGGATCCCGCTGTAACTGTGTGTGCCTGCAGCTAGATAAAAACCTCAGTAACTCCATCGAGCCTTCAGTTTCAACTCCAATCCATATGTCTCACGAGTTCACGTTAGCACTGCCCAAAACAACTCTCCGAATTATCAGCTCTTTACAGATTTGATTATTTGTAGTGTTCATGGCTTGGTAGTAGAAAATGTGGAATCCCTAGAAATTGACGGTGCTTATGTGACACCACTGAAGTCGGACGATGGTGTGACGGGTTCATCATGTTCAGGCGAGGAACAAGACTGGAGATGTTTAAGCCTGCAACGTTGTACCGAGCAACCCATTTAGTTAATAATCTTAAGTTTCAACTCACATGCCCTTGTGTGTTCTTAACACGGTACTGCTTTGAAGATATTCCATCTTCCTCTCCAGGAACAAGACTCGATAGCCCTAGTCTGCTAAATAAGTATCTATCTAGATTATTTTTCCTTTTAAAAACCATACATATGAAATGCATGTTCCAAGTTACTGCCTACTGCTGGTCTCAGCTAGCACTAAGTAGCATGAAACTGAACGTGAAAACAAGGCTTCGTTTCAATAACCCAAGCGAGGAAGCACTATTAGATCAGGAAATATTAGTTTAAACAATGGAAAATCAAATTGTCAAAGAAATGTGGTTCTAGCAAATCATGGCGCACCTCCTTCGTATAAGCTAAGCCAGATTTTTTTAAAATGCCCATGAGTATCAAGAATCTCCCAGACACCTCTGTCGTATCTATATAGGTTATTATCATTTATCAAACTCGCATCATGCAACGATAAAAGAGAGGTATTCAGGTATATGAACTATGCTGCCATCCTCATGACCGAAGACACTTTTGGATCCCCAACTTGAGGCATCATAAACAATGAACTAGTTTTTTCACAAAGTCTTGGTCTCTTTATCAGTTGATGCACACATACGTATATTATTTACTATTTAAATCTGGAGTACTCTTAAATCTGCCAGGCAATGCTAGACAATAATGCCGAACAAAGTCGACAAAGATAATAAATAACTAGGAGTCGTCTACCTCGTGACGGTAACTCTGCCAAGCTATGACGAACCCTATTATAAGTGGCCAAAATAAATAAGGAAGTAAGTGCAAAAAAAAAAAAAGGAAGTACACAACTCCTAGGCAAACTCTAAAATAAGGTTCGTCGCACGTGCGCCAGTCATAACGAGTCCAACTATAGGTCACCTCAGGATTTTATCTCCCAAACCGAGCTTCATTTTCAGCAAAGACACGTCACGGGTACTCGACATTGCCAGATCAGATATCTTTTGTTACGTTCCGGATCAGATATCTCTTTATCGGCTTGTTTACACTGAAGTGCTGAGCATACTACTTGTCGAAGCAGTCACTGCCATCAATCTCTTTTTATCGGCTGATGATATCTTGCTGGCCACATATCTCGTAATCAGCTCGAGTTCATCATATTCAGTTTCAGCTCCCATCCACTTCTAAGGTGTTAACACGGTACTGCTCGGAAGAGCTCTGTGCCTGTGTCCACTAGATTTTTTTCTGCCGGAGCAAGATCGGGCAAAGAAACGGAAGATGTTCAACCCTGGAACTTCATACTATAAAATTGTTCCTTTTGTCAGAAGTTCCAGTTTAGACAGTACTAGGTTCAGTTATGTCAGTTAAAATTTAGTTCGGAATAACCTGTCAGCAGGATGAGCTTTGTTCACGTGCTGGCCGTTGTTAGTCCTAGTCTTTTAGCCAGGTTAGATAGTTCGCCGCTCTGACAGCGTCGTGGGATGGCACAACCTGCACGCCCATGGCGTCTCACTAGTCGGTGGAGCTATATTTTCACAGCCCATACGAGAGCATCACAATTTACACCACCGTACAAGTACTTGAAGCACATTCCTGAGTGCAGGCTTCTTTCTTAAGATAATGCTTCTTATAGTTACAAAAATAAATTACATGGATGGTTCAGGTAACTGGATCCTTTAGAGCTTTGTGTTCCTCTTCATCATCCCAGTCCTTCTGCACTTTAAATTTGTAAGTACCTCCGACGGCAATGGCGATGCCTAAAAACCAAGTCTCCGGCTTCTTCCTGTAATAATAATAACAGGATTAAAATCCGTTACCTGACGAATCTGGCCACAACATTTGAGAGGAAAAGAATGGCAACGTAATACGTACAGATTGAAGCGTTCACTCATAAACATCCTGAATCCACCGGCATGGGTGAAGAGATTCCGCTGCAAATCAGAACAGATGAACATAATTATAACCTACCAAAGTAAGCCAACAATTACCCTATATATAACCGTGGCTCGCCCAAAAGAACAAGGCTGCGTTTTGATGTTGGTATTCAGGGTCGGAACCATCAATTGCCCAAATTAATCTGTTTGGATGGCCTCGGTATTGGCCAGGTTTCTTGGCCTTGGGCAATTACCAGTTCATCTCGGGTTTCGGTATTCCCACCCAATTCAATACCAACATCCAAACAGAGCCAAAGGTTAATTATTTTTTTGCGAGGAAACAGACAACCATTAAAACAAGCCTATTACAGAGCCAAAGGTTAATTAGACATGGGGGATTTCAGGTACCTACCCTGGCGGTGACGCTAGGTCCAGGGCTGCCGCGGACGCCTTTGCTGACGAAACCTGCGGCCGGTGCCAGGCGCCGGAGGGCGGACCGGATAGTCGCCATCCCTGCGACTGACGACGGGAGGCCGGCCGGTGAGGCGGTGGCGGCAAAGGAAGCTGGGATCTCGGCTTCGGTTGCTCTCGACTCTGTTGATCTGCGGGGTAGGGCTGGGGTTACTTATTATAGAACGTCTCCGAACTCCGATCCCCAATCCAATCCGGAGACCACTGGAGTTCGAGGTGGGCTGAGACTCGTGAATTTGTCAATATTTCCTCCGCTTCACAGCCTTTTACGTCGCCTTAAGGGCTTAGGGAGCTCCTTTGCATCGCTTCAAGGCGACGGATGTGACGAGCATCGCCTGAAGGAAGTCCTTCTTGGGCTCGGCCCAATTATTCGCGTGCTTTCAACTGTTTCCGCCCCGCAGTTTCCATCCCGCGCGTTCGACTATTTCGATTTTCGCGTACGTTTCATCGCGCGCGTTCGATTGCTTCGTCGCGACTTTTTCTTTTCACAGACTGTTTGGCGTGCATTTGACAGTATAAAAAAAAGCCAATGTAAGAACACGAATCAGTGAATTGTGGAACAACAAAAAAAGGAGCTTACCGTTTTTGAATTGGTTTTTCCTTGGTTAATAGCCGAATACAAAAATCAGTGAAGCAAATTCGTTTTTAACGATTTTGAAGATTGAACAGAAAAAAGACCAAATGAACATAATGAACGAAGTTAATTTTGAAAAATTTAAAATGTGGACAAAAATTAATTTTGAACGATTGTTGAAGGTATAATTTGGCTGCTGAGTATTTCATAAGCCAAATTAATTTAAATTATTGTCATCAAATTATTGATTGACATATATATTCGGACTTGGTGCTAAGTTTGAAATGCAGGTTTGAACAGAGTCCAGTACAAGTACTTTGGCGATGTATGCAGCTATTTATTCAAGACAAATTCGTCAAATATTGGATGGGCTAGCAGGAATATATGACGAGCACTTGTGGATTCTGAGACATGTTGAGTTGAACTGCAGCTGCATAGGACAAGTCCTACCACGCTTCAGGTTCCAGGCTGGTAGCTATGTGTGTGGATTGCATAGGCCCAAGAAGTCACATAAGGAAAGAATTATATGCTCGCCGACGTTTCAAACAAGGATACCTATTAGATGCATAGCCGGATTAGTTACAGATTAGGAATATTTTATTCGGCTTACGACTCAAGTAAACTTCCGGTGATCTATTCCTGTACGCCAAAGACCAGGCTATCTCTACATATAAGAGGTATACGGCCGATTGAAAAAGACCCCCCAATCGACATACAATCAAATAATACATCTACTTTTTACGTATCTTTATTTTTCTTGTCGTTCTTCTACCACCGAGCCCTAGCAGCCCTAGGGTTTGGCGATCTTTGCCGTTTTGTGTTGAAAAGCGGTTGTCTCTCCTCCACGAAAGCGAGGGGATCTTTGTTGCTTTGCTCGGAAAGCAATCGTCCGTCGTCACGAAAGTACGACAGTATCGTGGTGCTGCGCGGCAATTTTGCGTGGCAACACAATTGGCGACTCCGCTGGGGACGACGAATAAAGACCTACATACGATGAACACCGCCATCAAGAACGGCAGCGACGTCGACCCCGACATCACCATCGCCGTTACTCTCGAAGATCTGTCGGAAGAGGATCGGCGCGAGCTTGAACAGGAGATTGAGAAAGAGCAAGCCGAGATGATGAAACAGATTTTGTCTGGATACCAGGAGACAAAAGATGGCGTCGTCAAGAAGGTATCTGCGCCGAGTCCTTCCGATACACTCGGCGCTGAGGTAAAAAAGCCAACCGAAAATATTGCTCATTTAATTGACGTGTTGGTAGCTAAAAAGTTTGAATCTGACATGGCAAATATGTCACACACAATTAGTCAAGCAATTGATAGCACACTTGGGGAATTTAAGGCGCATCGTAATACAGGTCTTGAAAATAGTTTAGCTCCTCGCGCTCGTCCGTTAGTGCAAACTGATAATGAATATTCTGTGAAAAAGGCCTATAACTATAGAACATAATGGATTCATTACGTTGCCTAGTAGTATTAACATGCCTGGTACATCGGCTAATGTTATGCATCCTCACGTTGCTACTCACGTTGCTTTAAATAGTAATCAAGCTGGCTGGACGTATGCTAGCAGTTGGGCTGATAACGTTGTTTCTAATACTGCACAGCAGCCTCACGTCTATTTAGATCAAAGTGGCCGGAACAATGTCAGTTCGGCTAACAATTTTATTTCTAGCGTTGCTTCTCCTATTATTTCAACTTCGGTTCCACAAAATTACTGCAGTCATGACCGAAGTGTTGATTTTAATTTTAATTTACAGCAAGCTAGTGATCAGTCGGTAGCATACAATACAACATCATTGCCGCCTGTTGGTACCGGAGTTCTGTACGGGCCGGTACACGATGCCTATTTTAGTGGATCTCCGTTGCAAACGTCGCATACTCAAATTTCTTTGCCGGAGATTCAACCACGTGCTTGTGTCCCCTCTACTCGACAAACCAATTCTCCTCAGCCCAATGGTAGTTTTAAGGATCAGCTTGATAGCATACTTAAAGAATTTGGTTTAGAACCTAAGAGTAGAGCATGTGCAAATAAAAAACCATACCTGATTATATTGGCTCGACGCCCTATCCTCCTGGTTTCAAATTCCGAATTTCATTAAGTTCACAGGGGAGGATGGTAGATCGTCTTTTGAGCATGTAGGGCAATTTTTATCACAATGTAGTGAAGTCGGGACATCGGATGTTTATAGAGTTAAATTATTTCCGTTGTCTTTTTCTGGTACTGCATTTAATTGGTTCACGTCGCTTACTCCTAATTCTATTTCAACATGGGCACAATTAGAGAAGAAATTTCATGAGTATTTTATCAAGGTGAAACTGAACTTCGGCTTTCAGATTTGACTATGGTTAGGCAGAAATGTAATGAGCATGTCGATGATTATATTAGGATATTTAGAGATGTCAAAAGCCGATGTTTTAGCTTGACCATATCCGAAAAGGATTTAGCTGATCTTGCTTTTTCGGGTCTGCTCGTTCATATTAAGGATAAATTAGAAGGGCAAGAATTTTTAGATGTTAATCAAGTTTTGCAAAAAGCTTTGGCGCAAGAGAATTGGGATAAGGAAATTAAACAATGTAGCCGGTTTAATGATAGCAAAAATAAAGAGGAGAACCATATTGTTAGTTCTTTAGATAATGGTAGTGGTTCGGCTAGTGAAGAAGACATTGACCTATGTGTAGCCGAATGGGTTCAAGTGCCAAAGTCTAATCCTATTGCATGTTCTGCTCCGAATCCCACACCTGCTAAAAGAGAGGAGATAAAATATACTTTTGATATTAGCAAGTGTGATAAGATTTTTGATGTTTTACTGCAAGAAAAATTGATTAGAGTGAGAGAAGGTCATATTATTCCACCTCCAGGAGAATTGGGTAAAGGAGCTTATTGTAAGTTGCACAATTCTTTTTCTCACTCTACTAATGATTGTGATGTGTTTCGACGACAGGTGCAATCGGCCCTTAATGATGGACGATTGACATTTACGCAGAGTACTAAAATGAAACTCGATAGTGATTCTTTTCCTATCGATGTGATTGACTTTGAGAACAAGAAAGTTCTTGTTCGGTCCGATCAGACCGAATCTACCCAAGGTAAAAATGTTGTCGTTGATCATAGTGCTCCACCGAGGATGATCAAACCAAAAGGTTCAGAAGTAGGAGGGTGGAAACTAATTGAAGGAAAGAGACAAGCTCCAAGAGTAAAGCCGACATTTAGCATGTTGTTGAAAAAATATACATCACACAAGGACAAAAATGTGTTCAATAGGTTTGGAGGCGTTAAAAGTCCTAGGCCATCTTCTGGACATGGAGGTCATGAGCGATAGCGAAGAAATTCATATGACCAGCGCTCGTATTTTTCCATGCAGCCTGCATATTGGTGTGGTGCACCCCTTATATACCCACATTTTGCTCCGTGGGGTTTTAATCCTCAGGCGTCATGCTGTACAGGTCCAGCAGGTTATTTTCATGCAAAATGGGATACACCGAGGCCTATGTTCAGACAACACTCACATAAGAAAAGGGCTCGGTTAAATGAGAAATCTCAGCCACGTGATGCAATTGTCATTCGAGGGAACCGATCTCCGGCTCACAATACAGATGGCAGGATATATAATGGTGGCTGCAAACTCACTTGGGTGCCGGTGAAGCTTGCTAGACGCCAGACTGTAAGAATTTCAGATGATTTAAATACTGCTCATGTTCTGAAACTTGGAGAAAGCCAAGCAGCTAAAAGTATTGATAATGGTACAGAGGCAACATACGCTGAAACCGTATGGAGTGGAGCAGTGCACAAAAAATATACTGGTACAAAGGATAAAGGTTTCGGTAATACCGTTGCTGCATCTTGTTCTACTACTACTAGTGTGAAATTTGGTTCAGCCAGCAGATGTACCAATTCAGTCATGAGAAACAGTAGCCCAGGAGCATCAACGAGTTTGTCTCCAAATGGTTTTGGTATGACAAACTGTATTAGTGTTAGACATTTTCTCTCTGTATATGTGTCGGTTTGGTCCCTGTAAACCTGACCGTACACGAGTTGTATTGTTCCTGTCATGTACCCTATACACTACTATTAATATGAGACGCATGCTCGTGTTTGGAGTCTAGCGATACCCCTCCAATATTCTACCGTAACTTTCATGGTATCAGAGCTACACCGGTTCTTCTGAAACCCTACATCGATCCAAGTTCTTCCGCTACGCACAGGATGTCCTCTCCCTCGATCACCAACTCCTCCGGGACCCTGCGTTCCGCTACCTCCGCCAACCAGATCCATATGATCTCCAAGATCCCCTCCTCGCCGATCAATCTGACAAACCAGATCACGATCAAACTTACTGCTGAAAATTACCTCTACTGGCGTACTCAAATTGTTCCGATTCTCAGGAGCAATCTACTGTATGGCTTTGTTGATGGCACCCTACCCTGTCCGCCGGCGCAAATACCCAACCCGCAACTGGCAGAAGGCGGTGCCCCTCCTACCATAGCCAATCCCCTATACTCGGCTTGGCATCAACAGGATCAGGCGATCCTCTCTGCAATCAATTGCTCCCTTACCGAAGGTGTGATTGGTATGATGATGAACATTACCACGTCTCAGGAAGCATGGGAGGTGCTCTTGGCTAGCTTTGCTGCTGAGTCTACTGCTCGAGGTATGCAACTCCGTGGTGCACTGAACAAGATGAAGAAGCTGGACATGTCTGCATCGGTTTACTTCAACAAGGTGAAGGCTCTATCGGACATGCTAACGTCCATTGGACAGCCACTCCGACCTGAAGAATTCACCGCCTATCTGATGCAAGGTCTGGACAGGGAGTACGACGCACTGGTACAGGTGGTCGGCGCTCGGCCCGCTTCAGACCCGATGCCCGTGAGAGATATCTATGCCCAGCTCTTGTCCACCGAACAACGCGTTGATGCTAGGCGCGCTGAAATTCAGTCTGATGTTCACATGGCCAACTACACCAATCGTCCAGATCAACGTGGCCAGCCCAGCTACTCTTCGCCGCCCAACAGTGGCCGCCGTTCAGATCAGCGCGGTCCTCCTCCTGCTGGTGGTGGTGGGGCTCGGCCGATCTGCCAAATCTGTTCCAAGGTTGGGCATGTGGCTTCTTGTTGCTTCAAACGGTTCCAGAAAAAATATCTTGGTACCGGCAATGACGGACGGTACATGGACCGTCAGATAGCATCCTTCTCCGTTACCCATGGTGGTCACGGTGGCAATACTGTCTCTTACCCCATGGACCCGACTTGGTACGCCGACACGGGGGCGACCGATCACTTTACCAACGACCTCAACAAGCTAACCATCCAGGAGCCGTACCATGGAAAGGAACATGTCCAAGCAGCTAATGGAGCAGGTATGCGCATTACACATATTGGTCAATCTACCCTTCCCACACAATCACACTCTTTACATCTTAAAAATGTCCTCCATGTCCCTTCTATCACTAGAAACCTTCTTTCCGTTAAAAAATTTACTCATGACAACAATGTGTTCTTTGAATTCCACCCATGGTATTTTCTTGTTAAGGACCGAGCCACGCGGGCGGTTCTTCTTAGAGGGGGATGTCGTGGGGGTCTATACAATCTCGATGTGTCTTCTATCAAGCAAGCGTTCAGCAGTGTCAAGGTGTCACGGGAGCAGTGGCACTCTCGTTTAGGTCATCCAGCCACCCAAATAGTTCAACATGTTTTACATCGCCATGAGCTTCCATCAGTGTCGGTTAATAAAGTTGTAGTTTGTGACGCTTGTCAACAAGGCAAGAGTCATCAGTTGCCTTTTTCACTTTCTACTCGTGTTACGACAGCTCCTTTAGAGATTATATATTCTGATGTATGGGGTCCTGCCCAAACATCTGTTAGTGGACATCAGTTTTATGTGAGTTTTGTTGATGCGTATAGTCGGTTTACATGGCTTTATCTCCTTAAACATAAATCTGAAGTGTTTCACGTCTTCCTTCAATTCCAAAAGCATGTTGAGCGTCTCTTGAATAAGAAAATTTTACATGTTCAATCCGATTGGGGTGGTGAATATCATAGGTTAAATAAATTCTTTTCAGATATTGGTGTGTCTCATCGTGTGTCTTGTCCCCATACACATCAACAAAATGGTACTGCTGAGCGTAAACACCGTCACATTGTTGAGACCGGCTTGACACTTTTAGCTCACGCCTCTATTCCTTATTGTTATTGGAGTGATGCTTTCTCTACAGCTTGTTTTCTTATCAATCGTCTTCCTAGTCGTGTTATTGACATGAAAACTCCACTTGAGCGTCTCTTAGGCGAAGTTCCCGACTACACTTTTTTTAAAGTCTTTGGATGTGCGTGTTGGCCTCATCTCCGTCCATACAATAGGCACAAGCTTGAATTTCGCTCCAAACAATGTGTCTTTCTTGGTTATAGCTCCATTCATAAAGGATATAAATGTCTTCATGTTCCCACAAATCGAGTTTACATCTCTCGTGACGTTGTTTTTGACGAGACGGTTTTTCCCTTCTCTCATACATCGTCGAATTCCACACAACTACCATCCTCTACACCCTTACTTCTTGCTGACCAATTTGTTGATGCTGCATATACACCGTCTCTTTTGATTAACCATGGTGCAGGATTGGAGCGCGGTGCTCGCCTGGAACTTCTAAATGACAATCAGGATACTGTTCCTGTTCCTGCCGTCGTTGAGCACGTTGATCATGCCAGGGACGTCGATCGCATGCATACCGATCCAGGCGCCCATGCACGCGAGGCCGCGGATGGCTTCGCTACTCCGTCGCGCGCCTCCGGCCCAATCCATGCACGCGAGGCTGCAGATGGTTTCTTTACTCCGCCGGGGGCGTCTGGCTCATTAACGCCCAGGTTGGCCTCATCTGCTGGCTCGTCAACTGCCGGTCTGCCCGGCACTGATTTGTCAACTTCCCATGGAACAACATCGTCACCTGCTGGGCTTTCATCGCCAGCTTCACTTGCTGAACCAAGGCAAGACACTATACGTCCTGGTGTTACTACGAGGCTGCAGCGTGGTATACGCCAAGAAAAGAAATGGACAGATGGCACTGTAGCCTGGAATACTACTCGTACAGCTCATGTGTATGATCTTGTACACTCTGAACCACACAGTTATCGTGATGCTATGACTTGTGATCATTGGCGCAAAGCAATGGAAGCAGAATACTCGGCTCTTCAAATCAACAAGACATGGCGCTTGGTTCCTCCGTTAGCTGGTGTGAATATTATTGACTGCAAGTGGGTGTTTAAAATTAAACAGAAATCTGATGGGTCTATTGAGAGGTACAAAGCTCGTCTGGTTGCAAAGGGATTTAAGCAGCGTTATGGTCTTGATTACGAGGATACATTCAGTCCTGTTGTCAAGCCAACTACCATTCGATTATTGTTGTCTATGGCACTTACTAAGGGTTGGCATCTTCGTCAACTCGACATACAGAATGCATTTTTGCATGGAGTACTTGAGGAGGAAGTGTACATGCGTCAACCCCCTGGTTTTGAGGATTCTCACCATCCTGATTACTTATGTCGCCTTGACAAGGCTCTGTATGGCCTCAAACAGGCTCCTCGCGCTTGGCATGCACGCTCAGCTCTGTTCTTCATCAGCTTGGTTTTACTCCATCCACAGCAGATACGTCTCTATTCATTCTTCGGCGGCCTGACGTTACACTATTTACTGGTTTATGTGGATGATATTATTGTGGTGAGCTCCTCGTCAGATGCTACTGATCGTCTTCTTCATCAGTTGGGTACCTCTTTTGCTCTCAAGGATCTTGGTGAGCTTCATTACTTTCTTGGTATTGAGGTACAGCGATCACATGGTGGTCTTCTTTTGAGTCAGCATAAGTATGCTTCTCAGCTCTTACGTCGTGCTGGCTTGCTAAAGTGTGCCCCTGCGACTACTCCTATGACTTCTTCGGACAAGCTATGTTCTACTGATGGCACTCTCCTTTCGGCAGAAGAGTCCACTCGCTATCGTAGTGTTGTTGGGGGTCTACAGTATCTCACCATGACCAGACCTGATCTATCATTTGCTGTGAACAAGGTATGCCAGTATCTTCATGCACCTCGATGTACACATTGGGCTGCGGTTAAGCGCATCCTGCGCTATGTTCAGGGCACTTTAACACATGGATTGTTGTTGCGACGACCTACTTCGTCAGTTGATCTTTTGTCGGCATTTTCTGATGCGGATTGGGCTGGTAATCCTGATGATCGACGATCAACGGGGGGCTATGCTGTCTTTTATGGTGGTAACCTGATTGCTTGGAGTGCTCGCAAGCAGGCCACTGTATCTCGTTCAAGTACAGAGTCTGAATATAAGGCACTTGCTAATGCTACCGCGGAGTTAATTTGGGTACAAGCTCTTCTGGCTGAACTTGGAGTTTCTCAGAGTAGTCCACCTGTTTTATGTGTGACAATATTGGAGCAACCTTTCTCTCTTCCAACCCGGTCTTTCATGCTCGTACTAAACACATTGAGGTGGATTTTCATTTTGTTCGAGAACGGGTTGCTCAGAAGTTGCTTCAAATACGTTTCATATCTTCCAAGGATCAGCTAGCAGACATATTTACTAAACCTCTACCGCTACCATTATTTCAGGCTTGTAGATCCAATCTCAATCTTGCTAGCTCGGTTGAGATTGAGGGAGGGTGATAAACTGTATTAGTGTTAGACATTTTCTCTCTATATATGTGTCGGTTTGGTCCCTGTAAACCTGACCGTACACGAGTTGTATTGTTCCTGTCATGTACCCTATACACTACTATTAATATGAGACGCAGGCTCGTGTTTGGAGTCTAGCGATACCCCTCCAATATTCTACCGTATCTTTCAGTATACAGAGGTGGTCGAAAATACGTGTGGATGCCGGTACGCCGCGAAAATCATATAAAGGAAGCTGTCACATGTGATGAATCTGAACTTAGCTGCACCAAAGATAATGCAGCAGAAGACATGAGAGTATATGCTAGCTTGGAGCCTAATGTGCACACATGTTTAGAGAAGGCAGCTGTACGTGCTAGTGCTAAGGAGTCAGCTGTTGCATCCGATTTCGAACTTGATGTACACACATGTTCAGAGAAAGAAGTTGTACTTGCTAGTAATATTGATCCAGCTGATGCACCAAATTGCCCGGCTTCCATGAGATCGTCAAAGAAACCTGGGAACAAGAGGTCGACTCGCGGGATCCCATCGTCGCCTTCGACACCAAGTTGCGTCGCACGGCGAAGGCGCTGCGGCAATGGGGACAGCGCAAACAGAGCGCCAATGCTCTGTTGTTTCAGGTGGCAAACGAGGTGATCCTCCGACTCGATGGCGCCATGGAGCACAGGCAACTCTCTACGGGTGAATGCCGTTTGCGCTCGTTTCTGAAGGGCAAGTGCCTTGCCCTCGCCTCGCTCGAACGAGTTCGGCTACGGCAAAGGGCGAGGATCCGTGATCTGTAGGAGGGCGACGCGAATACTAAATACTTCCACATGAAGGCCAACGCGCGCCGCCGCAAACACCTCGTTCCCATCCTTCGTTCTGGGGACGTGGTAGCCACGGCGCGGACGCTAAGCTCAAGCTGGCGTATGATTACTTCTCCGGCATCATGGGCTCTGTCCCGGCCCGCGATCATGTTCTTAACCTGGAAATGCTTGACCTCAACGGCATCTCGGCGTCGGAGGCCGCGGCTCTTGAGGCTCCTTTCTCTCGCGAGGAAGTGCGCAAGGTCATCATGGACATGCCCGCCGACCGCGCGCCGGGGCCCGACGGATTCTCGGGACTCTTCTTCAAGCTGTGCTGGGACATCATCGCCGATGACCTGCTGCTGGCTCTGCATCGCCTACATCAAGGCCACTGCCAGAGTCTCGGGTGCGCGAACTCGTCGATCATGATCTTGCTACCAAAGAATGAGAACCCGCTGGACATCAAAGACTACCGTCCAATCAGCCTCGTGCATGGCTTCTCCAAAATCTTCACCAAGCTCCTCTCTGCCCGCTTGGCTCCCCTCCTACCGAAGCTGATCTCGCATGCGCAGAGCGCGTTCGTCGCAAGCCGCAGCATTCATGAAAATTTCAAGCTCGTCCGGAACACGGCCAGATTACTGCACAGGAAGAAATCAGCGGCCGCCCTTCTAAAAATTGATATTTCGAAGGCCTTCGACTCGCTTTCATGGGAGTTTCTTCTGGAGGTTTTGCGCCGCCGTGGGTTTGGGCCACGCTGGCGTTTTTGGATCTGCTGCCTGCTGTCCACGGCCTCAACCTCCATCAGCATCAACGGAGATCGAAGTGATTCGTTCCGCCTTGCGCGTGGCGTGCGACAAGGCGACCCTCTATCGCCCGGTCTTTTCATCCTGGCCATGGACGCCTTGCAGGCGATGCTACAGTGGGCTGTCGACCACGGACTCCTCTCTGACTTGAAGCTCGACCCGAGGGTGCCACGAGCCTCTATTTATGCTGACGACGCTGTGGTCTTTTTCCGTCCTTACCTGTCTGATGGTGAGGTTATTCTCTCTATTCTGAAGCTGTTTGCAGAGGCCTCGGGCCTGAAAATCAACCTGAACAAAAGCACGGTCACCTGCATCCAGTGCAACGCGGACATGGCGGCGGAGATCGCCAACCTCTTCTAGTGCCAGTTGTGCGAGTTCCCGATCCGCTACCTGGGGTTGCCACTCACCACCGGCAAGCTGCGGAGAGAGGACATCTGGCCGCTCATCGACAGCTTCTCGGACAGGCTACCTGGCTGGATCGCTAAATTGCTCAACCCTGGAGGTCGGCTTACCCTCACTCGCTCGGTACTGATGGCGTTGCCCCTGCACTTCTTGGCGGTGCTGCAGCTGCCGGTGTGGGCGCTCAAGATCATCTACCGCCGCTGCCGCGCCTTCGTCTGGCGGGGAGAAGAGGAGATTAGTGGAGGGCATTGTCTCCTGCCTTGGTCGAGGGTCTGCATGCCGACCGAGTACGGCGGGCTCGGCATTTTAAACCTCCGTTTCTTCAGCTGCGCCCTCCGCTGTCGGTGGCCATGGTTGAGATGGGCTGATTCCCCACGCCCGTGGTGCCTGGTACCACACCCAGATGAAGCTGATGCAACTGCTCTCAACATGGCGGCCACCTATGTCAAGCTCGGCAATGGCGAGCGAGCACGTTTTTGGTCTGACAAATGGCTGCCTTCCAAGCAATCCATCATTGAGGCCTTCCCCATCCTGGCGACTTTCATCCGCGACTCCGGCATCTCGGTTGCCGATGGCATGCGCAACCACAGATGGGTCAGAGATGTACAAGGCGGGGTCTCCACGGCAGCGATTGCACAATACCTCCGCCTCTGAGATCTTTTGCTCACGATCGAGTTGCTGCCAGGCGAGAACGACAGGCTGATCTGGCGGCACTCCAAGGATGGCATCTTCTCCACCAAGTCAGCCTATGGGCTGTTCTTGGCCGCGAACATCAAATTCCCTTGTGCTGGACCAATCTGGAAGTCGAAGGCGCCTGCCCGCTGCAAATTCTTCATGTGGCTCGCTGTTCATCAACGCTGCTTGACTGCGGACAATCTGCGAAAGCGCGGCTGGCCGCACAGCGACACCTGCCAGCTATGCCTTTCGGCCCCTGAGACTTGCACGCACTTGTTCGCGCACTGCCCATTCAGCTCTCGGGTCTGGCAGAGGGTCAGGGCGTGGACTAACGCTGACTTCCCCACTCCAAGCATGGCATTCTCCAGCACAGAGGACTGGTGGCTGCAAACCAGGAAGAGGGCACCCAAGAACTTGCGTCGGGACTTCGACACTGTGGTCATTCTTGTACACTGGAAGCTCTGGAAGGAGAGGAACGCAAGGATTTTCGAGAATGTGAGCCACCATGAGGAGCTGGTCTTCGACGGCATCCGGGAAGACATTGCTATGTGGCGCTATGCCGGCCGCGTGCTGGCGATCTGAGCTAGCCTGCTTCTCTGTTCCTTTTTACGCGTTGAGTTGGGCGTTCCGCTGGCCAGGCCTGTCTGGCGCAGCTTCAGCCTGTAGCTGATCGTTGGCACACTTTTTGTGTGTTTCAACTTGCTGTACTCTCCTTTCTATCTTAATAAAGATCGGCCAATGGCCCTTCGGGATCCAGCTGATGCATGTGCTTGTATATTCAGTAGAGGCAGCGGAAGATTTGAAAATGGTGGTACATCCGGTCAGCAGAGAGTTATTTCGGTCAAGGAGAAGGCCTTTGTTTTAGGAACGACAATACGTCGGAACATGCCAAAAAACTCGAGGGGGGGGGGGGGGGGGGGGGCAGCAGAATTAAGTTAATCGCTCCAGGAACCAAACCAGCACCTCGATGGTGTCCGACGGGATTAACACGCAGTCAGAAACGACGAGTACAACGGATGCGGGCAATGGAGCTCAAGGAGGAGATAGCTGAGACGAAGCGCGATGAATTTTTCAGTCAAGGAAGACCAATGGTTCATACAAAAATTTGGAAGGAGAAGCGCATCATGGTAGAGGATAATGAAGCCGAAAATGATACAGCCAATGATCCTGCAGATGACACGATTGATGATAAGAACTCAGAAAGTAGCAAGGAAATACCTACTGATATGAACGTGAATATAGTGTTCACATCTTCCACAGAATTTTGTGCATCCAAAGATTGAAGATGTTATGGCCGATATATTGTTACAAGTATCGTCCTAAGAAGATATGGCCGATATATTATTTGAAGTATCGACCTAAGAAAATTGGCCGATGTTTTCTCTTAGACATCGCCCTGTGTGGTGAAGTGATCGACGTCATCCTAAGGTATTATTAATGTTTTTGATAAATACAATCCTAAACGGAATATTTGGCCAATGTGTTCTTTGAGCATCGCCCTTAGCCCAAGTATATGGCCGGTGAGGTTACCAGCATCGACCCAAGGTATTATTACAATGTTTTTGATAAATAAATTATACAAAAACAGGGGGCATGTGTTGAAGGTATAATTTGGCTGCTGGGTATTTCATAATCCAAATTAATTTAAATTATTGTCATCAAATTATTGATTGACATATATATTTGGACTTGGTGCTAAGTTTGAAATGCAGGTTTGAACAGAGTCCAGTACAAGTACTTTGGCGATGTATGCAGCTATTTATTCAAGACAAATTCGTCAAATATTGGATGGGCTAGCAGGAATATATGCCGAGCACTTGTGGATTCTGAGACATGTTGAGTTGAACTGCAGCTGGATAGGACAAGTCCTACCACGCTTCAGGTTCCAGGCTGGTAGCTATGTGCGTGGATTGCATTGGCCCAAGAAGTCACGTAAGGAAAGAATTATATGCTCGCCGACGTTTCAAACAAGGATACCTATTAGATGCATAGCCGGATTAGTTACAGATTAGGAATATTTTATTCGGCTTACGACTCAAGTAAACGTTCGGTGATCTATTCCTGTACGCCAAAGACCAGGCTACCTCTACATATAAGAGGTATACGGCCGATTGAAAAAGACCCCCCAATCGACATACAATCAAATAATACATCTACTTTTTACGTATCTTTATTTTTCTTACCGTTCTTCTACCACCGAGCCCTAGCAGCCCTAGGGTTTGGCGATCTTTGCCGTTTTGCGCTGAAAAGCGGTCGTCTCTTCTCCATGAAAGCGAGAGGATCTTTGTTGCTTTGCTCGGAAAGCAATCGTCCGTCGTCACGAAAGTAAGACAATATCGTGGTGCTGTGCGGCAATTTTGCGTGGCAACAACGATTTTAAAAAGTGAACAGAAAAAGGTCAGTGAAAAATATTTATTTTTAAACAGATTTAAAAATTGAACAGAAAAAGTTTACGAACGAAAGTTATTTTTGAACGATTTTAGAAATGAACAAAAAATATTTTTTAACGGTTTTAAAAAGTGAACAAAAAAGGTCGGTGAACAAAAATTATTTTTGGACAATTTTAAAAAATTGACAAAAAATGTTTATAAACGGAAACTATCTTTGAACGATTTTAAAAAAATGAACAAAAAAGTTAGTGAACAAAAATTATTTTTGAACAGAACTAAAACGTGAAGAGAAAAATATTTATAATCTAAAGTTACTTTTGAACGATTTAAAAGTGAACGAAAAATATTTTGAACGATTTTAAAAATGAAAAAATTTATTTTATACGAAAATTATTTAAAACGATTTTAAAATTGAACAGAAAAGGCTAGTAAACGGAAACTATTTTTTAACGATTTAAAAAATAACAGAAGTGAGGGTGAACGAAATTATTTTTGAACGATTTAAGAAGTGAACAAAAAAAGTGGTGGAATGGAAACTATTTTTGAACGATTTTAAAAGTGAACGATTTTTTTTTGAACGATTCTAAAATTGACCAAAAATTATTTTCAACGAAAATTATTATGGAAAGTTTTTAAAATTGAACAGAAAAGACTAGTAAACGAAAACTATTTTTGAACAATTTTAAAAAATGAACATCGATGGGGTGAACGGATTTTTTTTAAATGAACATAAAAGTGAGCAGAAAAAGCGGTGGAACAGAAACTATTTTTGAACGAATTTAAAAATGAACATAAAATGGGGGTGACCGGAAACTTTTTTGCATGAATTTTAAAAAGAGAAAAATGGGGATAAAAAACACAAGGAAAAAAGAAAACGAAAACGAAAAACAGAAACAGAAAATAAAAGTTAAAAACGAGAATAGAAAAGAAATAGGAAAATAAAAATTTAAAGAACGAAAGTAAAAATAAAAAGTAAACAAAAACTGAAAAGAAAACGAAAATGAAAAAAGTTCAAAATAATAATAATAAGGAAAAGGAAAAGGAAAAAGTAGAAGGAAAAGGAAAATAAAAGAAAACATGAAAGAAAGAATAAAATGGAAAAAACAGAAACAGAAAAAGTAACTAAACCCGAAAATGCAAAACAGTAAACAATAGAAGGGCGAACAGTGATACATGATTGGAAACTCGGGCGTCACCCGTTGGCTATGCGCCCCTTTCAGGTACGTGAGGTCCCATGTTCGAATCGCAGTGCTACCTGTTTCCTTTTTCTCTTTTCTCTGTTGAAGATTATTTAATGGGCCGGCCTATTCAAGAGACGACCCCGCATCCCTTCAGGCGACCGCGTGGGTCCGCGTCGCCGTAAGGCGATGTATAAGATTCGCCCCTTAAGACGACGGATCGTACCGGTGTCGCCTACAAGAACACCTTATTAGGCCGAGCCAATGTGCCGGCGCGCGTTGCGCGTACTACTTCTTCGGTCATTTATTTGCTACGCACGAAACTGTTTCGAACAATTCTCGTTCAGCTGTACCATTCTAGGTGTTTGAACTTGCTTATTAACACATATTTATCTACTGGTGTAAGAGAATCTCAGTAAAAGAGCGATAATATTTATGTAAATAAAAATATTTTGACAAATTATTTTAAGAAAAAGAAAGACGAAAACTATATTTGAACAAATTTCATAATGAACAAAAACAGTTTGAACAAAAAAGTGAAAGATTGAAAAAAACTGAAAAAAATTCTTGAACGATTTTCAAAAACTTGAATGGAAAAAACGTGAATGGATTCTATGATTTCAACGATTTAAAAACGTGACCAAAAAAGTATTTGAATGAAAACTACATTTGACCGAATTTCAAAAGTGAACAGAAAAAAAGGTGAACGGAAACAGAGATTTGAATGATTTTGAAACTTGTAAATGGAAACATAAAAAAATAGTTTGAACAAATTTCAAAGCGAACATAAAAAATCGTAAATGGAAACTAAGATTTGAATGATTTTAAAAACATAACCAAAAAGATGATTGAACGAAAACTTTGTTTGATAAAAAATTCAAAAAGTGTGAATGGAAGAAGTTCAAATGTGTAGAGAGAAAAAACACTAACCAAAATACAAATATTACACAAACAATATTACCAAGTACGAATATGCGGAAAGACGAAGTACATATAAAAATGTGAACATAAAGGGGTCGATGAACATAAACTATTTTCGAACAGTTTTCAAAAGTGAACAAAAAATGTCTATGAACAAAACTATATTTGTAACGATTTTAAAAAGTAAAGAAAACCTTTTTCATCGCCGCTTGTACTTATTTTCCCAAGCCATCCGTTTAAAAAGTGAAAAGAAAAGGTCGGTGAACAAAACTGTTTTTGAACAGTTTTAGAAAAATGAACAGAAAAAAGTTCTCTTGACATACACTATTTTTGAACTATTTTAAAAATAGAAGAAAAACTATTTTTGAACGATTTTAAAAGTGCAGAGCAAAGTCGTTGAACGGAAACTATTTTTTGCTATATTTTAAAAAATGAACTAAAAATGGGGGTGAACGTAAACTATTTATGCACGATTTTGAAAATGAACAGAAAATGGAGATGAACAGAAACTCTTTTTGAACGATTTTGAAGGTGAACTGAAAAAGATGGTGAACAGAAATTATTTTTGAACGATTTTAAAAGTGAACAAAAAGGCCGATGAATAGAAAATATTTTTTCACGATTTTAAAAAATAAACAGAAAAAGGGAGTGAATGGAAACTAATTGTGAACGATTTTAAAACGTTTGCATTATCTAGAAAATAAAACTACAGTGACAATACAGGTATGAGAGACAGCTTTGCAAGATAATAAATGACAAGAAGGTAAAAGTTAGTATTACAGCAATAAAGTACACTAAAGAACACTAAAATAACAGTACCATGAGTGTGGAAAAGTGGTGGTAATTGTGATGGGTTTGTCCAAGATTAATTAGTGAAGATATCGGGTTCATTGTCTTCGATGCAGTTTTCTATGTGGGAGAGGCTAAATATACATGCACTCCATTACTTGGGATTACAAATACTATATGATTGAATTGTTAGAAAGTATACGCGAATACTAACAATGCATTAAGGTTTCCCCAACCATAACCTTAAGTTTATGGTCCTCTTACTCCCATACGTGTAACTAACCGGTTCGCGTCCTCAGATTTCTGTAACTCCGGCAGGATTTCCCCCTTCGTTCACAAATACTACTAACCCCGTGATGTTGATCCATGCGCGCACAAGTATAATGGACACCAAAGAACAGTACCATATCAACATACAACTCTAATGAACCAAAGACATTCAACCAAGCAATCAAAAGACAAATAAACTACACAAACATGTCATAGATCATAGGATAAATATTATAGCATCAAACAACATGTTTACATAATACGGTACAGAGGTTTGTGGGAGGATGAACCACTGAATACAAGGAGGACATGGTGATGAAGATGGCGGTGAAGACGACGGAGAGGGGCAGTGCGGCGACAAGCTTGGGGAGCGCCGCCGCTTAGCCTCCCTCCTTCATGGCTTCTTGGGAGCCCTCCCCCATGGACATGGGATCCATGGGGGAGGCAAAAACGTGGCTTTGGTGGCTGGAAATTCGTGGTATGGGGTGTCCTTCACGAGTTAGGTTTCCTCCCTTTATATATCTTCTCGAATTTCCGTCACCCACTTTTAGGGTTTCACCATATTGGGCCCACATGCCGCATCCGAACTCCGATTGGGCTGATATCGGGCTTAAAAGTGGCGTATGGAAATTTGTGACAACTTTCTAAACATTTTGATCTCCATTTGACGTCATCTTTGAGGGTCAAACTGACAAATTCCGAAAACAGTTTTGGGACAGATTTCAGCAAAGTCCCAATTCGACTCCAACAAGGTTTCCTCTTATATTCTTGATAATTCCTACACATCAAAGTGTAAATACAAGAACATTAAAACATGTAGCAATTGTCATAATATCAGCGTGGAACATCAGAAATTATAGATACGTTTGAAACGTATCAATCTCCTCTGATCGTGATCCATATGTTGTCTCGTGAGTAGTTTGTTTAGTTCTTAGAAAAGGAGAGAAGTCTTGTTGCTAATAGTTATGTAAAGTTGAGTAACATTTAAAATTTTGATATTTAAATTGTGGTGTTATTTCTCTAGTGGTGTTATTTCTCTAGTAAAGTTAATTACAATTTACTCGGTAGCCAACTGTGATTTACTCACCAAACAATGCTTTGTATATTTGGAGAGATATGCCTATATTGAAACTTTGTCCCCTCGTTCCATTTTTTATTCTTGTTTACATTTCAATTTTAATTATTCTCATATTGTCTCCTCACTTGTCCATTACTCCATTTATTGTTATCATCACTTCCATTCACACTATTTCTTTAATGTTTATTACTAGCAGACCATGAATTTGATAACCTTCTTGGGTGTTGGTACAGCTGTGTTTTATATGCAGGTATGTTTTCCCTTTCCTACTGATTCGATAGACCTTAGTTCCTAAGACCAAATATTAAAGCTATTTTTTTTCAAAAAAGAAAACTTAAAAACACAATAATGTATGCAATGCATTGAAAGTCATAAACTATTTTTTATTTGGTTATCGGGCTTTTAGAGTGTCTTGCGTCAAGGTTAGGGCTTCAATCAAGGCAAGCCTTAATTTTTAGAGTGTCTTGCCTCAAGGTTAAGTCACAAACCGTGCATTCACACCCTTTTCACAAAAAAAATCTGCTTTTCTTACTAAATGACCATTGCATCATACAAAACTAGGCGAGCCTTCATTTTTCCCGATTTTCTCGTCGGACCGTCGATTTGGTCTAGTATTTGAAACTATTATCAAGAGAGAACGCACGTTGGCGCCATTGTTTACGACATTAAGTGTGTGAGTTAAATTTTGGTCATGTTGAACGATCTTGCAACGAGGCAGCTCATGTTTCGGCACTGTGGGCTGAACATGATGTAGGGTCTGCAAAAGTTTGTGGAAGATGATACACATCGAGCCGTGGGTGTTTCATTTATGCTTGGATGCAATGCGGCATCGAGCTGTTACAAGTTTCAGATGGCTATCGTAAGAGTACATGACACCTTAACTGAACCTGGGGCTGGTTCGGTTCTGAACCTATACAAAATTTAAACTGAAACCGAAGAATTTGACGCCATTTTTGATCAAAAAAAGAAGAAAAAGAATTCGACACACACCACGGCTACCAGTGACGTGCCGGTCGTCGTTCCGGGAGGCGGAAATCCCCTGAGTGGAGTCAATAAAATCCTGGTGGGTCCCACTACGTACGGACCCTTCTCTTGCAAGCCATCCCCTTTGGCCGGCCCCCGCTCTCTCTCCCGCTGCGCCCTCGCTTCCTCCTCCGACCTCTGCCATGGCGATGGCGGGTCCTCGAATATTCCGCCAAATCGAGATCCCCACCGCTGAGTTTACCACGCTGAAGAACCTCTTGACTGAGATTCTCAACCATAGAAGGTGGAGGCGTATCCTCTGCCCACACGCACCGGCGCCCTGGCCCGTTGGCCTCGTCGACATCGAAGTGGACGGAGTCCATTTCGTTGCTCCGCGCTTCATCCCCTACCTCCAGGTGACGGAGGAGGACCTCGACGCCCTCCACCGCATCCTCGACCCCACCACTTTGCGCCGCCTCGTGTTCCCCGGGTTCGACCCGCTAAAGATCTATGGGAACCGACTCAACGTCGTGTTCGAGCGGAAGTTCGAGATCGCGGTCGCAATTCTTGTAGCTATGCTACTCTGGTGGTGCTGGAGATGGCCCGGCGACGGCGGCGGCGGCGGTGGAGGAGGAGGAGGCCCCCCACCACCCCCGGCACCAGGAGGCGGTGGCCTCCGTGACGCGCTCGCAGGTGGCGGCGGCGCGGACGTGATTCCAGAAGCGGGACGGGTCTTGAGGAGAGGGGTCCTTCCCCAGAGAGGACCACGGGGAGGAGGAGGCGGGGGCCTCCACGACGCCGTCGCCGTCGTGAACGCTGACCCAAGGCTACTGAGGCGATGGCTGGTGGTCGGGTTCGTTCCCGAACCACCGGGACTTTCGGCAAACTGGTCGCGGGCGGAGGCTACTGCGGCCCACATGGCGCCTTCGGCGGGCTCAGCCGGGCCGCGCCCCCTCCCCATCGCGTGGCCGTATCCGGAGGTACGTTTCTTGGTTCGCTGCATTCTTGCTTGTCAATCTGTGCATTTGTGTGCCAATCTGCTTATTGTTCTGGATGTGAATCGTTGAATCTCGTGAGTTTGGACACCTCGTTGCTAGTTTCATGGCCCAAGAATTGTGTGTACAAACTGGTGTGTATCTTCAGTCTCGGTTGTGGTTGCTCTATCTGATGCTCCTTCGAAGCCAGGTTCATGATGCCTTGGTGACTAAGTAGGAGATGCATTTACTAGTTTCGTCATGTGATCTTGTTCCGCTGGAATTACTGGGATTCATGCTAAACTGTCACTAGTGTGTTTTGACGAGATCAACTACTGTTGAATTAATGTCACCTGTTTTAATCTCTGCTGCACAGTTACTTCCCTTGGTTAATTTTCGCTGCTACTTAATTTGTGACTGGATTTTAGATGGTACTGTAGTGATGAATGTATGAATAACAGAACAGTGAATATCTATCTGGTACTTTTAAGTTCATTTCTATCTCAAGCAAATGTTCTTTCAGCGTAGATCGTGATATATGAATGCCCATGGTAGTTCAAATTTGGCAGGTCAGAAATATGCACATTTATCCATTCTGGCATTGGCTATCCAGTCGACAGATTATTTTTGTAGCCCTGCCAATGTTGTTGCTGCATTTAAGGATCTAGAAGACACTTCCTATCCTCTTTTTATGCGTTATGCTTCAATACTGATGGGACTTGTGGTCTTAGGGCAATCCAGGAGTAAATTATTGGGGTTTAAGCTTCCTAAAACATGTTTTTGTGCCGAGAGACAATGATTGTGCAGCACGCATGTGTGCTAAATACCTTAATCCAGCTAATAGGTCGAGCAGATGACTTGCCACTATGTCACCCTTCCTGTTGAGTTGAATTTAATGTGAATGTGTAACTCTCTGCTCGGTTTTGATAATGAACTGCTTCTGCTGACTGCCCCCCAAAAAAATATTTTCTCAGCCCCATTTATCCCAACTTGGAAGTCGAATATGTTGGATTAATTCCAACAGAATAGTATTATGTGGCATGGAATTACTTGGAGCAGGATATGCCACTTGAATATCTGACATTGTTATGCTTGTTTAGCAATATGCTTTTCAAAGCATTATATGTTTTTGATATGCAAAACTTATCTTGTTTTATCCGGTACTCATATTATACTAAGCAACACTGTTGCTAAGTCTGTCAAGTCTACTCTAATTCATTTCTGGATGTTGCCAGGTCATTTTTCCAAAAATACCTGTTGGAATAGGTGACCAGCATCAAGCTTCTGTCCCTGAGTGCAAAAATGCTCCATCTGAGCAAGAAACTGTTGATTACAGAGCTGGAACCTTAACAAAAATGGGTACAATTGTCTGTCCACTAAACATGGATATCTCAGCAACTGATGAGAAAAGGAAGACGAGGAAAGAACTGGTGGACAACTGTAACTGTTCTCATCCAGGATCTGAGGACTGTGTACGAGTTCATGTAACAAAGGCAAGGGTCTGGATCAAGGATCAGTTGGGTGAGGAAGCTTTCAAAAACTGTGGGCTTGATGCAATGGGTGAGCAAGTTGGAGAGTTATGGACTGCAGTTGAGAAAAAGAAACTTGAAGATGTTTGCAAGTTGATTTGTCAGAATAAAGAGATTACCAAGGATCTCAGTCCAAAGCAAACAAAGGATTTGATGAAGTATTACTACAATGTTTTCCATCCCAGAAGATTGGCAAGCTTGACCAGGGCAGAGCATAAGGAGGAAGCTGTTGACAGGGATGATCAAAAGAGTAGTCAAAGTGATGAAAACAATGAACATCGTCCTCGAAAGAAGGGTAGAAGCTCTGGATCTTTCTTCCACAAGGTATCAAAACTACACGATGCTTCTTAAATCTTTTTTTACTTTCTGCAACATATATGCCTGTGAGTCTGTCACTACTCTCTCAAATGCATTTTCTCCCAACGGTAGACCAAATAGAAAGTGCTCGTGCCTGCCCTACCTGTGATACAAATGTATTAGTATCAACAAGTGGATTCTGAGTTCCCTTGCAAATGGTGATGGGAAATTTCAGGAGGTGGCAGAAGCCAAAGGGTTGTATATATTGCTAAATCATTGATTCATATACTGTCTTAATAAAATGGCCTGCATGTACACATTAGTTACTTATGCACGTCCTTGCTAGAGAATTTGATAAGGAAATAATTTTCAAAGGCTATTTTACTGTGAAAGTTAAGAAATATTCTGTGTCCACTCTGTTCTCAGATTGCGTAACATACATTGTCTTTGCTCTTTGCCAGCATGATAAATTTTGCTAACTTGGCATCGTATGTGTCCCTTGACAGGTGCAGGAAGTAGAGACATGCGGGAAGAAATTGATGGGTTAGCCAGCAGTTAGGGTGCAGTAGAAGAAGAATGAGCAGTTCTTTTTTGCTGTGGAAGGAGGATTAACAGTTTTGTCGCAGTAGAAGTAGATTAGACTTTCTTCGTGATAGAGTTCGGACTGGGTTTGGTGACATAGTAAGCCTTTCTTGGTGATAGAGTTCGGAGTGGGTTGAAGACTGTGGATTACGGATCTGGAACAATCGTATACGTACATGATTCTTACATTAGGTACTGGCGACGACGAACACCGTAAGCAGGTTTCGCCGCCACCGAGTAGACACATTTCGAAGTGAATAGGTGTTCGTGAGTTTTGTTCGTTTCTTTTTGTTGCTGTTATGTGCGTTGCACAAAAGAGAGAACGGAAATGGTGGTATGCGGAGGCAGAGGGGGTACAGAACCTGACCAGATATGTTGGTCGTCCTCTGGGAATTCTTTTGTCTATCCTGCAATTGAAAGTTTGTGTATGTGGGTTGTTCTTTTACATGTGTGCTTGAGCTTGCATGATGGCATGTTAATTTTCGATGGTGTTGTGTTAGTACCGTAGGTATGCAGATTAGGTACTGTGACATGTTAGTTTTATTTTTCTCGGGTGCTTGATGAAGAGACAGAGCCAGATAACCAGACTGCCCTTTGTTCTTCTGGTAACAGAGTACCACTGACCAGCCATTATTCAGAAGGAACGAGCTGGGGGCTGGGGAGCTAACGGGTTACATGGCAGTAAACTGGAAGCATAGGCGTGGCAGGGCTATGGAGCCGCTGGCACCGGCGAGGTTCTAGACAGAGTAATCTGGAACGCGATAAAAACAGAGTGATCTAGGTGGCTTGACTGATTGACCTTGGAAAAGCTTCCAGCTTATGTCTTTTTGCCGCACGTGGTCAGCAAGCTAACACCTCGCCGTCGCATGTTCCACAAGGTTCAGAAACAGTTCGCCTCGCTTCACTCTTGGTCTTGGTAGAACTCGTTCGCCACTGCGCCGCCGCCAACTAGCAACCGATCGCCGGGTAATACCATTCCTGAGTCCTGATCGTCTCATGCCCAAAAACACGCCCACGGCACGCTCAAGCAATAACAATCTCGCCATATAAACACATCATCTCGTGGGGGATACTCCAGCTGCGAGAGCCACTGCCACATCGGGTCATTGGCCGGCAACGAGTGCCGCCGGGCCAGTTAGCTTGCCAGGATGCCCTAAACGAGTGGCGTATGAGTCTTTTCACGCCTGTGAGGCTGTGACTTTGATTCAGTGCAAAGTGAAATTTTGGCGCGAAGATCTTTCAGTACGAAAAACATATGGGCTAGAGGTGCTTCCTACGATAAGTCTATCCAGCCTTTCTGGGCCTGGGCTTTATGCTTACTGAATGAAAGCCTCTTTGACAATTCAGCATTAGAGAAAAAAAAATACAGGTCTATCAGCTTTTGCCTTGGATTTCCTACATTTTAAGTAATTCATACGATAAAGTTCACATCGTATGTCTGGTGTAGGCTTTCATAGCGGCTTGTGGCTCGCCCTACTTCTAGGGTTGTGCCTCGGGGTCTTGGCGAAAGCTCTGCAGGTTCTCTGCCGGCAACGACGACGTCTTGGACGCCGTTTACCTTCTTGGAGGCGTTGCTGCAAGCCCCGACCTTTGGATTCCCAAGCATTGCTCGGCTCCTCGACGACGTGTCTTTGGTAGTGGCGGAGATGGTGCAGCGGAGGTCTGTTGATTTTGATACCTCTGACGGCGTCTCCGGGCAGCAGAAGTCAAGGCGTCTCAAAGATCAAGTGCTTCATGTAGTTGCTTGGTTGTTCTCCCTTGTGTTTCTCTGTTGCTTGTAAGGGGTGCGTGTGTGTGGTTTGTACGTGTTATAAGTTGTAACTCTTAGCCGGTTGTTGGCTTCGTTAATTCAAAGCCGGGCTCATTTCGAACCTTCCGTCTAAAAAGTTCACATTGACTCTCCTTATCTAGCATCATATTTCACAAAATCAAACTTTACTTCATATAATGTGTCAGAACAACACTTTGAAGCATTGATTCCACATTACTTTACATAACACTTCCAAAATACACACTTTTTTTACATATGTTTCACAAATCATGCGACCTCACGCCCTTTAGAATATTGTTTCCCATAACAACCCTTTTACATATTTCAAAAGTTCAAACTACTTACCTGGGTTGTAAATTGTAAGAGGTGCTGACACCACATACCCGCAAACAAAAAAGACAGTAACCCCACGTGTGGCTACCAAGCGGGCCAAATTTGTAAACAGTGACGTGACACTACTATAAGTGTGTTTCTGTGACATATATGCAAAAGACAATATGGTATATGAAATGTTATGTCAAAAAGGGTAGTAATATTAATAGATACTTGTAAGTGTGGTTTGGAGAAACGTAACTCCTTACATCATTTCAAATTCTCCATGTACTCCAAGGCCGTGCATAGGGAGAATTGATTTTATCAAGAACTAAGTAGATACTGTTCCATAGCAAGAAAGGATCACCTACAGCACGCACTGTTCCGCTCCAATAATTAAAAGTTCTTATATAATCCCAGCCATTTATATATATATTCCCATCAAGCCAGCTCCCCACGATGATGCTAGAAAGGTATCCGAGCTCTGCTGCGATTCTTAAAACAGATGATGAATCTGGATCACCAACCCGAGGCATAATAGAGCACCTGAAGAAATTACGAGACGACATGAGAACGTAGCTTAATACACGAGCTACGCTGGCATAGCTCATACTGCAGGGAAAATTCAATCTGCATATGGAACACTAAAGAATGTTTCCGGAAAACAGAGCAAAGCGAGGAAAACAAGATTAATAAGAACTCTCATGTCCGAGAAAAAAAGGTAGTTGAATAGATCAGCTGCTACAGAAATAGCAAACATATGGAAAGTGTGTATGGCTGCGGCGGAGGGCAACCATGGCCGTGGTGCTCGATTGTGGGATCAATGAATTGACTAATCACGGATGACTCTATTGACTAGAGGGCGGAGAGGATGCGGAGGCGGTGTATAAATTGACTAACTCACATGTTAGGAAGCTCTCTCACCTCAATTCCGAAGGCGGTGAGTGTGAGTCGGTGCAGATTCAGAAGAAGCGGCGGTGCAGAGCTGGAGGACGACGGGGGCGGAGTGGCGAACCCTGGAGCAGCACGCGGTGGTTTAGACAGGGCAGCGTGTTTCGGCTGCTGTTGGAGAGAGGAGGAAGAAGGGGTCGATCGACCAGTTTGGGTTCGGCGTGCCAGGCAGTATATCGATCCAGAGCAGAACTAGCCCGAGTCCTACTCCCTCGCGTCTCGACCGAACCCATTGCTGAGCCACGATCCGGAAAGAGACGGGTAAAAGCGACACAGTTTAGGACACGGACAAATTGCCCCTCTGGCTCTGACTTGCAATTGGCGTTTGTGGCAATTGCTCTAGAACATCTCCAGAACTCGCAAGTTTGGAGGGTTTTGCCACTACCCCATTCTTCTTGGGGGAGAGTTTCACTGACAGCAAGCCGTTGATTCAGACCAATGTGTGGTCTGCAGGAGGCTAACTAGCTGTCAGGCTTACATAGTGTTGTTCTCCAGAGTCAAGACACACCTTAGAGCCTGAGGCCTCGACACACGCTTGGCTCCGTTTTTAGGCTTCCCTAACACAAACACCAGCTGCGCTTCAGGCCGTGACCCCTCAGGACGACGAGTAGCTGGAAGTTGCCAGTCGGCAGTGAAGCTATACACTTGCCGATCTTGAGCCTGGAGAAAACTCGCGCACATACATCGGGCTGTCGCGGAACGACCACTTCGTTTGCGCTCAACGGGCTGATCGAGCTCGTGGCCATTACCGTGGTCGATGCTCTGTGCCATTCACTGGAAGAATAGCGCTCGCTAGGTTTGTCAAAGCTCAGTGTGCTGGCGAAGTCTGACGACCCACACGGCCACACTAGAGGGGAGGCACGACTGGTGGTGGCGACGGGCACGCCCGATTCCTGTCTCGCGGGCGAGCACGAGTACCCAGACTGCGGCGCAGAACAAAGCCGATGGGTCGGCGATGACAATGTCGGTGTGTATCTGCGTTGCACGTACGGGGAGCGACGCGCGTCCATAGATGGTCATTTTGCTTGGTTGAATCAACAGCTGTAGATCAACTATGGTATTTCCTTCTCAATGTTGCAAAGGCGGACGTACTGAGTACGTGACACTCGTAGTCGTAGCATCATATTTCAAGCGATGAATCTGGAGTTTGTTGTAAAGCACGGAACATGAAATTTACCACTCAACATGCATGCAACTAACATGAGAAGACAACACACCGGAAACCACTCGCATAAGTCGTAAAAAGAAAGAAAAAGGAACGCGCGGCCGCCTGCTCATCCTACCGGTGCGTGCCCTCATGGCGGCGAGACCCATGTGTTGCGATGTGACGGTTCGGGAGCGTCAGTCACCTGGTTCCAGGTGCTTTTTAACCACACCGTCAGCATTCTTTCCTCCCGTCCTCTTTTCACTTCGCCGTGTCTCACAGTCAACTATCTCCCACTCGCCGCCTCTTCCTTCTCTCCACCGCCCGCGCCTGTTGCCCGTCGCCGACGACCATGGCCATAGCGTAGGCGGCTCGACGCCTCACGAGGGCGAGGTTCTTCGAGGACTACGACTGGTTAGCGCCAAGGGGGCTCTGCAGCAAGATCCTCGCATCCCGTCACATCTTCGACACCTGGAGGCGCAACCAGGGCTTGCTGATTCTCGATGAGGGAGGCGAGAATTCCGTGCTTCCACGCCTTCTACCGGTACATCGATGTCACCGAAGATGAGCTCCTCGTGCTCTAAATCCACAACAATCCAGGTGGCGGGGAGCACCCGGCCTACAACTTCGTGGCGAGCCGCTTCCGCCATGGGCACGAGCTATGCGGCTTCAATCTCTTCGTCAAGCTCACACCCCTTGCCCTGATCACGGCTGCCCAACGAGATCCTCATCCTGGCCACGCACACTACTAGAAAAATGATCTCTAGTCGCGGTTCCAGAGGACCTTTAGTCGCGGTTGGGCAACCGCGACTAGGCTGGCGGGACTAAAGCCCCCACCCTTTAGTCGCGGCGGATTCCGAACCGCGACTAGAGGTCCCTCCACGTGGGCTTTAGGGGGACGTGGGGTGTTGGGACCTTTGGTCCCGGTTGGTAGCACCAACCGGGACCAAAGGGTTTTGGTTTTTTTTTTCTTTTTCGATTTAATTGCAGGGTTTAGGGTTTATATATGCCGGGGTTTGGTTATAGCTAGGTTCCCGTGTCCCGTGGTAACGGTAACCCTTCCCGTTGCGATGACGGTTACGGTGACGGTTACCGTAACCGTGACGGTTACCGTTACGGTAACCGTAACGTTTTCGATGTCGTAACCGTTCCCGTGTCGTATGAAGTCGATGCACATATTTATAACACATACAATTAAATTAAGTAATACTTGAAGATCGTAGACAAGAGTTCGTTGATGCGCCAAGAGTTATCATAGTACAAGAGTTGAAGCAAAACAACAAGTTACTTTAACGATTTCATGCTTTCAGCATCGTAGTACTCTCCTTTCTCCTGTAAGGCCTCTGAAAGGTAAAATCCCGCCAATTCCTCTCCAATTGCTCTGAAGCGGTGGTCGAGTGGTAGCCTCTCGCGCTTTTTTGCCAACTCTGCATCCTTTCTCATATTCCATTTCTCGGTGACTAATACATATATATACTCGCAAACGAAGAATCTACAGTACTCAGTTTCCTTTGGTTGCTCCATGCAAAACTATACAAGAATAGATTTCAGTCAATAATAATGAAGTATGCATGAGAAATGTTGTGTGGACGAAGAGGTAGCAGTACTTACTTGGTTTAACTTCCAATCCAGCTTTTGGCGCCACCCACCTTCAGGATCTTCCGCTCGAAACCTTTCCCAAACTCTGCCCGACAAAGAACATTCACAAATGAGTTATTCGTTAATGACTTGACATCAAGATATGAATGACAGAGGCGGTAAGAAATGAATGTACCTTGCTAGTAAGTCGAAACAACTCCTGTAAGTGTCAGGATGATACCTCAATGAGTCAAGTGAATGAATAAGTCCTTCGTGATGTCTAATGACAAGAAGAATCCAGTGGTAGCTGGGCACAGTCATGCATAACTCATCAGTTAAACTTAACATCGGGTGAGCAAATTAGAATGTGTAGAAGACACTAAAACTTACCCGAAGTGGTAAGGCCAATATATAGTTCTTTTGTCGCGGTATCGCTTGAACACCCTTAGCAAATCATCCGGTGTGTTCTTGTTATACAAGGGATTTATTATGGTTTCTTCGTTATATTTATCCGGGTCAATGAACCCAATGTCATGCTGGTTCAGCTTTTTGAGCTCGAGCATCTTCAATCTGCATAATATAGCACACAAAAGATTAAAGTGAGAATAATTACAAACAATGAACGAGACTAGGTAAAGACTAAAAAAAATCACTTACAGGCAATAGGAACTCATGATAGATTTGTCGAGTGCCCGCAGATTGTATAGCTGAAAAAGTTCGCTAAACGTAACAGTGTGATTGTAGTCTTCTAAGAAGTGCTCATCGTCTTCCCTACATTTCAGAACGATAGCAGATGTCTTCTTTGCATTTTTCATGTACCATTGATGCAGAGTACGCATTTTTGTTGGAAGGCCCTTGATTTGCACCAAAGCTTTCCCCGGAACGAAGTTTCTTACTGGAGGAGCTGGTGGTGCAGTCTCAAAATTCAATCTCGAAGCATATTCATCTATAGGCATTTGCGCTTCGGCGGCAAGACGACGGATTACCTCTATGTCAAACACCATCGGCTCTTTAGGGTCAGATTGTACTGGTTGTTTTCCGCGCTGGGGAACTCGACTATCTTTGTTCGTCGGCGGCGGGACAATTAGCGGGGGGACAGAACGTACGGGTTGTTCTCCGAGCTGGGGAACTTGTTTACCTATCTTCGGCGGCGGTGGGACCGATGGTGCTGCTTTTGTAGCTTCCTTCACCGGCGGGACCGATGGTGCTGCTTGTTTTTCGTTTGCCGCCGGCGGCGGGACTGACTCTGCGTCTTGTTCACCTTTCTTCGGCGCCTCCGCCGCCGTCACCTCGTCATATGACTTCTGAATAGAACGGACATAGTCAGATGGCGGCTTCTCTGGAGGGACATATAAGTTGTCAATGACTTTATGACAAGCCGCTGCAGTATAGCCCTCGGTAAATGTTGGCGGCGGCACTTTCGGTGCGAACAATGATTTATTATGCTCCTCGATGGCTGCTTCGTTTTGGTCAAGAGTCTTCTGCCAAGGTTGCCTCAGATCAGGCGTTGTGGCCCTTTTAGCAGGTCGCCTCTTGACCGGGGAAGACGCGCGCCTTCTCCGTTTAAGCGGCCCTTTTAGATGGTCCTCTAGATTATTTCCGGTGTGGGGTCCCTGTCACGCGGTGCCGGAGATGGATGTGTCTCATCGATACCCCGGCAGGGTGGGCTTTGCTGAGTCGGTGGCTTTGAGAACTTGATGTATTTCTTGTTCCACTGGACGAAACCACCCTTGACATCGCACAATGCCTCCTCACCGTTACCTCCAGGAATCTCAAGAGCCAATGATTCCGATCCCGGCACAATTTCATCCACCCCGACAACAGCATAGCCAGGATGAATGACACCATTATGGTAGCTTGCTGTGTCGACAATCGGTAAAGCATAGCCGACCGCCACCTTCATGGATATGTTGCTCACAGGCGTATGTAGCTCACATGGTGTCGGTTCCGTGATATCATCCACGGGGTAGCGAGCATCGAGTTCTAGTTGCGTGGAACCCACGCTGCTTCTAAGCTGAGATCGAGCATCCACGACTTCAGGATCTTGGGGCTGCTGCACCTGGCGTTCATTAATGAGTTGCTTCATCTGGCGTTCCAAATTCGCTATCCGCTCTTCACCCTGCTTCTTCTTTCTTGCACGGCTTCTATAAGTGTCAGCGTGCTGCGGATACTGTTTTTTCAAGGTGGCACCGCCGGGTAAGCCTCGTAAACGTCCCCAGTGTTCAGGTTTCCCTAGGGCCCGTGCCAGCTCGTCTTCCTCTCTATAGGGTTCCCACGTACCCGCTAGAACTTCCTTTATTGCATCTTCAATTTTTGGGACCATGGCTACTACTGTTGCCTTGTATTTTTCAACCCTCGGGACAATCTTCCCTTCCTCGTTCAACGTTGCGCCATGCGCGAACAACCAGAATTTGGACCTTTCGGGCCAGCTGTATGTCTGTGGAGTGAAACCTGCAGCCACGAGTTTATCTTCCATGGCTAGCCACTTAGGAATGGCTGACCTGTAGCCACCTGGCCCCAAGTTATGGTGGTGTGTCTTACTCGCAGCATTTAGCTTATTTTTTTCCGATCGGGCCACAGCCGCAGCCGAGGTCTTATACGCCTTAAAGGCTTCCCAGTGATCTCTTAGCTTCACCAGTTTTTTTTGACTGAAATCTGGATCAACCTTTTCATATTTTGCCCATAATGTTTGCTTATATTTCCGAAAGGCGTCGGCCATCTTGGAGAGAGTCCAGTGCTTGAGTTTCAACTTCAAGGCGGGCTCAATACCATCCGGGAGGTTAAAATGCTGCAAGAGTGTGTCAAAGCAGAAATCTTTATAATGCTGGTGGACATAGCAAGGGTCATCCTCGGCAACGCCTGCTGGCTTAAGCCATTCTGCTATGGAGATCGGGACCTCGTCCCTAACAATAACTCCAGCTTGACTAATATATTTTCTGCGGTTCTCTATCGGTTCCACCGGATCGCCATCTACATCAATTTTATAGATTGGTAACTTTGCATCTTCGCTAGTCATTCTTTTCGCTGGGCCTCGAGGAGCTTGATTCTTAGCCTTTTTATGCAAGGTGGACGCCTAAAGTAAGAAATATAATGCGTTAATAAGTGCAATACAAATCAGTTAATGCATTTTGTGTTCAAGCAAATATAGAATTCATATATAAACCTCGAGGTGGAGGGTGTTCGAGGTGGAGGCTGTTATTTCTTCTTCCTCTAAAATACCCTCACCAGACGGGTTTAAAAATTGTGATGCAAATTGCTCAAAATCTTCGTTTCGATCGTCGGCGGCGCCTTCTCCACCGGCAGCATTTGCATCGCGATGCTCAAAAATATCCTGCATGAATAAGTTTTCTCCTTCCTCGTCTCGCACAATTAAAGGGTCATCCATAGCTGAATGTTCCTACACTCAATAAATTTGCATAATTAGTATTCAAACTTAGCAACCGTTACGGTACCCGTCACGGCAACCGTTGCCGTGACGGCAAATTTTCAAACTTAGCAAATTTACAACTTAGCAATACTAACTTAGCAAATTTACATATTGACATATTTACACATAGTAATATTCACATATTCAAATTTTCTAAACAACTTCAAACATAGAAAATCAACTATAATGACAATTCACATAGCTCTAATAACCTAACTATAATGAAAAAAGGAAAAAACTTAACTAAACAAAATTTACATAATACCTATAATTTACAACCTAACTATATTAATCTAACTAAAATGAACTATATATTGCTAACACAGTAACTCTCCCACTGTATGTCATTGCTAACACAAAATTGCTAACACAAAATTGCATCTATTTTTCCTAACACATTGCAATTAACCTAGTTCTAACACATTGCTAAAAAATTGATCAAAAGTTCTAACACATCTATTTTTTCTAACACATTTTTTCTAACACATCTATTTGATAAAATTGCATCTAGTTCTAACACTAGATAATAATTAACCTAAATATGCAAAAAAAAAAGATAAGAAAAACTAACCTCCAAAATGGCGATCGAGCAGCACCACGGCGGCGGAGGCGGGACGGGACGGCGGCGGCAGGGCGCCCAGGGCAGGGGACGGGACGGCGGCGGCGCCGGTGGTGGTGCTCGAGGCCGAGGGAGGCAGGCCCAGGGCGGCCGGCGTCCAGGGCAGGGGACGGGACACGGCGGCGGCGGCAGGGCGCCCTGGGCGGCGTCGTCGTCGCGCGGGAGACGGCCGGCGACGCAACGGAGGGCGGGGGCGCAGCAGCGGCCGGAAGGCGGGGCAGCACGACGGGGCGGCGGAGCAGCACCACGGCGCGCGGGTCGTCGGCGGCGTCAGGGGAGCCCGGAGGCGGTTCAATTCGTCGATTTGGGGGGAGTTTGCAAAAAAATTCGCAAACTCCCCCACTAAACGGCGCGGAATCGACCTCTAGTCGCGGTTGCTGGCTGCAACCGCGACTAAAGGGTCTTTAGTCGCGGTTGCAGCCAGCAACCGCGACTAGAGGTCGACCTGGGCCGCCAAAATTCTGGCGCCAAGCCCAGGGGGACCTCTAGTCGCGGTTGCTGGCTGCAACCGCGACTAAAGGGCTTTTCTATTTTTTTTTTCTATTTTCTTTTCTTGTATTTGTTTTCATTTATGTACTTAGATTTTAATTCTTTTATATACTTAGATTTGTTTTCCTATTTTTCCTAGAAACTAGTACACTTAAAAGGACTCCATGGCAAAGGGTTTATTTTTTTGAGTATTTTTTCTCTTTTTCTCATTTCTTTTCAAAAAATGGTCAAAATGGAGAGCATGGCTATTCATCTAAGGTGGTCGAATTTCCAAAAACTATGGATGGTTCTATGTTGTAACCACTACTTGTGTACCCTAAAATTATTTTTGTAACAATTTTAGAGCAAACTATCACATATTTGTAAGATGAATGTTTGGTGTTGTAAAATGCAGAAGAAAGCAGATAAAAATTATTAATTCATTTATCTTAATGCATTACATAAAAGGTTTAATACATTATTACACATGATACAACGTCTCACAAGCGCTTGAAAGAAACACACCCCTGATCCAACATCACCAACATTATTCTACATAAACGGACTTGCTGGCTCGAAGGCCGTAGGATTAGGGGGAACGGCGGGAGGAGCCAGCCCCGTGGGCGGCCGCCCGGTTCTCGCGCGCACGTTTGCGGCGGAGGGCAAGATCCATGGAGGATGAGTCTTTCAGCGCCCAATCCAGATCGGAAGCCTCCTTCGCCTTGAGCTGGTAGGAAGTCTTGGCTCGCTGGACAGGGTAGTCGCGGATAGACTGGAAGGAGGCTTCCATGGCCTCCTGTATCTGCAACCCACAACCTTCTTCCCCGTCGTCGCTCCAGTCGAAGTCGTCGTCCTCCTCCTCCGCGGGAGGAGCGGCGGCGCCTGGTGGAGGTGCAGCGCCGCCAGGTGGAGGTGCGGCGGCACCTGGTGGAGCAGGAGGCCGGTAGCTGGGCATTCCTCTCCACGCCGGGCTCGTGGGCATACGGCGGGATAGACTCCCGCGGTTGCGCCCAAGCGCGCTCTGCCGAGCACGCTCGACCTCGTCCAGAAGGCGCTGCGGCGGGCGTGGCGGATCCATCTCGTGGAGACGATGCGTTCGTGGCTAGGAATGGTGGATTAGGGTTTACCCCGTCGGCGACAATATATAAAGACCTCCAGGGCAGCGCTGGGGGAGGACACGTGCCCAGGGAAGCGCTGGGGGAGGACACGTGTCGTGACCGCAAAGCCCGTCTTTAGTCCCGACCGGGACTAAAGAAGCACACGGATCGTGTGTTTCTTTCGAGCGCTTGTGAGCCGTTGGATCAGGGGTGTGTTTCTTTTGAGGGATTGTGAGCTGTTGGATCAGCAGTATCACGACCACTTCGTGAGCCACATGACCCGGTTGGTGTTACCAACCGGGACTAAAGAAGCACACGTACCCTATATATAGCCGCCCTCCTCAGACAGGTTACTCACTCACACAAAACATTCCAGCGTCACTCGGAGAGGCATCTTTGGGCAACCAGCGGCAAGACGTCTCTGATGACCTGCGACCGTTCCAAACGGTTGCAGATCATCAGAGATGTGTTGCCGGACGGTTGTAGATCATCAGAGACGTCTTGCCGCTGCTTGGATCGAAGTGGCGCTCAAACACAAAACATTCCAGCGTCACTCGGAGAGGCATCTTTGGGCAACCAGTGGCAAGACGTCTCTGATGACCTGCGACCGTTCCAAACGGTTGCAGATCATCAGAGACGTCTTGCCGGACGGTTGTAGATCATCAGAGACGTCTTACCGCTGCTTGGATCGAAGTGGCGCTCAAACTCACGAGCCACCGTCGGGCTGTATGCAGGGGGAACTGTGTTTGGACGGTCGAAGCTGAGGTTTGAGAGGTTCCCACGGGAGGTGTGGGAGCCGACAACCACCTACCACGCGTGTTTCACCGGTCGTCATGCAATTAATTAACAGAAAACAAAAAAGAAAACTCACAAAGGTTTAATACATTATTACACATCACCAACAACATCCCTATGTATTGTTCACTTGTTCTTCTTGTGTGCCCCTTTCTTTTGAACGCGCCGTAACCATGGACAATCTTCTTGAAGTAACTTGATGGTTGGGTCAATGTTCACTTTGAAGGGCGGAATTTCATGAAACTTATTGTAATCTTCTGACATGTCTGTGTGGTCCTCCACTCCCACGATGTTTCTTTTACCTGAAAGAACTATGTGGCGCTTTGGCTCATCGTTTGATGTATTCGCTTGCTTATCTTTTCTTTTTGTTGGTAGGGTAGACATGTCCTTCACATAGAAAACCTGAGCCACTTCACTGGCTAGAATGAATGGTTCGTTCTCGTAATGAAGATTCTTGAAATCCACTGTAGTCATTCCGTACCGTGTGTCTACGGCTACACCGCCATCTAGGTTGAACCATTTGCACTTGAACAAAGGAATCTTAAATGAAGGTCCATAGGACAGTTCCCATATCTCCTCTATGTAACCATAATATGTTACCTTTTCCCCACTGCAGCCATCTATTGCATCAAAGCGGACACCACTGTTTTGGTTGGTGCTCTTTTTATCTTGGTCGGCCGTGTAAAATGTATTTCCATTTATCTCGTACCCTTTAAAAGTCAATATAGTCGAAGACGGTGTCTTGGCCAATAAGTATAGCTGTAGTTCATTTGTGGTGACATTCATCAGTCTTTTCTGTAACCAACCGCCAAAAGTCCTGATGTGTACTCCATCAATCTCATCTTCTGGGTATTTGGAGCGTAAATCATTCTTGTGTTGCTGGATATACGGAGCCACCAAGATGGAACTATGCAGAACTGTGTAGTGTGCTCGAGTGAAAGAATCCACGTCTTCACATATGATTGCTTTCTTTCCTAGCGTGCCTTTTCCACGCAGTCTCCCCTCATGACGCGATTGAGGAACACCAATCGACTTAAGATCAGGAATAAAGTCAACACAAAACTCAATGACCTCCTCAGTTCCATAGCCCTTGGAGATGCTTCCTTCTGGCCTAGCACGGTTATGAACGTATTTCTTTAAGACTCCCATAAACCTCTCGAAGGGGAACATGTTGTGTAGAAATACAGGACCGAGAACACGTATCTCTTCCACCAGGTGAACTAGAAGGTGCGTCATAATATTGAAGAAGGTTGGTGGGAACACCAACTCGAAGCTGACAAGACATTGGACCACATCATTCTCTAAATCTTTTAGAGTAAGTGGATTGATAACCTTCTGAGAAATTGCATTCAGGAATGCACATAGCTTCACAATGGGTACTCGAACATTTTCTTTTAGAAGTCCCCTCAATGCAACCGGAAGTAATTGTGTCATAATCACGTGACAGTCATGAGACTTCAGGTTCTGAAATTTTTGCTTTGCCATGTTTATTATTCCCTTTATATTCGACGAGAAGCCAGATGGAACCTTCATACTGCGAAGACATTCAAAAAATATTTTCTTCTCTTCTTTCGTAAGAGCATAGCTCGCAGGACCTTGATGATTATCAGAATGATCGTCGTCTCGTGAATGCATACGTCGATGGGCCTGTCTTGCTTCCGGTGTATCTTTTGACTTTCCATACACGCCCAACAAGTTAAGCAGGTTCAAGCAAAGATTTTTTGTCACGTGCATCACGTCGATTGCAGAGTGAACCTCTAGCATTATCCAATAGGGCAGCTCCCAAAATATAGATTTCTTCTTCCACATGGGAACGTGGTTCTGAGCGTCATTCGGAACAGATAGTGCTCCAGCACCCTTCCCAAATATTACTTTTAAATCCTTGACCATATCATGTATAACAGAACTAGAAGGTCGAGTAGGCTTCCGCCGAATATCTTCCTCACCTTTGTAATGTCGGCCTTCCTTTCTTCCTGCATGCCTCGGTACAAGCCATCGACGATGGCCCAGGTACACAATCTTGTTACCTATATGTTTACCTTGAGTCTCACCTAAACAATGCGTACATGCATTGTATCCCTTGTTTGACTGTCCTGAGATGTTACTAAGAGCAGGCCAATCATTGATGGTTACAAACAAGAGCGCTCGTAGATCAAATTCCGTTTGCTCGTGCTCATCCCACACACGCACACCTTCATCACTCCACAGCTGTAAAAGTTCTTCCACCAATGGCCTCAGATACACGTCAATGTCGTTGCCAGGTTGCTTCGGGCCTTGGATGAGCACTGGCATCATAATGAACTTCCGCTTCATGCACAACCAGGGAGGAAGGTTATATATACATAGAGTCACAGGCCAAGTGCTATGACTGGAGCTCTGCTCTCCAAATGGATTAAATCCATCTGTACTTAGACCAAATCTTAAGTTCCTAGCGTCATCCGAAAATTTCGGGAACACTCTGTCGATTTTTCTCCACTGGGACCCATCAGCGGGGTGTCTCATCATCATGTCTTTTTTACGTTCTTCTTTGTGCCAGCGCAACAACTTGGCATGCTCTTTGTTTTGGAACAAACGTTTCAGACGTGGTATTATAGGAGCATACCACATCACCTTGGCAGGAATCCTCTTCCTTGGACAACCTTGCTCGCCCTCAACTTCACCTGGGTCATCTCGCCCAATCTTAAACCGCAATGCACCGCATACAGGACAAGCATTTAAATTTTCGTGCTCGCCGCGGTAGAGGATGCAGTCATTAATGCATGCATGTATCTTCTGCACCTCTAATCCTAGAGGGCAGACAACCTTCTTTGCTTCATACGTACTAGAGGGCAATTCGTTTTCATTTGGAAGCATCTTCTTAACTATTTTCAGCAAACTTTCAAAGTGCTTGTCGGTAGTACCACTCTCTGCCTTCCATTGTAGCATTTCCAGTATCGTACCGAGCTTTTTCTGGCCATCTGTACAAGTTGGGTACAACAATTTGCTGTGATCGGCTAACATGCGCTCCAACTTCAACCTCTCGTTTTCACTTCCACAGTCCATTTGTGCATCATGAATGGCCTGACGAAGATCATCGTCGGGCTCATCAAAGATGGCATCCTCTTCAACTTCGTCTTCCCCCATTGTAGTATCAGCGTGTTCATTGAACAGAGGATAGTTGTCATTATCCTCCTCTTCTTCATTCTCTTCCATTATAACCCCTCTTTCTCCATGCTTGGTCCAACAATAATAACCAAGCATGAAACCATTTCGCAACAGGTGTTCGTGAAGCCTGTCTGTGGAAGAGTATGTATACTTATTCATACAGAGACTGCATGGACAACACATAAAACCATCCTTTCGCTTGCTTGTCTCAGCCACATGGAGAAAATTATGCATGCCAGTAATGAATTCGGCACAAACTCGGTCACCGTACATCCATTGACGTCTCATCTGCATTATATAAGTATATCAAAAAAATTATGCATGCCAGTAATGAATAGATAAGTGACCATAATAATTCAAGCAAAGTAGAGTGGCGACAAATGTAATACATTGTAGCATTAAATATCCATTAATTTAAACTAACATTGAACTATTTAAAGAATTTAAGTCCAACAACAAATGCGATCAGAATCGCAACTAAGGTAACTATTGAACCAACAGCATAATGATACCAAGCCTCTTGACTAATGGCATATCTTCTAATTTTTTTAAGCTTCAAGCGCATCGCATCCAACTTGATCTCGTAAGCATTAACGACGTCGGCAAGCTTCGAGCGCATCCCATCCAACTTGATCTCGTAAGCATCGACGACGTCGGCAAGCTTGAACTGGTGTTCATCGATGATGTTGACAAGCTTAACCTCCAATTCCTTCTTCTCTTCTTTGCGGAGATCTTCACTTATTTTTAATTTAGCTTTCAAATCATCGTTTTCTTTCACAAAATATTCAACAATAGGGTCCACTGGAATTTCCGGTTCAACTACCTCCTAGACAAATATATATTTATGTCAAAGTTGGTCCGCATGATTGTCATAAACGCGAAACGAAACAAATATATAGTTATTAAAAGTCATACCACATCCGAATAATAGAGCGGACGAGAGCCGGTGGGGGTATTTGTGAAAACCATGGCACTATATATATATATAAACAATTATACAACTTATACAAAAAAACAAATAATAATTATGGAACAAAATCATACAACATAGATTTTTTTTAAATAAAAAAGAAAGCTCACCTAGGTGGTGTCGGTGACGAGACGGTCTATCGACGACGGTGAGGAGGTGAATGTTGTGACACTGAAATACAAAAACATAATTTAGTTTAAGATCAAATTGACAATACAAAATTGAGCTAAATAAGCAAAATGAGCTAACTTAGGCATTTCATCATACACCTACCTAGCACTACAAATATGAATTGAGCTAAATGAGCTAGACAACCAACGAAACGGGCGCCGAAAGAGAGAGTTTGCAGTTGCTAACCCTTGGATAGATGCACCACCGTCAATCTTAACAAATGGTGCAAAAAATCGTGGATGAAATCGAGCTCGGTGGAGAGAAAATGGAGATTCAACTCGAGCTCGAAATGGCCAAGGCTGGCTCGGGGTGGAAGATGAAGGCGACTGACCTTTGATCGCGGTTGGTGGCTCCAACCGCGACTAAAGGTCCTCGCTAGGACAGGCGGCCTTTTTGTGCGGGACCTTTAGTCGCGGTTGGAGCCACCAACCGCGACTAAAGGTCCTCGCGCGTGCCCCGCGCGGCTCCGGCCGCAGGTGGAGGACCTTTAGTCGCGGTTGGTGGCTCCAACCGCGACCAAAGCTCCAGCACAAACGAGCCGCGAGACCTCTAGTCGCGGTTCGAAAACGAGCCGCAACTAAAGGTCCGCCTCGAAGGCCATAGTGGCATGCTCTAAGGAGGCGTGCACTGTGATGGGCCCAGAGTGGTCATCCACCGGCCATCCAGCCGGATGGGAGCGGCACTTCTGGTTCGTCTGATTTAACATTAGCGGAGTTCCTTCGCGTCTTCAAACTTAGCCACGTTTTGATGTTTCTCACAGTTGCCTGATTATAGTTTTCTATCACACTTAGGAAAATTAGACCTATTAATATACACTATTTCAGGTGCACAATTCTAATTTTTATCTTGCATATTCTTGTAAAAAACTTTAAAATACATGTATTTATGCTTAACTTAAACCCAGTCTCAGAAACTAAATGCTCGATAAAAAACCGTGTACTACTTAAATGAACTGTAGGTGTGTGTTTATATATATGCTCGCGTATACTTTATTCTACTCAAATATCATGACGGAGGTTCTAACCGAAATACTGCAGCTGTGACTTTTTTTTTTTGCGGGGAGTTGTCCTTGAGTTTATCACATTTTTCTTTCTTGAGGAAAATTACATGTTTTCTTTTGCGTCTCCTCTAGGGTAATATTATGGCCTAACATATAGGAGATTGGGATGTGTAAATTTGATGTTTACCTAGTTTTTTTTTCGAAAGCAAGGGAATAGGGTTTGCCCCCATCAACCAGTTAAGAAAGAGTTCTGATAATGGCAAGCTAGCTTGCAGCCCTTTGGTCGCCTCTCCCGTATATTCACACGTTTAAAGCTAAACAGGGGCCAACGTGGAACGCACACCGGGGTGTGTCGCGTTATGGCGGGCTGGGCTAGCTTGCGCGCGCGCGACGGCTCGCTCGGTTTCCGACAGCCGCGCGTGCGCGTGTGTGGGCCCACGGACAGCTGCGCGAGGAGGAACTCGCCGGAGAAGAAGAGGTTCCCGACCCGCACCCCACCTCGATAAGTCCATCCTCGCCGTCGCCGCCTCCGCCGCGGCCAGCCGCGCCTCCGGCGGCTCCGGCTCGGCTTGGTCATCGTCTCGCCGGAGAAGAACAAGACGGCGGCGCATCCCTCGGTTTTCCCCCCAACCACGCACCCCACCGCGATAAGGTTCGTGCTCGCCGTCGCCGCCTCCGCCGCGGCCAGCCGCACCTCCGGCGGCTCCGGCTCGGCCTGGCCGTCGTCTCGCCGGAGATGAAGATGGCGGCGTCGATTCTTCGGTTTTCTCCCGACCCCGCACCCCCCGCGATAAGGTTCGTGCTCGCCGTCGCCGCCTCCGCCGCGGCCAGCCGCGCCTCGGGCGGCTCCGGCTCGGCCTGTCCGTCGTCTCGCCGGAGATGAAGATGGCGGCGGCGATTCTTCGGTTTCCCCGACCCCGCACCCCCGCGATAAGGTTCGTGCTCGCCGTCGCTGGCGCGGCTCCGGCTCGGCCTGGCCCTAATTGAATTGGTGCGGCGGAGAGAGGAACTTGGAGGAAGAAGAAGCAAGTCACGCATGCGCCGGGAGAGAGGAGAAAGGAAGAAAAGGAGGAAGAACGTGGGTGGGCCCCACCCACGCGTCGCGTGCAGAACCGAGCGAGTGGTTGCGCGCTCAACAACTAGCGATCCTCCGTTATGGCATCGTAGTGTAGGCCGTTTCGCGCCGCTATTCGCCGACGTCCGCTTTCCGACCTGCAGCTGGTGCTAGCCTCCACGACGGCGATCCGCATCAGTTTGTCCTCCATTTATTGGCACACCTGGCGGCCACGTAGGAGCTTGGGCCCTGTTTTATTCCTCGTCGACGTCCGCATCTTCTTCCAAGTCGCCACCACGGCACCACCCCGTACTCAGGGGCGGAGACAGGGGGGCTAGCAGGGGTACGACCCCCCCCCCCCCCCCCCCCCCCCACCCCCCAACCGATCGCCCCCCTCAAAGAAATATACAGGTTCCAGTAGTAGATGTGTATCTGTATGCGCTAATGACCTGCGTAATTAGCTAAGACGACGTAGTATTTAAGCCCAAAGTTGTGTAGAGCTACGCACACGGCCGAACCCGAGCACAGATCGCCACAGAAAAAGGCCCAGCACAGCGCAAACAGCCCATCTACCTCTAGATGGCCTGGCCGTCTTCCATGATTTAGTCTCCCAAATTGACCAGATAGATCGATCTCCTAGGGTCAGCGCTAGTGTCAGGACGCTCGCCGGCGGCGCCAAACCATTGATGGGATTGGCAGCTCGTCCATGCAGCCGAGTAGTGGGGATGCGGCCGCTGCTCGCTTGCCGTACCTCCGCACCACTGGATTATTAGTCAAGGTATGTACACGGTATACTACATATAAGTATTTGTAATCAGATCTATTTACTAGTTGAAACATATAAAGAAAAATATATGTTTTTTTCACGCAAATTGTTTTGATATTGAATCTGGTGGCCTAATGTCGAAAATTTGGATCAATTTGCTCGCGAATGGTTATACTAGGCTATTTCTAAACTTACGAAAAAGTAGGTCAAAAAGATCGTTTTTATTTACCATCTAAAATAATTGGGTAATTTGTATCCATATAATGGTATTGGTTTATCCCCAAACATATGTTAATAACGATATGCTATTTTTTTATGCTTAATATTTTGGTACATTATACTACACATGTGATTGTCATCACTCGCCCCCTATGTCTGAATCCTGGCTCCGCCCCTGCCCGTACTCCACGCCGACGTAAGAAAAGGCGTGGTTTTACGCCTGCCCCGAACCGGGCAGGACGACTACAAATCGCCCGCCGTTGGCACAGACCAGCAAACCGAATCGTCCACGACCTGTTCGGTGATTTGTCCAGCCGCGGCCACGTACAAAGATTGTCTCATGTTTTGTTGCATGGGCCACTAGTTTGTCATTTATATGACACTGATCATATATTTTCATGTAGATGGATAGTTTGCACAAGTTTTTCTACTCACATTTTATCGAAATTTTGGATAACTGGTCCGATGATTATATCAAAAATATGGGTGGTCAGGGCAACCCTCGTCCTGAACCACAACGAGAATACACTTCACTGTTCCTTCGGTTAAGCACACTGTACTCTTTTTGCGTTATTTTTTATGGTATCTTTCGCAATAACTAAACACGGGAAACAAACGATACGTTTTCAATCAGAAAAAAGAAAACACTTAATCCGCGTGAGACGGAGGAAGTAGTAAACGGGCCAAGCCCACAAGAGAGAGTGAGGTACACGTTTCCTCGGTAATGGATGCTGACAACGCCAAATAGAACCTCCCTCGTTCCCCCCAAAATATTTCCCCCCCATTGTCATTTCTTCTTCCCAAAATTTCCCCCTCTTTGCCTCTCTTCTTTCCTCAATAGAAACCCTCCCCTCCCTCTCTCTACCCCCACCACTCCAATGACGTCAGTGCCAACAATCGCCTCCAGGCTTAGGATCCCCACCTTTTGGGACGAGGTCCGCAGGATTCTGCTACGTCTCGGGGACAACGTCATGCAGCCTCCCGCCCGTGCGCTCGAAGGTCAGCGCCTTCCAGCCTGCGCATCCTCACCATAACAAACAACAGGGTGTCGTGGATGGATTTTCTCGAGCTAGTATTCAGCCTCATCCTCTAAGTGTCCCGGGAGGCCTTCCTCTGGCTGGATGAAGGCGAGGTCTTCTCCATGACGACATGTATTTTGAGAGGGATTGGAGGAGCCTAGCCCTGCCTGATTATAGTTTTCTATCACACTCAGGATATAGACATGCACTATTTAGGTGCACAACTCTAATGTATTACCTTGTTGTTTCTTAAGAAATAATCTGTAAAATACATTATATATGCGCTTAACTTAAACCCAAATCTTAGAAACAAAATACCCGTTAAAAACCTTTATTTAAGAAAACAATATTCTTGATGATAGAGAAATAAAAGTAAGCCTCCTCGTTTTACTTTGTATCACTTAGATGAACTGTAGGTATGTATATATATGCTCACATATATTTTATTATATTATAATATCTTGGCAGAGTGTTCTGACCGAAATACTACATCTGTGGGTTGTTCTTTTAGTGTATCACATTTCTATTTCTTGAGGAAATTTACACATGTTTCCATTTGTGTCTCCTCTAGGGTAATATTCAATACTGCGGCCTAGCAGATAAGAGACAGGGATCTGTAATTTTGATGTTCCCCTAGTATGATAGACAAGCAAAGTCGGATAATTGACAGCTTATCCGAGCTTAAGTCCAGGGTTCGTGTGTGAGTTGTTGAGGTTCCTAATTAATTTCGCAATATGGATATAGTCCAGTCCAATCATCTATTACCTGAGACGAATTCACGAAAAAGAAATATGCAAGTTAAGGGCCGGACAGGTACACAGTTACCAGCGGCTGAAGCACTGATTTGGTTTGCCGAACTTGGGACAGTACTAGACGGTGATCGTAACGGTAGTCTGGTTTGGCAATGACTTGGCGGTGAGATCGATCAATCAACGACGGTGGATGTAACCATGGTATGCTGGTGATTGATGCAGGGAAGCAGCCGCCGGTTCAACCCTAGAGGTGAGGCGGGAAGAACTTTTGTGTACGAAAACATGTGGGCTACAAGTGTGTGTAAAAAGGTTAGAGGTGTTCCTCATGAGGAGCTGGTCAAGCATTTTTGGGCGTGCATTGGGCCTGGGATTACCGTACGAACTGAAGAAGCTTCACTCCGCACGCACTTGAATTCTCTAGGAAAAAAGTTACAGGTGTCCTGAACAAGTTCTAACTTGTAAGCCTGTAGAATGCCTGAACAGTTCGATCCACACCAACATAAAGCAGCTGCCAGCGATCAATGCCAAAACGACATTATGAACATTCTCGTGATAGGTTGTGACCATTTGTTTCATGCAGCTTTTAGTTGGAAACTTCCAACATACAATTAATTGTGTCTCAAGAATTCTAAACTCGTTTTTTCTAATGGCCACTTGTAATGTGAAATACTTCTTCCATCACAAACTATAAGATATTTTGGATATTTTAATAGTGAACAGACACACATACACTCATATTTTTATATTTATATATTCGTCATACAAATACTATTTAATTCGGCGGAAAAGCAACATCTTTTAATTTGCACAATTTATATATTTACTCGGCAGAAGCGACGCGGGGATCTGATCCGCGACGACATCATCGTCATCCGCTGCGACATGGGCGTCACGCAGATCGTCGGCTCGTACCTGGCGCAAGACGACGTCGCGCTCGAGGAGGAGTACGACGAGGAGGAGGACCCGGAGTACTCACCGGGGCGGTATGGGTACGGCCGGCCTCGGCGCCCGCGTCGTGCCGATGACGACCAGTACGTCCAGTGGTGTTTGAAACAAGAACCTGCCGGTGGATCACGGGGCCGCCGTCGTGGACGTTATTTTTTATACTGTACAAAACTATTAGTACCGTGATTCCTGTTACTTTCGGTGTTGATCTTATTTTCCTATATGAGTACTTGTTTAGGCTTTCCTTGGAGGAATTATTATTCTTATCATTATTATTATTCAGACTGCTATTAATTCATCTCGATTTTGTAATTTATGTAAAAACAATCTCTATTTCGTGATTGAGCGCACATATTGAATGTGTATATGGAGTAGAAGTACGATGTAAATTATTGGTTTCAGCTGAGATGACAGCTAATGTTTCAAGTCTAATTACACTGAAGTACAATCGCTACAAAGAAAACATGCGCAACCTTGCAATGCACTAACTGTAGACCTATTTTATCGTTCGTGTTCTAGTCCGTTGAAAGATTATCAACTAGTAATCCTATATAACTAAATAGTTCATCCCCACTAACTATTTCTCTTGACATGCAGCTATGCCACCTCAGATTCTTGCCACCTCATTTTTCCTATGATCTGTTGAAGCCACGTCATCAATTTATATCGTCATTTTTTCATAGCTCTGCATGCAGTGCCATTTTCTCTCCCAGCTTACCGATTTATCTCCTCCACTAAGTGCACGCACCAAATGCAGAAATGATTAATGGATCGTTTCCCACATCATCAAAGAATTTTGTGAAGCCACTTCAACTTAGCCCAATGCGTAACTGAACCGTAGCTCCACTTCTTTCCTGCCATAATGTGATCTTTCATGATCCGCCCCCTACATCTTCACGTCTCATCCCTTCGCCTCATCTCCCCTCCATTAATTCCTGATCGCACTACCCATTATATAGCATAGACCTCTGTGTCAAGCTCTCACCATCTCATTATTCTTCTCTCTCACAGTCTCACCTTCTTCCGGTCAGGGATGATACCCACGCGATTTCTTCTCAATCGGCTATAGTCTTTGAATCACGCCGTCAACACTACTGCAAGTAGTATGATAGTCTGTATGTAGAGAGGTGAGTCTGTATGTAGAGAGGTGAGTATATGCCATCCCGACTTATACTCTTTGATGATCTGCGGTTCGTGTTGGGGTTGTGTGGATGTGCAGATCGCTGTGGAGTACGCTCCCAAGAAGCCGATTAGATAATTATCTCCATTACGACTTGAATGTCTCTTTGACAGACGGCCAAAGTCTCTGAGCTTTCCTCCTGTGCATCCATTATTTTGTTGGAAAATATCCTTTGCTATGCTAGGATTTGGATCGCTGGTTTCAGATCTGTCCCAAGGTTTTATGCCTCTTGACATTGAGTTGATTCTCCGACTGACCCATTGCGTTTGTTTTGTAGGGAAGGAGATGAACATCGCTGAAGATTCAAAGGAAGTCCCACGGATGAACGTGAAAGATCTGTCCAATCAGCGTTCGCTAAAGTGTTTATGGACTTCATTATGCGCGTCATGGTACATTAGCTCTCCCTTATGTACTCAGTTGCTTACCTATCCTGCAAATCTGATTATATAAGACCATGTTTCAGCTGACATTTCTCCGTTGTGCCAACTAATATAAAGGTGTGTTCTTAAGAGAAAACTCTCTTCTTCACGTTTCACGTGATACTTTACTTGATAAGCTGTTACTAAAACATGTGCAAATTATTCAGTTTCTATATGGCTAGGTCAGAAGGAGAGGAATCCGGTTTCAATCCAAAATGAAGTTTGTGATATCAGCCGAATCTCATGACAAAACAGTTGCATCGGAAGTGTATTCTGGCACTACTATAAGGACCCCAGTTCTAGCAATAATTCTATGTTGTTGGCCTTCATAGGACAGTATGATGTAAATACAAATTTAATGAGAAATCCTGAAATATTATTCAGGTGGCGGTTGAGTTCATTGTGCAAAGACAACATATATATACTCATCCACGATGATGCACGTATATGCGAGGTAGCTTCTAAATATCAGAATGCTTGCAAATGAACTGCTAAGAACCCACTTGAAGCTTTGTTTTATTTTCCACGCGTAAACAGTTTACGATCAAGTTTGGTCAAGAAACCGACATATTTAAAAGGAGACTCTCGGTGTTGCGTGCAAATTTCAGCCGAATGGATCAGGAAATAAGCGACTTTATAGGCCTCACTCGGAAAATTTCAACGAGTTGTATATCCCACCGGTTTTGGACAAATAAACAACCAACCAAGCGGGCCCTAAGTGTAGAAAAATTTAAGAGTGCAATGTTATTTAAATATGATACAATTATACAAACATGTGAATGAATAAAAATGTGTTTAATATAATCATTCCGTTTGTTACCTTCACATGCTTAATCTGAACAACGAATTTTTCCATCATATAATTATTACAAGATTGTTCTTCCATGTGTTCTGACTTTATGATTTACTAATCTCTTACCTTTTTCCACAAATCATTTCTTTCAAATTTCCGCAGCAACGCGCGGGGAATCATCTAGTATTTCAAGTAAACGAGGCTGCATATAGTTTAGTTTTAAAACGACGCTTCTTATAGATAGTACTATATGGCCATGTTTTGCGGAGCTCTGAAAAAATCATGAGCTCCATATAAGGGAATTACTTAGTACGTAAACTGCTTTTTTTGTTTTGCGAAACACATACAACGCAGACGCTCACATACACGCGCATACATTCACCCATATGAACGCACACACGCACACCCAACCCCTATGAGCACCTCTGATAGACTGAACCGACGGTTGGGTCTTGAGATTGACGAAGTCACCACGGGCGCCTCGCTGTCGACGGGAATGTCGCCTTCCACTGAAAAATATTCCACCTAAATGAGAAACACCAGCGTCAAACCTGGGGTTTAAACTCTGGTGGCTGGAGGTACAACCACCCTCCTAACCAACTTGCCACAGGTAAGTTCTCGTAAACTGCTGCTTCTTGAAACAAGCAGGAACAATCAAAATATCAAACATGCCTCCAAATGTTCCTTTCGTACATGATCCAGGTGACACGCTGATTGGCAGTCAGCTCATCTTGCCGGATGACTACTCTGTTAAGCTCATTGAGTTATTTCAGAGCTCCCAAATAACGAGGAGACTTGGGGTACAGAGAGGAGCAGATTCACCGGGAGTCCGGGACTTGTAAGTCAAATTAATCCGTCCTTGCTTGATTGAAGTGAATTAATTCTTGGTTGGTGATAAAATATTGTGCAGGGATTTTCTGTATTTCGAGATGTAGTTTAAGATTCTAACATAATTTATGAGGTTTCTGAACATCGTTCCAGTGATTACTTCATATGCCAGACGAACCTGGTCAGAGCTTGGAGCTAACACCTGCACAGATGTTATTCCCTTGACCCCGAGACCCCGAATGGTTACAGAGATTCTACTATGAACAACAGTGATCATCGGAAATCCACTTCGCCACTATTCAAAAATAATTTTGGAGATGTCAAAACATTCAAAGTAAAAAAATTCGCATATATGTCAAGATATTTTATGTTAGCACACAAAGTTACGTGAAGAAAAAATATATTTTGTAACATGTGCAAAAAAGACAAATCCAGACGCACCAAAATATTTTTATACGATTTTTTTGTCTTTTTTGCATAGGTCACAAAAAATGTTTTTTCACCACGTCATTTTTTGTGCTACCACATAATGTTCTAATGCACATCCGAGTTTTTTCTGTAATTTTTGCCATTTTGAGAAAAACTAATTTTAAGTAATAGGTGCAGATGCACCTCTGAGCCAAATCGCCGCCTCTAGTGATCATTCAATATTTACATTCATGTAAATATTAACACGTGTAATAGAAAGAAAATTCAACAAATTAGTTCCAAGATTTCCAACCATCATCAAAATATATAAACATCGGTACTATGGCCCCGTTTAGTCCGGGTATGTCTTCAGTGCCTCCTCTAGGTATCCTTGGAGAATCTCCTATGACTGGCCCAACACTTATAACACAGTAGACTGGCCAGCGTCTGCTCTGTTGTACACTAATGACCTCAACATTACCAATCGGGGCCGACACCGTAGGACAGTTGCGCTTGTACTTCTGCAGTCTACACCAAGACTTGTAAGTCAAAATTTTCTATTCTTGCTTGATAAGAGTGGATTTTTGGTTATTTATAAAGTTGTTGAAGACATAACACCTGATTCCTGCTTACACCATATGATGGCTCGTGTTTGATCTCCATTATAGTTTTCTAGTACACTTATAAAAAAAAGAGGCAACTACACTGCTAAATATTTCAGTGCAACATTTTGATTGAATTTATTATAATCTTTGCCTTCTCAAGCACACTTGCACTAAATCAAAACATACTTTGAAAAGTAAATTTATTAATTTTTATCTCCATACATAGACCCTTATAAACATTTGTTTTAGTCACTCAGAATTAGCAAACTTCACTCACTCATGAGTGAAAGTGAAAATTTTATTTTCTCTACCAGAAAATTAATGCAGGTCATAGTGTAACTTCTGTTGTTATAGAAAGAAATTAAAATTGTTTTCTCGAGCCGTATGAGTGAGGGAGGTGGAGGCGTCGTCTATCTACATCTATCCTAACAAGATGTCTATGAATTGTTATAATTGATGCTCAATCTCGAAGAGAAGGAATGCATATTTGAAAAAGTAGGTTTGAACACACTAGACAAGAGAAAAATAGAAATAACAAAACGCCATGCCTAGAGGGATTCATTTATGACACCTAGATAAATTATAGGTGTGTATATATATGTGTTTGATAGTTTTTAATATCCTTAAATATATTAGTAGAGATATCTGCACCATATGGTACAAATATCTAGCAATATAAACTGTGCCTATGGTATAAATAGATATATATATATAGAGAGAGAGCATATTGAATAGGGTGTTTGTGAGACGCTAACGACGAAACTGGCAAGTGTAGAGAAAAAAGAAGGACGATCCAAGGCGGATAGGGGTTCCGTTCTCTCCAAGGCGACACAGTCAGTTCGCACTGCCTTTGATGACCTTTCAGGCCTTGCAGGTGCGACGGACCCCGATGGGATCATTTCTGTTTCGTATTTTAATTAGCTTTTATGTTTTTGGTGGGGTTGTAAGGTGTATCCCGTGTCGGAATAAGATTCTTCTCGCCTGCAGTTGTGTGTCCAGATGGACTGAATTCAACTGTTTTTTGTATTTGTTGATATGATTGTACTTCCGAGAATCTGGTCTGACACTTTCGATCTTGGTGTCTTTTTCTCCTTCATGTATATATGTTGTCTCGCATTACAGAAAATGTTAAATTGGATAATATTGTTTGTCACACCACAATATTCTCGCCACAAAAAGCAAAATAACGTACGTATTGTAATGCAGCACATCTGCACATAAAATCCTCATATCACAGCACGATGGATGAAACACAAAACACACACACGCTCCGAGTCTCAGGACTAGAGTAGAACATCACGCGCCAAACACAACAAAACAAGCGATCACACGACGATCACACAGATCCACCACAGATAACCAAAGCTGCAGCCACTTCTGCCCGTTGAGTGAGGAGTCAGGACGACACGTACGCATGTGCACGCGTGTCACTGTACGCAGCGGCTGGTCCAGCGTGCCGGCCGGCCGGCACGAGCTGGCCGTCGTCAGTGGCTGCCTGCCCAGTGGCCCCATACGCGTACAGCCGTATACGTACATGCGTGTGCTTCTCACATACGTACACATCTACCTACCAGTACCATGAGTCCATGACTCGTCGTCGGGATCCCGAGCTTCTTGGTTGGCCGGAGCGAGCTAGGCGGCGATGGCGGGCTGCGGCGGCGGCGGCTGCGCCCAGATCTGGGCGTTCTTGACCTTGGAGACGCTGGTGAGGACGCCGAGCGGGGTCACGTCGCCCACCACCGTCACCTTCTTCGCCGCGAAGTCGATGCTGAACGTCCTCACACCTATATTCAGAAAACGCAGCTTGGTTATCTGAAGAACTGTGAAGAAAAATGTTCCAGAGATCTTGAAGCTGTGTCTGTCGGTCTACGATGCTCACCTTCCATCTTGGAGAGGTGCTTCTTCACTTTGCCCGCGCATGCTTTGCAATGCAGGGACACCTTCAGCACAACCACCTGAAACGATGACCAACAACAAAATGAAGAGCTTAACTAATTCAGAACAACCACACATCTCGGCTCTGAAACTTTGAACAAAAACGAGACATACATGCAGCAGTAGTTCGGAAAGCATAGCTGATTGCAAGTTCTGAAATTGCACGCACTCGTCATCATTGTTTCTCCACATCCTTAGCATGAAGTTCAGATATCTAACTGAAAAGGTACTCTCCAAGTCTAACACTGATATGATTACTGATGATTGCATCATCTCTGTATTTTTTCCCTACTTCACTTTTGTGGGAGTATCAGCAAGAGTGGAAGCAAAGCTCCAAAACACAAGTACAGCGTAGTAATTAATCAGCAATGATTCAGAACGAAAACACAGAGTATTCTCACCTGCTCCTGCGTGTTGGCGTTCTTCACTTCAGCAGCTGGCTCCTCCCGTGTGACGTCACCAAGCGGAACAGGGGCAACAGGGGCAACCGCCGCCGCCGGCGCCACCACCTCCTGGATCTCCCCGGCACTGGCACAGCCACTCAGCAGGAACCTGGACGACCCGGCCGGGCTGACGAGCTCGCCATTGGCAACGACAGCCCTGTGGTACTGCCCTTTCTTGCTGCCGTCCTGCCTGTGGGTTCTGGATTCGGTGGGGGCCTGGCACAGCGGGCTGGCGGCGGCCTTGTGTTGCCTGACCATCGGCTGCCTCTCCAGGCTCGGGCATATGGCAGTGGACGCCGGCGACGAGCACGAGAGGCTTCTCATGTCCTTGAAGAGCAGGGGAGCCATGGCGTGCTCTGTGAAACTGTGTCACCACCAGTGAGTCAGTGGCAAGTTGAGCCGAGCAGAGCTATTTTGGATATGGTGGTGGTGCAGTGCAGTTCAGTGATGGAGTGAGGGAAAATACTTTTATAGGATACCAGCACATTGCTGAGAGCCTCAGAGTCAGATGGTGGTCACAGCAGCTCTGTTAAAAAAAATGTTTGCCTGTTCTTGTTCATGAAAATAAACAGAACATTTTCCTTTTTGGAAAATTTCAATGTCGATTGATGAGGCAAAGTTAGCCGCAGAGCTACTATTGTCTCCACGATTTTCGTATCAAGTGTTAACCTGAGGAAAACAGTGCATTTTTTAGCTTTACGTGTAGCCGTGTGGAAGTTCTGACGTGTTTCAGGCTTTCAGCCACGTTGCCCTGTTGTTCGTAAACTTCACTTGCACTTCTCTCTGTAGCGTAGTAGACTAGAAGCCCTCTTCGTTTCCACCACAGAAAGCTCTGTCAAGAAATTAATATAAACTTGAGATTGATGTAACAAGCAGCACTGAATTATTGACCCAAAGATGGACACACTTAACTGACAAATTAGTTCAGAACAGTGTACTGCTTCGTGGATAACCAGAACGCCATGGATGATCTATTTTCTGGTTAGTGCTTGCAGAATGGCCAAAGATGTGGTGAAAGATGTCGTGCGTGATTGTACTAGCACAGATTCTGCAGGTCTTTCACGAGCTGTTTCTGAAAGTGTATAAGGATTCCATTTATTTAGTTTCCTAACAAAATATGTGGCAAAAGAAACGCTGATGAAACAATATGATGCCGGATAATTCAACGAAAAGGAAAGTTTGAACAAAAGCAGCTCATCTGGCTGATTTGCCTCCATGAACATCATGTCAACAGGTCCAGTATCTTGATGGCAGAACAAATTAAGGCAGCCCGTGCACGTCCATGTCTGCGGCCTGCCCCGTTTCATAACGTACGCCCCAACAGTGACGGCTTCAACTTGCGACGACCTTAGAGAGATGATGATTTTTTTCAGAGATTAATGTTACCGATGCAATCATTCAACTAAAAATGATGGCGAAGAGATTAGCTCAGGAGGCAAAACGTGCAAGACCGAGTCGGTTGTTTTCATCCCTCTGTTTTGGTCGCGTGTTCGCTGGACCGCGACGGGAATAAACTCGAAGCTGTGCACCGGCCGGAGCTTGCAGGGAAACGTTGTGGCCGGTCGAAAGAAACAAAAGGCCGCAGTCGATCCAGAAGCAGAATCGGATTCTTCTTCCAATCAACCTGATGCAACAGTAATGTGCGCGTCGGCGTCACAGATTCCGCCGCGAGACGCCGTCGCCGGCCCGCCCGGTACGTCGAGATCACTTTCCTCCCGTTTCTCTCAGCACCCGGCCGTCGTGCTCCCGGATTACGGAAGTCATGCACTGGCACGGCCGCACGGGGCATGGCAGCGTTGCCCGACTGATGCCTTTCGGTTTCGGGCCCGGCGAGCGGCACGCCGGCAACGGCGAGGCAACGGGAGCAGCAAACACACCACGTTCTTCGACCGGCCGTCGTCGGTCAGGGTAAGAAACGAGCCGTTGGGTGTGTCAGCGGACAGCAGCAGAGGAGGGGATGCGTGCACGTGAAAGGCGCCCGTCGTTTGCACATGAAGCGGCGGTGGCCGCGCATGGGAGAAAAACCATGTAGCGCGGGTCCGACGGGGGTCTGGCTGCTTGTCTGGCCCGAAGTAGGGAAGGGAGCGCTAGCAGCAAGCAGCTTCGTACGTTCTTGGTCACCGATCACTTCTCCCCCGAGAATTTACTGACGCCGTGTGTAAATCCACTGATGACTTTTCATTTGGAATTCACTAATATATGTTCAAGGTGTTCTTTCAGGTGGTAGGCCACATGTAAATGTATTCATAGCTTTTTTGGGTGCAAAATTACTTGGGCATTTTTGTATCGTAGGATTGAAAAACACATGGTTATAACAGATTTGCCAGCGCGAAATACTACCTCCCTACGAAAATATTAGATATTTTAGCATTTTTCTGATATGGATGGATCTAGACACGTATTAGTGCGTAGATTCACTCATTTCTATCCGTATGTAGTCCGAGTATTTTTGGTACGAAGGGAGTACATGATTGCAAAACGAAAAAACTGCAGGAATAGTCGTTGAATGGAACATGGGAAAAATGTCTCCACCCTATGCAGCCCGAGTCTTAAAAAGGGACGGAGTGGATATTTAAATTTATATGCGACTGAGGCATGGGGATACAATCGATAGCAATTTTGATACTACCATTTCTTTTATCCGAAGGCAATCTATAGGAAACTATAATAAGGAATGGAATCCTACAATCCAAAGAGAGGCTTAGAGCGAAATTTACTTTTTAAACTCTCTTTGTATATTTATGATGCTGACTATCTTATTTTAGCGAAAATTCCTCCGATCACCTCATCTAAAAAAAAATTCACACACCTGCTCGCCAAAATACCCGTCCAACAGACCATGATCATCAAGTTTCACATGGACACTAGGGCGCATGGAATTTGTCTTGCTCAACACGAGGGATTGCGACGTGCTCAATGACCAGGCAATTTGCCATCATGATACTCGATTGCTCATAGCCATGTTCACAATGACCATCCTTACTGTTAAATTCACAATGCCTACATTGAGATAGTGAGCATTGATGAAATACTGTCTATAGAACTACATATTCATATATTGAGTGTTGGGAGATGGTGATGACGTGGCACCAACCAGTACATACATGGTTAGGAGGAGCGCTAGTCGTCGTGAAGGCATTATGAAGCCATGAAGGGGCAACCAATACTGGGAGAGACCCCAAGCAAACCTTTTGGGGATTTTTTATGAAGGTTGAACGGCCCGAGCAAAAACTAAGTCTTTTTTTGTTTGTAACAACGTAGAAATATGTAGATTATTCTGAACGAATGTGTAAGTTCTAATCCAGACGATTTGCATCAAAGATTGTGAACTTAAGCGGGTGTACCCAAGCACACCCCATGGGTAAATTCTAATGTATTTTACGCTAAGTGAGACCATTGATGATGCAATACAGTGTCTGCGAATAAATAGTGGAACCCGCTCACTTGTTTTTATACCATTAACGTAGTTTCGAACATACTTATTCAGCATATATATATATATATATATATATATATATATACCAAACCAAACTATATGCACTATAGCTAGTGAAGTGATCACTAGGAAATTTGCCTGCCTGAACCAGTACACGAAGCGAGCTAGTTCCCGCTGGCACTGAACAGTTGCAGCGCCTTGGCCTCCGTCATCCCGCCCGGCACCTCGACGAACAGCAGGATCCCCAACGTCGCGGCCGCCTTGTCCGCCGTCTTCACATCCATCTTGTCAAACGCCTCGAACGCTTCTGGGCCCTTCTTCTCCAAAGGTGATTTCCCCTGACCTTTCTTCTTGTTTTCGGGCTTGTCTTCATATCGATCCGTCTTCAGCAACGCCTCGGAGAGGTCCTGCCACCCGTTCACCTGCGCCTTCATCTCGTTGGTGATCGTCCCGCTCTTCTTCGCCGCCTTCGGGTGCATCAGGCCAGCCACGAACGCCGACACGGTCTGGAACCGGGTGGCCTCGTGCACCATGAGGAGCAGCGCCACCACGGCCTCCTTGGCCCGCTGCTGCCTCGCTTCGGATTTGAGGTCGTCCACGGTGCGCGCCGCGAGCGTGTTGACGGCCTCGGTCATCTGCTGCGGGCCGAGGGCGACGCCGACCAGCTTGTCCGTGTCGCCGAGGAGGTCGCGGTAGCTTCCGCCGAAGCCCAGGTAGGTGGCTCCAGGGATGATGCCCTGGGTGAGCTCCCACCACGTGCCGTTGCCGCTGCGGAAGCCCTCGAAGTAGAGGTTGTCGGCGCGGGTGGCGAGCGTGAGCGTGCTGGTCGGCGTCCCGAGCTGGATATGGAACCACCGGCGTGGCGGGAAGTTGCGATCCAGTGGCGGCAGCACAGGGAGGTTGTGGGAGTAGTGTTTCGGGTTGCCGAGCCTGCTGCGGATGCCGGCGATGAAGCTGCTGTACTTGTCGCTGCTCCCCAGGTCGAAGCTCGCGGTGAAGCGAGGATTGGTTGACATGGATCGATCGATAGATAGGAATCAGAACCTATGCACCTCAGCACCTGGCAAGATGAGACGGATGAAGAAGAATTGATGGGGAATGAATTTATATAGGCGACAAGACAGGTGTAGTTTGCTTACTAGGAGTACTTTTTGAAAGAAGAAGCCAAGGCTAACTTTGATTTGCAGCACGTACATACGGGTCATACCTCGGATTGCGAGCTGGAGATGCATTTTCTTCGTCGGAGCCTTTTCTCTGAAGACCAATTCTCAGCGTGGAATGGGTCGCGACATGTTGAAGGGTGCTCGCGTCGGCTTCAGGATGGACACCGTGAGAAGGAGGTATACTACGCATCGTGAGTAAATTACAAAAAACTACCACATTTGGGGCACTGGCTACGCGTACCATTCTTGGTGATTTTTAAAAAAATCTACCAACAGTGGGACAAACGACAACAAATTGCGCAAATTTCGTTCTAAACGTATTTTAACACCAGTGCTGACTTGTGGGGCCATTGGTAAGAGCCTAGTTGGCATCCCCCTTGGAGGTGGAGCTGAGGTGGATGTAGGGCCCACCCGTTAGCCACGTCACCCGTCAGCCACGTCTTCTTCTTCTTCCTCATGTCCCACGACGGCCGACACGGTGGTGCTCTTCAACGAGCGAGGTCCATGTGCCCGTTCTTGCGCGCCAAAAGATCTGGCGGAAGCCGTCGCCGGCGAGCTGTTGTCGCGGCTTGAGCGCGGCGAGGTACCCGTGGCCGACGCGCTAAGGCTGTCGAGCTCCGCCGCAGCGTGGACACCGTCTAGGTCCAGTGCAAAGAAGAGGTGAATCGTAGCTTCGGTCTCCCCTTACTCAAGTCGCGACGGGCGAGCTTAGGAGGTTGGCCGGACTAGTTTCCCGTGTGTGCCCTCCCATTCACCGCCATGGCCGGAGCCCTCCCGTGCTTTATCTTTTTGGAGAATGCCCTCCCGTGCGTTCACCATAGGAAAAGGAATTGAAGAAGGCCTACGGGAACAAGAGTAGATAGAGACTGGCAGATGGGTCCACATCCACGTCATCTCCTTCACCACGTGTGATGCCAACTCGCCTCACCGGTCAGCACCACTGTCAAAATGCTGTTAGAACACAGTTTGCGCAATTTGTTGTCATTAGTCCCACAGTTGGTAGATTTTTGAAAAAAAATCATCAAGAATGGTACTGACCCGTAACCAGTACCCCAAATATGGTAGATTTTTGTAATTTACTCTGCATTGTCGCTGCACTACGGGAAAAATTGTCGCTGCCGTGCGTCGAGACTTTGCCGTGAACCCAAGCACGGCAGACACATCTTTCCCGTGACAGGCGACAGAGCGGGGCACGGCAAAGAAAAATGGCACGACAAAACTACAACGGGCGCATGGCAAAGAAACAGACCACGGCAAAGACAACAAACACGGCACGGTAAAGCAGCTGGACACGGCAAAGAGGAGTAACAGCGCACGGCACAGAAAAGACACGGCATAGGGTCACGTAGGGCCCACGGCTTCGGCGCAGTCGACGGGGCCGTGCTGACGGCAGGGCTTTGCCGTGGGCCTCGCCGTCAAGCACGGCAAAGATTTGAATGACCAAATAATATTTGCGCGCGAAAGTTTCCCGCCATAGGTTTCTGCAACCAGCGCGGCAACGGCCAGACAGCCTTTGCCGTGAACCTGGCACGGCAAAGTACCTCTTTGCCGTGTTGCTTCCCTGGCAGCTCACGGCAAAGCCTTTGCCGTGCATTTCTATTCAAACACCACGGCAAAGGATCCTTTGCCGTGTGCTCTTCACGGCAAAGAGCATGTAATAACTATTTCCTGTTTTTCCCAGCATTTTCTTTCAGCACATATTTTATCTCAAATATCATCCATATTTGGGTCCATTATAGTTTTGTTTAGTCTTTATCTACGTAGGAAACCCAAGTTTGGATCCATTATACAACAAGCTAGCCCTTCGGTATACCCGCATCGTGACATTTCCACCTACAGCTAAAGGAATCTCCTAAGTGTTATCGCCTGAATGTGAATACGGTCACACCCGGGATCTATGTCTTGTATCATTGGGAATGCCACCACACTTTCACACATATCCTAGGTCCACATGCAAGTTTCCTAGGTCAACATGAAGGATTTGGTTGGATTCTGGGGCTCCGACGGTCATTCTCCGGCGAAAACACCTGTCTGTGGGCACGGGAGGTCTACCCCTAGATTTCTCCGCACGAGGTTCCACCAATGAAACTTTTCATTGGTCTAGGTCAGTTTAATCCATATCTAAATAGGAAACCCAAGTTTGGATCCATTATACAACAAGCTAGCCTCCGGTATACCCGCATCGGGACATTTCCACCTACAGCTACATGAATCTGCTAAGTGTTATCGCCTGAATGTGAATACGGTCACACCCGGGATCTATGTCTTGTATCATTGGGACTTCCACCACACTTTCACACATATCCTAGGTCCACATGGAAGTTTCCAAGGTCACCATGAAGGATTTGGTTGGATTCTGGGGCTCCGACGGTCATTCTCCAGCGAAAACACCTGTCTGTGGGCCCGGGAGGTCTACCCCCCTAGATTTCTCCGCATGAGGTTCCACCAATGTACTTTTTCATAGGTTTAGGTTTGTTTAGGTCATAGATACAAGGAAACCCAAGCTTGGGACTCTACGTCACATTGTAGCGTCCGGTATACCCGCAACGGGACATTTTCACCTATAGTTCCAGGAATGTGCCAAGTGCACCCCGGGTATGCACGAAAAGCTCCACCACACTTTTCACACATATTCTTGGCCCACAATCAAGTTTCATAGGTCAAAATGAAGGATCTGGTTGGATTACGTGGCTCCAGCGGTCATTCTTCGGCGAAAACACCCGTCTGTGCGTCCGGGAGGTCTACCCCGAAGAAAAAGCAGAGCCTTTGCCGTGTGCCTCCTGCAAAGGGTCACGGCAACGGATCCTCTGCCGTGTACGGTTCACGGCAAAGAGCATCTTTGCCGTGGTCCCGTCGCGAGCGCACACGGCAAAGCCCATCCTTTTTTCCTTTTCCCCGTTTTTCCCAACGTTTTCTTTCAGCACATATTTTATCTAAAATATCACCCATATTTGGGTCCATTAAAGTTTAGTTTAGTCTATATGTACATAGGAAACCCATTTGGGTCCATTATACCACAAACTAGCCTCCGGTATTCCCGCATCGGGACATTTCCACCTACAGCTACAGGAATCTTCTAAGTGTTATCGCCTGAATGTGAAGACAGTCACACCCGGGATCTATGTCTTGTATCATTGGGACTTCCACCACACTTTCACACATATCCTAGGTCCACATGCAAGATTTTGTTGGATTCCGGGGCTCCGGCGGTCGTTCTCCAACGAAATCCTACACGAGGGGGGAGAGAGTGGGCCCCGGCGGTCTACCCCTAGCTTTCTCCGCACGAGGTTCCACCAATGAAACTTTTCATTGGTCTAGGTCAGTTTAATCCATATCTACATAGGAAACCCAAGTTTGGATCCATTATACAACAAGCTAGCCTCCGGTATACCCGCATCGGGACATTTCCACCTACAGCTACATGAATCTGCTAAGTGTTATCGCCTGAATGTGAATACGGTCACACCCGGGATCTATGTCTTGTATCATTGGGACTTCCACCACACTTTCACACATATCCTAGATCCACATGCAAGTTTCCTAGGTCAACATGAAGGATTTGGTTGGATTCTGGGGCTCCGACGGTCATTCTCCGGCGAAAACACCTGTCTGTGGGCCCGGGAGGTCTACCCCCCTAGATTTCTCCGCACGAGGTTCCACCAATGTACTTTTTCATAGGTTTAGGTTTGTTTAGGCCATAGATACAAGGAAACCCAAGTTTGGGACCCTGTGTCACATTCTAGCGTCCGGTATACCCGCAACGGGTTCCACGAATGTGCTTAGTGCACCCCCGGTATGCACGAAATACTCCACCACACTTTTCACACATATTCTAGGTCGACATGCAAGTTTGATAGGTCAACATGAAGGATTTGGTTGGATCCCGTGGCTCCGGCGGTCATTCTCTGCGAAAACAGCCGTCGGTGCGCCCGGGAGGTGTACAACCCTAGACAAAGGAGAGCCTTTGCCGTGTGCATCCTGCGGACATGCACGGCAAAGGATCCTTTGCCGTGATTTGTGCACATCTCTGCCGTGCGCCTGTGGCAAAATAGCACGGCAAAGGAATAAATTACTCCAAAAAAAAAGGCCAAACGGCCCAGTGGAGATTCGAACCCAGCTCGTTTGGGTGGGCGAATGTGGCTGCTGCCACGGGGGTACTAAGTAAGATGTTACTAGTGTGTAACATCACGTTTATTTAACTTGTGCTTACACTTCGATCTTTGCCGTGCCTTTACACGGCAAAGATTGAACATGCGCACGGCAAAGAGCGAACCACGGCATAGAGCCGAAACCCTAAACACCCAGCCCGCGGCCCACCGATTCATTCGCACGATTCAGCTCGCTCAGACCCGCCCCAAATCGACTCGCTCCAGCGCCGATTCCGCCGCCACCCACCCTCGCCGCCGTCTCCAGCGCCGGCGCCACCACCAGCTCGTCCTCCACCCTCACGTTCAGCGGCCGGCCACCGCCACGCTACGCCCCGCCCCGCGCGAGCCGGCAAGAGGGCGAAGGGGAATCAGCGGGCACCGCCGGGTGGACACACCGCGGCGCGCGAGCCGGCGCCACCACCAGCTCGTCCTCCACCCTCACGTCCAGCGGCCGGCCACCGCCACGCCATGCCCCGCCCCGCGCGAGCTGGCAAGAGGGCGAAGGGGAATCAGCGGGCACCGCTGGGCGGACGCACCGTGGCGCGCGAGCCGGCAAGGGAAGAAGCAGCCACCGGGCCGGCGACCGCGAGCGGGAGAGCAGCGAAGAGCGGCTAGGGAGCACGGGGGCACTGCAGACCGGACGTCCGCCGCACGAGGCCAGCGACAGCAGGTTGCTCCTCCTTTAAAACCTTAGCCTGTTCCTTTTTTTCAATTCCAGCGCCATGCTTGTTGTTTTTCGTAGAGTAATATCCTTGGTGAGATTTGATTTGTCTGGTAGGAACTTCATACGCGTCAGTACGACTAAATCAGCATGAATTTTTTCTTTCCTGCAGTACAAACTGAGGCAAATTTGTTTAGCACCATTTTTCTTTCCTGCCTGGCATTTGCTAGCTAGATAGCAAACCTGAAGCAAATATTTTAAATTCATCTTGTACTGATCTGTGACGTGTTGTATGTTTTTTGTGAAGTGCTTGTATCATGGTATTTGTGATGTGCTGTTCATACGATGTGCTTATGATATGCTTAGTTTGATTAATGTTGTAGTATTTAGGGTAGTTAAAATAAATATGCATGAAAAAGGCCCCTAATTACTTTTCTCGCTATGCAGGCGATGCTTCGAGGTGGACACAGGGCGCGTCGTCGCAGGGCTGTTTGAAGGGGCGCCCGGATCTTGTTCGACGATTCGCTCACACTAATAGGGTATAAATCTCTCGCCCATCTTTCCATGTACCTAGGTTTTATTTTTGTGTCTAGATCACCAAGTCAGTCGCGTTACCCTAGGCGTCTCCCGTTCGGAAGGGTTACGCGAGTAAATATGCATTAAATTGCATATTTATGGCCGTAACTCTTTCGGATTGTCCACGCATTTTGGACAGCCGGAGGATGTGTAGATTGGGTACGTTTTCCATGCTCTGCTCCGTTCCGAGACAGGATTTCGGTGGCGCCTCCTCGTTGTTCTCCGGATGCACATCCTCTCGGCTTTTGGCCGAGACGTGTATCGGGAGAACAGCGGGGAGGTGCTGCCGAAATTCTGTCTCGGGCGGGGTAGAGCATGGAGAACGTACCCAATCTGCACATCCTCGGGTGGGATTAGGACTTATCTTTACCTATTAGAGAGATAGGTGGATGCATGGCGTAAAACCTGTAATTATTAAAATTAAACGAACTAATACCGGATGTAACTACATGTTAAATTGAAAATAATTCTCTGTCTGTTTTTGTACTTGTTAAGAGGATGGATCCGGAACGTTTGTGGATGTACGAGGGCTGGACCCGTAAGGGGGAGTTTACTGATGAGTGGCAAGAAAAGGCCGAGCAGTTTGTGCACAGTGTGTTTGCTGACCCTATCAGACCTGCAAAAGTGTTGTGCCCCTGCGCGCAATGTCGTAATCTCAAACGAAAGTCGAAGGATGAAATGAGTTTACACCTGATCAAATTCGGGTTCAAACCGGGATACGTCGGTGGACTTGCCATGGCGAGCCAGCAACAAAAGCACCAAAACGTGCTAAAAAGCAGTCGCAGTCGAGTCAGCCAGCGGGACGATTTGATGCTGGGTTTGACAAGTGCTTGGATGACTTCCTTGATGCAAATGCGCCTGAAACCTAATGCACATGAGGCGGAGACAAATGAGGAGCCGGAGGAGAACACACATAAGTTCTACGAGGCTATGTTTGCCACACAGAAACCCCTTCATCCACATACAGAGGTTACCCAGTTGGATGCCGTGGCTCGCCTAATGTCCTTCAAGTGCCAGAGTAACTTATCTAGGGATCGGTTCGACGATCTTCTGGTAGTCATTGGCAGCATCCTGCCGAAAGGGCACCTCTTGACAAAGAGCTTTTACGAGTCGACAAAACTCCTCAGTTCACTGAAGATGACATATAAGAAGATAGACGCTTGTCCAAAGGGATGCATGCTATTTAGAAAAGAACATGCTGAAGGAAACTATTGCATCCATTGCAATTCCTCTAGGTACTTCGAGGTTGACACCGGTGATGGACAGAAGAGGCAGACTAAGATTCCCCAAAATATCCTCCGTTATCTTCCATTCCTGCCGAGGCTCCAACGGCTTTTCATGACGGAGGAATCTGCCCAACAGATGCGATGGCCCGTTGAGGGGAAGCGATACACAGACAAGATGGTACATCCGTCGGATGGTCAAGCATGGCAGAACTTCGCCAAGAAATACCCAGAGAAAGCGGGCGACTCGAGGAGCGTAGCAGTTGCGATATCAACCGATGGGTTCAATCCATATGGTTTTTCAGCTGCAACGTACAGTTGTTGGCCCGTGTTTGTGATTCCCCTGAACCTCCCTCCTGGCGTCGTCATGAGATCCGAGAACATGTTTGTGTCGATGATAATACCAGGACCGAAATATCCGGGGAAGAACATGAACGTGTACCTGGAGCCGCTAGTGGATGACTTGCTTGTTGGGTGGAACGGTCGTGGGGTCCGAACATACGACGCCGTATCAAAGAAGCACTTCGATATGTATGTCTGGTACCACACATCACTGCATGACCTACCGGCACGTGCGTTGTTCTGCGGCTGGTGTACACATGGGAAGTGGCCTTGCCCGGTGTGTAGGCAGGCTGTGACTTTCTTCTGGCTGAAGAATGGAGGCAAGTATTCCTGCTTTGATGAAGCTAGAAAGTTTCTTGAAACCAATCATAAATATAGGAGGGACAAAAGAACTTCAAGAAAGGCGTGGCTGTCCATACTCCACGTCCACATCTGCCGACCGGCAAGGATACCAAGGCCGAGTTAGAGGCTCTCGTGCCGAACCCCGATGGGAATGGTTTCGTGGGATACGGGGAGACACACCAGTGGACCCACATTCCATGCTTATGGAAGCTTCCTTACTTTGAAGACCTCGAGCTTCCGCATAACATTGATGTAATGCACACAGAAAAGAATATCGGCGAGGCCCTTTGGAGCACAATCATGGACACCGAGAAGACGAAGGATAACGTTAAGGCTAGACTCGATCAGGAAATATGGTGCGATAGGCCAGATTTGGACATGAAACCTCCTGGAGTCAAAGGGCGCACGTGGACACGGCGAAAGGCCCCGTTCTGCCCTACAAGGCAAGAAAGGAGGGAAATATTCCAGTGGATCGTCCAGTGCTTGTTCTTCCCTGATGGGTATGCAGCTAACTGGATGAGGGGAGCAAACCTGGAGACGTTGCGAGTGCATGGGCTCAAGAGTCATGACTATCACGTGTGGCTTCAGCGGATAATGCCGATCATGATTCGAGGCTATGTCGACGAGGAGACTTGGCTAGTGTTGGCGGAGTTGAGCTTTTTCTTCCGCCAGCTCTGTGCTAAGGAGTTAGACCGTAAAGTGGTCAAGAAGCTAGATAAACAGGCACCAGAGCTGCTTTGCAAGCTAGAGATGCTCCTTCCGCCAGGGTTCTTTAATCCGATGCAACATATGATCTTGCATCTCCCGCGAGAAGCGTTACTGGGGGCCAATGTGCAGACCCGTTGGCAGTATCCGCCTGAGAGAGAAACAAAGAAGCTTCGTGAGGACTGTGGCAATAAATGCAAGATCGAGGCATCCATAGCCGAGGCAGCCCTTAACAAGGAGGTGTCAAGCTTCACGACAAAGTACTATGATGTAAACATTACCACTCGACACAATCCAATCCTTCGTTACAATGCCGCCAACCCAGAAGATGTACCCAAGCTTGGCATCTTCATAGGGTTAGGTGGCAAATCAAGCGGCACAAGAGGCACAAGATAACGAATCCTGAATGGGGCTTAATCCACTCGTATGTCTTGAAAAGCATGAATGAAGTGAAGCCATACATCGAGTAAGTGCTCACCCCTAGTTTTTTTCACAAACATTCAATCGTTAGCTTGTGGCTAACATTTCCTCTTTTCATTGCCATTAGACGATTCAATAAAAAATATTGGAAGCTAAGCAGGAGTCGTACGGACCAAGACGACCAGGATCTCTTTGAAAATGGTGGTGGTTACGGTTTCATTAACTGGTTCTCGAATTTGGTACCTTTCTATATAACTTTGCTCGTAGTGCCTACATTATTCAACTACTTCTCCTACTAAACTTCTCCTACCTAACTTGTAGGCACAAACTGACAGTGAGATGAATCCCGACTTGAGAAAAATCGCCAAGGGCTTTAGCTCACCCGTCAATGCATTCGATGCTTATGACGTGAATGGGTATCGCTTCCATACCCATGATTACACACAACGCCGGCCAACCGGAAGACAATAAATAGCGGGGTCGTGTGTGAAGGCTCAGATAAGCTCCAGTACTATGGTAGAGTCGAGGGGATATATGAGCTGCCTTATGGTTTCGGCAAAGGCCTAGATCCCGTTGTATTCAAGTGTCACTGGTTCGACCCGCATCGGGTGAAACGGAAACCTGAAATTGGCTGGGTCGAAGTTGAGCGAAGCTCCGTTTACACGGGAGATGATGTATATATTTTGGCTACCCAGGCATTTCAAGTATTCTATCTCCCGTACCCCTGCAAGAACCCCAAGAAACGTCTGCAGGGCTGGGATGTCGTGATCACGGTGCCGACACACAACAGGCCGCCTAAGCCAGACGAAGAAGATTACCGTCGCCTTGACCCCTCGACATATGACGGCGTGTTTTTCCAGGAAGAAGGGCTCCCAGGGAATTTCACTATCAACTTGCCGACTGATGATGACATGGTCGTAGAGGAGGAAGACGATGCGCAGGATGTTGAGGAGGAAGACGATGTAGTCGAGGAGGTTGAGAACGCACAAGACTTGACTTTGCTTGCCAGGTTCCAAGCAGGCCTTGACACCGATGAGTCAACGGAACCGCCTGTAGGTTACATGCCTGATTATTGGGGGGAGCCGGATAGCGATGACGAAGCTTGTGGCCCGTTGGTTGTTCGCGATGATCAAGAAACAGGCTTCTAAAATTCGTAGTCGTCCTCTATGTAATAGTGATTTGTAGAACTCTATGTATTTTAATTATTTGCATTGTAAGAACTCTATGATATGGTCTTGTAAGAACTGTATGTATTTTAATTATTTGCTTTGCTACTTTCTTCTTTCATCTACATCATTTTGTATCATGCAAGGTTGTATTCTAATTATTACTTTCTACTTTACTACTCTATGCTATGTTGTATTCTAATTATTCTAATAACTCTATCTAATAGATACTTTTTTAATTGTGAATGCAGGTGATTCAAACATGCCAGGAGGAAAAGGAGGACGACTAGCAGGCTTAGCAAAGAAGGCCGCAAATAAAGTTAGGGCTGTCTCGAGCATTATCTCGAAGGATGACCACCGAGAGCTTCAGGATCCACTTCGAGGAGGGGGGTAGACGTCCACCTAGTCCTCCACCCACTTCGAGGGCACCCACTTCGAAGAGGAGGGTAGACGGTCACCTAGTCCTTCTCCTTCTCCCCCACTCGTTGACGAGGAGGATGAGGAGGAGGAGGACCGTGCGGCGGAGGAGGAGGACGAGGAGGACTCGGCGGAGGAGGAGGAGGGGAGTACGACGAGGAGGACTCGGAGCCTGTTTTCGAGTTCGAGGAGGAGGAGGGGGACGAGAGGGTCTGGGACGCACCGGACGAGTACGTTGAGCCCGAGTACACGGGTATGCCTCGGGAGCCTGGGACCGGGAGCCGTACCAGCGGGGACAGGCGTTGCTACCTACTATGGAATGGTGGCTGAAAAAGGGTGGGATTGTGACGCTCACACCGGAGGGAAAAAGGTGAGCACACGGTTTTTTTCACAACCTTTTAGCTTTTGATATTGTAATAATGAACTTTTCATCACCTGTTGCTAATACCCCTTTTTGGCTATCTGTTGTGCAGTTCGTTCTTGTATAAGGAGGGGAGAAAAGTGCGCACCTACTCGAGCATCCTTGGATGCCTCATCAGAAAGTACTGGCCTGGGGCTGTAAAAATGCCTAATGGTCGTTGGGAGATAGCTTGGTTTTGGAGGCACTACAAGCGTGCAAAAGATCCCTTGGGCACGAAGCACGAGTTCCTCGTGAACTGCCAGGCGAGGGTCCTCACGGAGTTCTGGGTAAGTTTCTTCGACTACCAACCTTTCGGTAACCTTGAGGTTGAAAATAGTTGAATTAATGCCTTTCTGCCACTTTTAACCTATGTTCATCCTGCTTGTAGACTTACTTTCGGATGGACCCGGAGTATACCCGTGAGGAGTGCATTGCCGTGTCTCGCAGGGCGGCTATGAAGCAAGTCACTGACTCTATCTACGAGGCGTGTGTGGGCTGCGTCCGTAGATGGTACGCCGAGAAGCGCAAGCTCAAGATGGAGGATAAGTCTCAAGCCCGAGGTATCTTTATGGAGCCGTGGCAGTACTTGCAGGTAATATGTGTATTTTCTGTATGCGGTGCCCTCCTCCGTACGGCTTTCACTAATATGTGTATTTTGTGTATGCAGGTACCTCCTCCGTTCGTAGGTCACGCCAGAGAGGGAGTCTACCGTGCTATGGTTCATTGGTGGACAAGCGCCGAGTACAAGAGGAGGAAGGAAGAAGGAAGGCTAAGGAGAGCCGAGATGGAAGGTGGATCACACACGCAAGGCAGCATCCCCCTCGGCGTCTGCAAGGCGAAAGAGGTGAGAAAAAGCTTTCTTGCTCATCATGCTGTTCCTTATTCCACAAATGCGCCCCTCTTGATCTATCTAAGTGCTCTCTTTTGCAGGCACAAGCGCTAGGCGCGGAGCCCTCTCTGTTCGCGGTCTGGAGCAAGTATCGTAAGAAGAAGGACAAGGAGACTGGGACACTGACATGGGTGAGCGATAACGCTGAGCTCAAGGACAAGGAGTACCGTTTGGGGTTTGCCGAATCACATGGCGAGTCGAACCCTGAGACCGAGCCCTTTGACCCCGAGGTTGCCATGCGTAGGGGAGGCGGCAGGAAGGGTGGCCGCTTGTGGATGTGTGATAGCGCCGTCGATCCTAGGGGCGTCCGGTCTATGAGAGAGATTAGGCGTGACACCTCGAGCTCCTCCTCTACCATACAGTCCCGCCCGACGGCGTCGTCTAGAGCCATTGAGAAGATCCAGGTATGCTCTTCTTCCTTGGTCATCCACACTTCACCATGTTTTCCATTGCAACATCCATGACCTTTCGATGACACAACGTAGCTCGAGTTGGAGGAGGCGAGGAGACAGAGGGAGCAGGCCGAGGCCCTCATTATTCAGCAGCAGCAGCAGATGACGCAGCAGAATCAGATATTGGGGTGGTTTACACAGAGGATGACAGCCTGCGAGTCCCAGTTATCGGTAAGTTCTTGCTCATAGGACCTATGATGAATCCTAATTCCATACAGCTTACCCGTTCATGCTTGATTTACAGACCCTTCTGTCGCCGGGCGCCACTCTTCCTACTGTTAGTCCACCTCCTTTTGACTTCACCGCATGGGTAAGTTGTCTTCTGTGTTGTGCCAATCTCGAAATACCACATGTCTAGTGCATGTTCACTTAGGCTCACAATTTTCCATCTTGTAGCTACAAGCCTCGGCTGGATCCAACAATGCGGAGCACGGTGGACCATCGCATCAGGACCAGACCATGGAGACGCCTCCTACGGGGGGACAATCCGGCAACCCGCTCGCTCGTTCGCTCTTCTAGGTTTGTACTCTCATTCTAGTGACTTGTACAATTTCACATAGTCATAGAGAAACTTAGTCATAAAAACTTAGCCATAGAGTAACTTAGTCATAGAAAAACTTAGCCATACAAAAATACATGATCTTTTCCATAGAAGTAGAACTCATGGGAGCCACTTGTATATATTTGTATGTTTATCTTATGATCATGATCCTTATTCCTTGTATATTGTGATGTTTCTCTACTTGTCAAAATTTAAAGAATCTTTCCTTTACTTGTCAAACTTTGGAGCTTTTATTTCTAGACTTGTACATGAATCTCATGTCTTTGATTTCTATTTGGTAGGATGTGCATGAAGGAAGGAGCTATTCGCCGTTTGTTGATTACATGTGAACTCTATGCGTATGGTTGGACTCAACGTGTATGGTTTGGACTCTATATGTTGCTATATGCAACTTGTGTGAACTTGTAGGAACACTTGATGGATCTCGTGTATGAGCTTATTATGGACATATGCACTCTATCACTCTATTATGGATCTTGTATGTGATCTATTATGGCAATAGATCATTGTATTGTGTATTTGATGTTTATATGCATTGAAATATGGTGCTATTGTGCCACAGATGTTGGCTTTGTACATATTTGTATTTGAATTGCTGGGAATAATAGGAAAACAAGCAAAAAAAATATGCAGGGACCTTTGCCGTGTCCACGCGCACGGCAAAGGCTGAAACCTGGGACCAAATGGTGTCTTTGCCGTGCGCATGCACACGGCAAAGGGTCCGAACCTGGGACCAAATGGTTCCTATGCCGTGCACAAGCACACGGCAAAGGGTCCGTAAGGTGGTACCAGGTGCTTCCTTTGCCGTGTAAATTTGCGAAGGAAGGGCACGGCAAAGTTCAGCGCACGGCATCGAGAAGACTCACGGCAAAGAGAGGGCACGACAAAGAGAGAGGCGCACGGCAAAGAAGAACCACGGCAAAGCCTTTGCCGTGGCAGACGCACGGCAAAGAGGAAGCCACGGCACATAAAGGTGCACGGCAACGCGGTGCCCACGGCAAAATATTCAAGTGGGTCCCACGTTCAGGCACACGGCAAAGCGACGGTGGGACCACACGGCGCCGTCTCGGCAGCGGCGGCGTCAAGTTACTTTTCTGTGCCGTGCAGTGCAGTTATGCGCACGGCAAAGGCTTTGCCGTGCCTTTTCCGGCGACTGCACGGCAAAGATTACTTTGCCGTCACAAACGTTGCCGTGCTGCTCTTTGCCGTGTCTTTTGCACGGCAAAAGCTTTGCCGTGCCTTTTCGTGGCTTTGCCGTGCTACATATGGTACACGGCAAAGAATATGTTTCCTGTAGTGCTGGTGGCTAGTCATGGTGGTGTTTTACGTGTCCGTTTCCACAGTTCCTCGCAATGTTAGAAAACTTCAGCTGTTGCATCTCGATTTACTGATGCAGAGATCAGTTCTGACCTCAACTCTGAGTACATGTTACATTATCGAAGACGCACAAATAGTGATAGTGAAGTATGAGATTGATGTAAGACCTTGAGTTCTTTTGTAGGGTAACATTTTGGGTTATATTAACCACGGAAAATGGTCACAAAGGACACATCTAGACATAGGTTCGTTTTCCACAATTACTGAAAAATAAAACTTAGAAATACATCCAAATCTCTAGCAAAACCTTCTGCATAATCCGCAACTGCTCGTGGAACGCAAAGAACCCAAGACCACACAAAGCCATGCATCGGTGTGTCTCGTTTGTTACCGCCGAAGAGAATCACGTACAGCTGCAATTCGAGGCGAACGTACATGCACGCGCATAGAAATGATCGTGACCTTCAGGGTTTAATTTATCGATGAAAGAATGCGAATAGAAAAAATAACAGTGTAGAGTGGAGACACAAGTTCAGATAAAGCGTACAAGTCCTTTCTTCTCGCGGCCTCGTACTCTCGATGCTTCAGTTGTGTAACCATAATAATTTGTTTTAACCAGGTTGGAATAAACTGGAAATTTTGCACAGGAGTTGCTAGTTATCTACAAGCCGCAAGTGTTTATGTATATTCCAAACATGAAGGTACTGCTCCTTGCTCAAACTTCATCAATGTAAAGCACAGAAGTCTAAAATAGCAAAAGGAAAAGGATGGTTTCTTCGTACTTCAGAAAACCATAGATACAATAATTTAGAGAACTTCAAAACAATCAATAATAAAACACAGTACTGTTAAAAAAAAAAGTACAGTTATTTAGTCGCCCTTGTAGAGAACAAACCTTACACATCAGATCTCCATGGCTACTAGAGATCAATTATTTAGGAAGCATGCTGTAACAGTCTAGACGCCCAAAGCAAAGATCTCAATACAATTGACAGATTCAACAATCAATATTCATGGCGTCGATTACAAATCCATTGTCTAGTTACAAGAATTGCATTCATATGTAAAGCACCGCAATCATTTACTGTACAGAACTATGGCATGGTTTCTACACGTACGTAAAGCATCAGTTTTGATATCATACTCATGATACTCAGTCACATGTAAATATATTGTAAAAACTGTCCACATCACAACATCATGCAGCAGTAGTATGAAGACTACTAAGTTTCAGCAACAGAAATGCCAAAGTTCAAATGCATAAACAATACGAGCTTCACCGGGCTTGTTTTCTCACCCATGACGAAGCTGCAGCGCCAATCCTCGGGGAAACCGTGTCCAGCGCGATGGCACTGCTCTGCTTTTTCCAGACCCAGCACATGAACGAAATAACAAGATGATAAAGACTAACCAAATACCAAAGACAAACCCTGCAGCCAGCCCAAGATAAAAGTACTTGGCTTCTTGTTCTTGATGCTCCACGATATCACCTCCAGTTGCATCAGGCTCCCAACAACTCCTCGAAAGAGGAGGTCCACAGAGATAGTTGTTGCCGATATACGATGACTCCGGATCGATGAGTGACTGCAGCTGATTCCCTGTGGGTATTCTTCCCGAAAGATCATTGTACGACAGGTTTAGCTTGCTTAACGCTGTGATGTCCGAGAGACTGGGAGGAATTTCCCCAGAGAGTTTGTTGTATGATAGGTCGAGAGACTCCAATGATCGCAGCAAACCGACCTTCTCCATGATCCTGCCAGACAACTGATTATGAGAGATGTTTAGGATCGTCAGTCTAACTAGGGAAGTTAACTCATCTGGAATCTCTCCGACCAAATTGTTGCAGGACAAGTCAAGGCCAACCATGTAAAAGATGTTGCTGGTGTAATCAAGGTACTGGCCTTTCATTACCACCTCTAAGCTGTCATCGTATTTTGGTGAATAGCTCGTGTCAGGGTTTCCTGGCCTTTCATTATCCCACGCTAAGGGAATCCCCAAATTTTGTGTCTCCTGCGACATTGCTCTTAAGTTGGCAAATGTATGAGGTATAGCTCCCGATATCCTGTTAGCGGAAAGGTCCACGTATTGTAGATGTCCAAGTTGTGTGAGCTGAACTGGAATAGAGCCAGAGAACTTATTATGACGCAACCGGAGATAGTGTTAGGCAATCCGATTAGGTTATATCCTACCATACCTAGTGCCCGTATTTCTGCATATAAATCGAGCCATTATGGTTAGGATTGTGTATTGATTTGTTTCCCTAGGTTATCTTGTAATCCTCTATAAATATGAGATAACACGGAACCCACATCGTGTGGTTAATCATCCTCTATTCTCGTTCTATCATGGTATCAGCCAGAAGGTTCTCTTCCGCTCCCCTCCACTACCGCCGCCGCCCTAGGGTTCCGCGGCCAAGCACCCCTCCCTCCCCTGCCGCCGCCACCACCACCATGGCCGACGCCGCACCTCTCCCCCATCCCCACGCCAACCTCTGGGCTCAGGCTATGGCTATCCAAAACATCAAGAGCCTCATCCCCGTCACCCTCGATCTCAAAGCCTCCAATTTCACCAAGTGGCGGAATTTCCTCTCCATCGCCGTCAATCAGTTCGCCCTCGCCGATCACCTCACCACGGCTCTCCCGCTGGTCGACGCGGAGTGGCTGCGGATGGACGCCATGGTTCTTCGCTGGCTCTACGGCTCCATCACCCCCGACATCGCCGACATGGTGATGGCCTCGGGCACCACTGCCTTCGCCGTCCTTGGAGGCATCACCGCCCTCTTCCGCGACAACCAGCAAGTCCGGGCGGGCTACCTCGGCCAAAAATTCCGCAACATCGAGCAAGGCGACAAGAGCGTCATCGCGTACTGCCTCGAGCAGAAGACGGTCGCCGATGCCCTCACCGACGTCAACGCTCCGGTCACCGACGATGCCCTGGTGTGGAACACCATCCGGGGCCTCCACGACGACTACAAGGAGATCGGGAACCTCGCTCCTCTTCTCAAACCCTTCCCCACTTTCCTTGAGTTTCGCAACATGTTGTTGCTGCAGGAACTTAAGCCCTCCTCGACGCGCTTGACGTCGCCCACGGTCTTCTACGCCGCTCCGCCTGCTGGAGCTCCTCGCGGCGGACCCCCTCCTCTGCCGCAGCAACCCCATGCCGGGCGCCATGGCTACGGCGTCCCCAACAACTCCGGCTCCGGCCGGTACAAGGGAAAGAAGAAGTACACCGGGGGAGGCGGCACCCCTGTCTTCCCGAGCTTGCAGCATCCATGGACGGGCGCCATCCACATGTATCCCACGGCAGGACATGGTGGACGCGCCTTCCTGCTCCTGGACACGGCCCGGCTCCCAGCCTTCTCGGGCCACTCCCTCCGGCTCCGTCGCCTCGACCGGCGCAGGGCTGCATGGCCCTGCCAGCTCCGTCGCCGACACCTCCATCGCCCGCGACGTTCTCCTACAGCGGCTACCCCAACTACGACTACCCCAGCTACGCCCCTTCGACACCGACATGGGATCCCTCCGCTCTTGCTGGCTACTTCAACACCATGAGCCTTCAAGCGCCGCCGGAGTGGATAATGGACACCGGCGCCTCCGCACACATGTCTTCGTCTGCCGGTAACCTAACCTCTGTTTCCTCCACTCCTCCACATAAATTCATCATAGTCGGAGATGGCTCCTCTATCCCTGTCTCTCACTCCGGCCATACCTCCCTCCCCACCCCCTCTTCTTCTCGTAGTCTCACTCTTCGTGATGTTCTTATCACTCCTCGCATAATTAAAAATTTAATTCCAGTTCGTCAATTCACTCGTGACAATTCTTGCTCCGTTGAATTTGACCCTTGGGGCTTTTCTGTGAAGGACCTCAGGACAGGAGCCGTGATCCTCCGCTGCAGTAGTTCGGGTGACCTCTACCCGACGTCCTCCTTGCCGCACGCCAACACCGCCTTCACCGTCGACTCTACACTTTGGCACCGATGCCTCGGCCACCCTGGTCTTGATGCTTTCCGACGCCTCGCTCCATCGCTGTCGCTCCCCCAAAATAAAGTGCTCAAGGATCCTAGTTTATGTCATGCTTGTCAACTTGGTCGTCATGTTCGTTTACCATTTTTTACTTCTACAACAACTACTCATCGTCCATTTGCTTTAATACATTGTGACCTTTGGACATCACCTGTCGCGAGTGTTTCTGGTTATAAATATTTTCTGGTTATTTTAGATGATTTCACTCATTATCTTTGGACGTATCCCCTCCGTAGGAAATCCGAAGCTTTTTCTAAACTGTCTAACTTTCGTGCTTATGTCTCCACACAATTTTCCCTCTCTCTTCAAGCGATTCAGTGCGACAACGGGCGTGAATTCGACAACCACGCCCTTCAGACCCTCTCGCCCTACATGGAATTCAACTGCGCTTCTCGTGCCCCTATACGTCCCCTCAAAACGGTAAAGCGGAATGCGTTATTCGTACTGTCAATGACATCAAACGCACCCTCCTATTCCAAGTGAGCATGCCTCCTACTTTTTGGGTCGAAGCTCTTCACACCGCCACATATCTCCTAAACCGCCTACCCACCAAAGCACTCGCCGCCCCATGTCCCTTTTCTGCCCTCTTTTCCACACCCCCGGACTACACCCTCCTCCGCACCTTCGGCTGCTTGTGCTATCCAAACCTCTCCGCCACCATGCCAAACAAATTGTCCCATCGATCTACCACATGTGTTCTCCTAGGCTATCCCTCTAATCATCGTGGTTACCGCTGCATGGACATTGAGACTCGTCGCATCATCATATCTCGGCATGTGATATTTGACAAAAATCGCTTTCCTTTTGCGCCGGATTTTTCCCTGACTAACATGCAGCAGCCAGCACCGCCATCTACCTGGCCGACGATGAGATCGACGTCCCAGCCTCGGTCACGTCGCCTCCCATGCACGCTAGGCCGCTTCGGCATGCTGGACACCGCAGCTCGGCTTCCCCGGCCTCCGCCGCACGGGCCCCTTCCTCACCTCGCCGCCGGCCTCGACGTCCTCACGGGCCTCTTCTGCGACTACTTCAGCCCAGCAGGCCTCCGCTACTTCGGCCCAGCAGGCCTCCGCCCCGGCCTCATCCGCCAGTGGCCCACCATCGTCTGCCGGTCACGCGGCCTCCAGTACTGCGTCTCCTGCATCGAGCTCGCCCTCTGCATCGTCCACGGCTTCCTCAACACCATCGCCCTCGCCACGACCGCGCTCTCCAGCCCCGGTCGCTCCAACTCATCGCATGGTCACTCGACGACAAGCCGGCAAGGTCATTGGACCTCGAGAGCGTCTCAATCTACAAGCTGTCGCTGCACCAGCTCCTTCACCCGCTCCCTCGCCGATTCCGAAGTCTGTTCGTGGGCTCTCAAAGACCCGAACTGGCTTGCGGCCATGACGGATGAGTACGGTGCTCTACTCGCCAACGACACATGGACTCTCGTCCGGCGCCCCGCCAACGCCAATGTCGTCACCGGGAAGTGGGTGTTTCGTCACAAGTTCAAGCCCGATGGCAGCCTCGACCGTTACAAAGCCCATTGGGTGCTTCGCGGTTTTTCTCAGGAGCACGGCATCGACTTCGACGATACGTTTAGCCCGGTTGTTAAACCAGCCACCATCCGGGTCATCCTCTCCGTCGCTCTCTCCTCCAACTGGAAGATTCGCCAACTTGATGTCAAGAACGCTTTTCTCCACGGACGTCTCAACGAGGTGGTTCTCTGTAACCAGCCCACCGGCTTCATCGACTCCGCTCGCCCTGACCATGTGTGTCGCCTCAACCGTGCACTATATGGCCTGAAGCAGGCTCCTCGTGCATGGTACCACCGCTTTGCGAGTTTCGTCACCACCTTCGGCTTCATATGCTCCAAGTCGGACACGTCTCTTTTCACCCTGCACGGCTCCATGGGGACTGCATATCTTCTCCTCTATGTCGATGACATCATCCTCACGGCTTCTTCATCGACCTTACTTGAGCGCGTCATCACCGCTCTCAGTGCTGAGTTCGCCATGACTGACCTGGGTGAGCTCCATCACTTCCTTGGTCTTGCTGTTCGCCGTGACGCCAGTGGGATGTTTCTCTCACAGACCCAGTATGCTCTCGAGATCCTCGAGCGTGCTGGCATGAGCTCATGCCACCCCGCCTCTACACCCGTGGACACGTCGCCTAAACTCGCTGCAGCCGCCGGCTCTCCTGTTGATGATCCTTCGGAGTATCGGAGTTTGGCTGCTGCTCTTCAGTACCTGACGTTCACCCGCCCCGACATCGCCTACGCCGTCCAGCAGATATGCCTTCACATGCATGATCCACGTGATCAACACTTGACCCTCGTCAAGCGCGTCCTCCGCTATGTCAAGGGCACCTGCACCACGGTCTTCAGCTCACACCCTCTGCCATGGATCACCTTGTTGCTTACACCGATGCAGACTGGGCTGGCTGTCCTGACACTCGCCGATCGACGTCCGGCTACTGTGTGTTCCTCGGTGATAACTTGGTTTCGTGGTCCGCTAAGCGCCAGCACACTGTCTTCCGCTCGAGTGCTGAGGCGGAGTACCGAGCTGTCGCCAATGCTGTCGCTGAAGCAAGTTGGCTTCGCCAACTCCTCCAGGAGCTTCACCGACCACTTCCTGCCGCCACCGTTGTTTTCTGTGACAACGTTAGTGCCGTCTACATGTCCACGAACCCCATCCAGCATCAGCGCACCAAGCACATTGAGATCGACCTACACTTCATTCGAGATCGTGTGGCTCTTGGGCAGATTCGGGTTCTACATGTGCCGTCCTCTCGGTAGTTCGCGGACATCTTCACCAAGGGCTTGCCAACACCATTGTTCTTGGATTTTTGGTCTAGTCTCAGCGTCCGAGAATCTCCCGTTGTGACTGCGGGGGGCTGTTAGGCAATCCGATTAGGTTATATCCTACCATACCTAGTGCTCGTATTTCTGCATATAAATCGAGCCATTATGGTTAGGATTGTGTATTGATTTGTTTCCCTAGGTTATCTTGTAATCCTCTATAAATATGAGATAACACGGAACCCACATCGTGTGGTTAATCATCCTCTATTCTCGTTCTATCAGATAGGACAAATCTGGCAGTTTGTCTCCTAACCATGTTGGCAACTCTCCAACAAAGTTGTTGTGGGCAAGATCAAGTAGAACCAACTGTGTGCAGCTCTCCAAGAATGAAGGGAATTCACCAGACAAGTTGTTTTCATACAAGATTAGATCTGTAATGGAGCTACCCGGTTCTGTAGTTTCTTCTGAACAATGGGGGAGGTTTCCTACTAGGAAGTTTTTTGCTAAATCCAGTACTTCTAAATTCTGTAGCTTGCAAATATATACTGGAATAGTGCCATTGAAACTGTTCTCAGAAGCAATAACTGAAACAGTAACGGTGCACCAAAGTTTTGTGGCAGTGGCCCTGATAAAGAGTTTCTAGAAATGTCGAGGTATGCCAATCGCCTTGGCAACTGTGGTAGAGTACCAGTGAGGTTGTTGGAGTTCAGGTCAAATGTCAGTGCTGAAGACATAAACTCAAGGGTTTCTGGTAACCTGCCACTGATTTGGTTAAAAGAGATGTTCAAATATTGAACATTTGAAAACACACTCCAAAACCAATTCGGGAGGTTATCAACTATGCTTGTATCAGAAATGTCAAGATTAATAACATGCCTCTGCCCTTTTAGCCATAGAGGAAAACGAGGACCCGTTTTGCAACGTGTAAAATATGCCAGATGCAATTTAAAGGGGGGAATCCAATTTGAGCTCATCATCAGGTGTAGGGAATTGTAAGACAAGTCCAATTCCTCCAAATTCACTAAAGTGACAAGTTGTTCCTCTGAAATAGAACCGTTCAAATGGTTGCCGTCTAGATACAACTGTTTGAGTTTGCCAAGCATACCAATTTCTAGAGGTACTGGTCCTTCAAGCTTATTAGAAGAGAGTTGAAGAATGCTCAAATTAGTCCATTGATTTATCCACTTTGGAATTTCCCCAGTGAGATTCGTGACAGACATATCTAACAACTCTATCTTACTCCTTGCACAGTGAGGCAATCCCTCCAAAAATTGTGAAATGTCTTGATTGATCTGATTGTAATACAGTGTTAACACTCTCAAATTGCACAGATTTTCCAGTACATTTGATTTTACACCGGTGAGATAATTGCCTCCAAGACCAAGTACCTCAAGAGAAGTCATGTTTCCTATTGCATCTGGAAATTCTTCGGAAATTTCATTGTTTGTAAGGTCAAGATGCCTGATGATGCCAACATCCCAGAACCAGTAGGCTGGATTAATCGTGTAAAACCCACTTTCAGTTAGATCAAGCATCTCAAGTGATGTGAGGTTTGAATGCACAATAGGTGTGTGTGGAAAAACAAGTTCACACTCACGGAGACGAAGGTCTCTTAGATTAGGTAGCAAGTTAAGCGCTTGAACCCAATTGCCAATGGCACTGAGATTCACACTGCTCAAGTCGAGAAACCTTAGCAAAGGGAGACGCAGCAACCATGAGATATCCTCGATGTGCAATGTGTTAGAGTATATGTCTATCTAGCCCTTTGTGGCCCTTGTACATGTAACACACGTTGTATATGACCTTGTTTGGAATAGAGAGAAACTTGAGTTGGCATAATAACTTACATGGTATCAGAGCTACGGCTCCCTCCCGACCTAGCTCCCCGCCGCCGCCAGCTCCGGCTCACCGCTGTCTCGCCGCCGCCGCCGCTGCTCCGGCAAGTTGCCGGACGCCGGACAGTCACCACATCCTTGCGCAGCTCTCCTCCGCGGGTTGTCTTCGTCGGCCGCCTCTCCGACGTCTCTCCATCGCCGCTCTCACCGCTTCGTGCTCCGTTGCCGCTCCCTCCGGCTTGCTCTCTGGCGCCGTTGCCGCACGGACTTCGTCGCCGCTTCGTCGCCGCCCCGCCGTCGTAGACGCGGCCGCCCAGCCCGACGGCGCCCACGGGGAACCGCGAGATCGGGGGCCACGCCCGCCGCATCGCAGACGGGATCAGCAGCGGCAGGAGTTCCTCCACCGTCTCCATGCCGGCCGCCGCGGCCGTGCGCTCCGCCTCCTCCGCGCTCATCCCCGCTCGATCTCCTAGGTTCGTGTTTGACTTATCCGGAATTGTCCGGTTCAGAACCGGATAAAACCCGGGTGAAGGAAGGCCAGTCAAGTAGTTGATTTGCTAATCCGGAAGGAAATCCGGATTTTTCCGGGTCTGAAACCAGATTTTCCCGGTACCAGTTCCGGATTTTTCCGAGCATGCGACCGGATTTTACTGCTGTAATGGCCAAGGATGGCTCCATTTTCTCTAGTGACATCAAGCTTGATGGCTCAAATTATAGAGAGTGGGCATTCTCGGTCAGAACTATGGTGAGAGCTGCTGGATTTGATGATCATTTGACTGATGATGCTCCGGCTGAAAGAGTTGATGAAGCCACGAGGAAGAAATGGAAAAATAATGATGCTAAAGTCATGGGTGCTTTAATTCTTAATGTTGCTCCTTCACTGCGGATGAGTCTTGAGCATCATTCAACTGCAAAAGAAATATGGAAGTATTTGGAGAACCGATATCTTCAGCCCAGTGGGGCACTTCGATACTCTTTGTTGCAGAACTTGCAAAGTCTTCAACAACATGATTTGTCCATAGAGGAATATTATGCAGCCTTCACCCGCATCAGTAGTCAGCTTATGTCGATGACTCCAAAAAGCCGTTCTGGGTGTGAGTGTTGTGTGGCCAAGGAAAATTATGAAGCTCAGTCTTTCATGTATCAGTTTGTGATGAGGCTTAGGCAGGATTTTGAGAATAACCGCACCCAACTTCTCGGTCGTCCTACGCCTCCCTCTCTGGATGAAGCTCTTGCTAGTTTAATTGCAGAGGAGACACGTCTTTCCTCCCTTGCCTCAGCTCCAATGACTCACACCAGTGTTCTTGCTGCTCCTCGGGGTCCTTTCAGAGGCTCTTCTTCAGGAAATCCTTTCAGAGGCTCTTCTTCAGGAAAATTTTGTTCTCACTGCAAAAGGATAGGGCACACAATTGATAGTTGCTTTGCTCTACACCCTGAGTTGTGGGCCGAGTATCAAAGAAAGTTCCCTGCTCAGCAACAGCAGCGTCACCCATCTAGCAGAAAGTCTTCAGCTGTTGCAATCAGCGAACCACAACAGTCACAGCAGCAGCCAGCAAGGAGTGCCTCTGTGTCTGCTGCTTCTCAGTCTGCTTCTCGTGCCACTCAGCCGTGGGTGCTTGATTCGGGAGCCTCGTTTCATGTCACCTCAGATCGCTCCCAGCTCGTGCAATGTCAGCCACTCAAGGATGGCGCCTCTGTTCACACCGCTGATGGTACACCTTGTTCTGTTACTCATCAGGGTTCGCTTTGCACATCCAAGTTTTCTGTTCCAAATATTGCTTTGTCCCGGATTTGTCAATGAATCTCATGTCAGTTGGTCAAATTACTGATATGGACTATTTTGTTGGTTTTGACAAAACATCTTGTTATGTGCAGGACCTTCAGAGCAAGAGGATCATTGGAACTGGCCATCGCCGTAGAGGATCCACCTCCCTCTACGAACTTGACACCCTTCATCTCTCTTCCGCTTCCGCATCGTCTGCTTCATCCACCTCAAGACCAAATTCGTCTTTTTCTTTTGCCAAGTGGCATCATCGCTTAGGTCATCTATGTGGTTCTCGTTTATCTGAACTTGTTGGACAAGGGGTTTTGGGTCGTGTTCCTGTGGATGCTGGTTTTCATTGTAAGGGTTGTAAGCTAGGTAAACAGATACAACTTCCGTATCCATCCAGCACCACTTGTTCTAGTCGTCCTTTTGATTTAGTGCACTCTGATGTATGGGGTCCCTCCCCTTTTGTCTCAAAGGGTGGTCACAAACATTATGTCATATTTGTTGATGATTACTCTCGATATACTTGGGTTTATTTTATGAAACATCGTTCCCAGTTAAATTCTATCTATCAAGCTTTTGCTCGCATGGTTCATACTCAGTTTTCAAGTGCTATTCGTGTTTTTCGCTCTGACTCAGGGGGGAGTACCTCTCTACATCTTTTCGTGAGTTTCTTTCTTCCGAGGGTACTCTTCCTCAGCTCTCATGTCCTGGTGCTCACGCTCAGAATGGTGTTGCCGAGCGTAAGCATCGTCATTTAATTGAGACAGCTCGAACTCTTCTGATTTCATCTTTTGTCCCCACTCATTTCTGGGGTGAAGCTATTTCCACGGCAGTGTATCTCATAAATATTCAGCCCTCCTCCCGTCTCCAAGGCAAGTCTCCTGGTGAGGTTTTATTTGGTTCTCCTCCCACTTATGGTCATCTTCGTGTTTTTGGTTGTACTTGTTATGTCCTATTAGCACCTCGCGAGCGGACCAAGTTGACTGCCCAGTCTGTTGAGTGTGTTTTTCTTGGGTATAGTCTTGAGCACAAGGGGTATCGCTGCTATGATCCTTCCGCTCGTCGCATTCGCTTCTCTCGGGACGTTACTTTCAATGAGAATCAACCATTTTTCCATTCCTCTTCCATTCACCCATCATCCTCCACTTCCCTAGAGTCCACCTCTTTTCTCTCACTTCCACAGATATTTTCCTCGGATGAGTCAGTCTCTGATCAAGACACACCTTCTTCACCAGCCCCACCGTGTTTGGATCCTTTTCCTTTTCATTATAGTCGTCGTCCTGTAGTTTCATCTGAGACTCCGTCATCTATTCCTCTGTCTTCTCCTCCTCCGGCCAGTACCACTGAACCTTGCACTGATGAGTCCTCTCAGACAAACAGGTATGCCCTTCGTGATCGCTCCACTCTTGAGCTTCCAGACAGATATAGAAATGGCTTCTGTGCAGGGGCAGCTTGTGAGCCTAGTACTTATGAAGAGGCTGTCGTGCTACCCGAGTGGCAAATGGCTATGTCTGAGGAGCTTGCGGCTCTAGAGGGTACACATACATGGGACATGGTACCATTACCTCCCAGATCAGTTCCTATCACTTGTAAGTGGGTATATAAAATCAAAACCAGGTCAGATGGTTCAGTGGAGCGTCATAAGGCTCGACTCGTTGCAAGAGGTTTTCAGCAGACTCATGGGAGAGATTATGATGAGACTTTTGCTCCAGTTGCTCACATGACCTCTGTTCGTACTCTTATTGCTGTGGCTGCAACTCGATCATGGAAAATCTCACAAATGGATGTGAAGAATGCTTTCCTTCATGGTGATCTACATGAGGAAGTTTTTATGCAGCCACCTCCGGGTGTTGAGGCCCCAGCTGGTCATGTTTGTCGCCTTCGCAAGGCACTTTATGGGCTTAAACAAGCCCCGCGTGCATGGTTTGAGAGATTCAGTTCTGTAGTTCGAGCTGCTGGTTTCTCTTCGAGTGATCATGACCCTGCACTTTTCGTTCATACTTCTGGCAGTGGTCGTACATTGCTTCTGCTCTATGTGGATGATATGCTAATAACTGGAGATGATCAGAAGTACATTGCTTTTGTTAAAAGAAAGCTAAGTGAACAATTCAAGATGTCAGATCTAGGGTCTCTCAGTTACTTTCTGGGAATTGAAGTTGATTGCACGGATGACGGTTACTATATTTCTCAGTCTCGCTATACTCAGGATTTGGTAGCGCGCTCGGGTCTTACTGATACTCGTATTGCTACTACTCCAATGGAACTCCAGTTACAGTTGCGTTCTACTGATGGCATTCCTCTTGAGGATCCATCCGCTATCGACACCTTGTTGGCAGCCTTGTATACCTCACCGTGACAAGACCTGATATTGCCCATGCAGTTCACATCCTAAGTCAGTTTGTTAGTGCTCCTACCTCAGTTCATTACAGCCACTTGCTTCGTGTTCTTCGATATTTGAGGGGAACATCATATCGCCGGTTATTCTATGCCCGCACAAATCAGCTCCAGCTTCATGCTTACTCTGATTCTACTTGGGCGAGTGATCCTGCTGATCGTTGCTCTGTCACTGGCTATTGTCTTTTTCTCGGCACCTCTCTTATTGCATGGAAGTCTAAGAAACAGACTGCAGTGTCACGCTCTAGTGCTGAAGCCGAACTAAGAGCACTAGCTACTACTACTTCAGAAATTGTCTGGCTTCGGGTTATTGGCTGATCTTGGTGTCTCATGTGATGCACCCACAACCATTCTTTGTGACAGCACTGCTGCTATCCAGATTGCAAATGATCCAGTCAAGCATGAGTTAACCAAGCATATTGGTGTGGATGCTTTCTTCACGCGCTCTCATTGTCAACAATCAACAATTCATCTCAAATATGTTCCTTCGAGCTTCAACTTGCAGATTTCTTCACAAAGGCTCAAACAAGAGAACAACATAAACTTCATGTTCTCAAACTCAATGTCGCTGATCCACCTTGAGTTTGAAGGGGGTGTTAGAGTATATGTCTATCTAGCCCTTTGTGGCCCTTGTACATGTAACACACGTTGTATATGACCTTGTTTGGAATAGAGAGAAACTTGAGTTGGCATAATAACTTACACAATGTAGGGCCATTGGAATAGGGATTCCAAAGGTTGTCGATGTCAAGATAAAGCAATCTTGATAAGTTACCAATTTGAGGAGGCACTTTACCATCAAAAATTCATGGAGGAGAGGTTGAGATATACCAAGCTTTTGAGGGAGCCCAAGAATCTGGGTATGGGCACGCCTACTCCACCGAGATAATTTCCACTGAGATCTAGATACTCCAAGTGATGCAAAGCAACCAAGGAAGAACTTATGTTCCCAAGCATTCCATGAGGATTTTCACCGTACCAGATACCAAGGAGATCGTCCAAGAATAGATTGTTGCGGAAGTCAAGCCTGACGACATGGCCTGTCCAGTTGCTGCACCTGACGCCACTCCACTGGCAACAGTCTTGGCCATTCCAAGACGAAAAGAGGTTCCGTGGATCCCTTCTGATGCCAGCTCTGAATGACAGCAGTGCATCCCGCTCACTTGCGATGCACGCACCGTTGCTGGTCTGCTCTGCATAGACAGCAGGAGAAGCAATCGTGGTGGCTAGAACAAGCACAAGACAAAAGGCTGAAGCTGCATCCATGGAGGATATCGGAGTTGCGAAATGCGTCATTTTTTTACTAAGCTGCCAACTCAATTAGTACTCTGAGATCATACAGCCATATGGACCACTGGCCCGGGTAGCATTATCAGAAGAGAAGAAGTGTCCACAAGCTGGCAAACGAGTCAAAGAATGCACCTATCAGCGAGAGAAAAAATGTGCCACTGTACAAATTCATGATGGCAACAAGCCATCAGCAAATGTGTGTTGACTTGGAGATAAGCTATGTTGAATGAAGGCCAACGAGGCTACGACTACACGACCGAGAACTGCAATCTCGATGTAACTACCTTTTTTTTTAGATCTCGATGTAACTACTAACGACCACTCCTTTGTGTGCCAGATTAGCAGTCAAAAACTACATGATTCTACTAGTAGTCTGGCCCTTCACTGCTGGAATAAATAAAATGCTAATAAGTGAAAGTTCTATAAAATTTATGTTTATTTTCATGAATTGTGATGGGTTATCTATATTTAGGCCGGCTTATTATTTAATCCAGGTTTTCCCCAGGTTTTCCCTCTGAATTTATGCCCATGCATTTTCATACAGCCCTCCATGATGGACTATTATTTAGGCTGCTTCCAACAGTTTAAGGCTATTAGGCAATTTTGTAAGCAGAAAAGGATGACATCGGATGAATAAAAAATTACTGAGCTCCATCAATCTAATTTCGATATGATGTTATAAATGAAAAGAAACTGTAAGCAGAAGGAAGTGGAGAAATGTAACCTGAGAATTATTATTATTTCAAACTGTGGTGGCAGCACGAATCAAATATGTAGCTCTCTTCTCTCTTTGTGCGTGAACTTCATGAGCAGAATAAGACAAACCACCAACGATTCGCTATATACCTGTGGGAATTGAGAGACTAAAGCTGAAGCTGCAATGTTCGCATGACTTGAGAATCAAATATCACTACAACATACAATCTCACTAGAATTCTAGGATTGTGGAGTATCCACCTCATCACTCGCTTTAGGACCCACAGGTCTGTGTCACATGGAGGGTGGGGCCCGCCTGGCTGCGAGTGCTCTAAGTCGGTTTCCCTTGCGTACCTTCTTCCCCAATCCCCTTCGTCCCCGTGAAAATCCTTCCGCCACCGCCATCCTTCTCCTCCCCTCCCTCCTCTTCCTGCACCTTGTACTCTACCACCGTGCAGCACCCGGAGAGGAACGGCTGGTGGCAGGCGGGAATATCGCAGTCCACCGCTCGCACCACCGCTGCCGGCGACGTGCCGTCTATGGGAGGAGCGGCCGGTGGTTGGCGGGAAAAGCGCATCCATGCAGCCAACCGTCGCCGCACGCCATTCCCTTTCCTGGAGGAGCGGGCTGGTGGAGTTCCGTCCTTCTCCGAAGCGATGTGCCGGACTGACCGGCCTACCTCCACCTCCATGCCCCTGTACTTCTCTTCCAGGTACCTGATCTCTCTTTCTCTTTCTTTGCCTCCTCCCATCTTTGTTCTACTCCCTATAATTTCTCATCTTCGTTTGTGCAAAAGTCTTTGTGTGTATGCCTATAAGGTGTTTGATGAAAGATCCAAGGCTGCAAGGGAAGATCAATTCCTTTTTATTCTATGTTATTTACTTAGTAATTTGAGTTCAGCTTTCCAGGAGAGGAGCAGGGACAAACGAGGAAGCCCAGTTGGCCACGTCGTCTTCCATCCTCGCCCTCAGCAAGCACAAAAAGCCGGGTACCAGACCGGAGAAACGATGTTGGTCTGACCTGAACACCAGAAAACTGCATTCATAAATACTGAGTCGTTGTCCAGCACTCCAGGATGTCAACGTAATCATCTTACGAAAGATAATCATGTCAGTACACAATTAAGTGCAGGTGCTCAGTTGTATTTTCATTGTAGACGGCCACATAAATTTCGCAGTACAGGCTACAGCAGCAAGGTGCCCCTTCCCCCTCTCTCAAACTGCATTTGTTACATCTTTGCAGCGGCAGATTGATTCTCTCACTCTTTTCTCTTGCACAGTTTGATCAGATTTAATTATGCTTTATTGGTTGTTTCTCTTGTTTTAGATGTCTATTGTCTATAGGTGTACCATATGACGTTCTCTCAAAATGAGGTCACTATTTGCTCTAATAAGGTCATTCTTCGCTCTAAATAATGTCACTGTAACAATATTTGTAAAAATATATCTGCCTTCCACAAAAATGTTGTTATATAAATATTTGCTCTAAATAAGGTCACTGTTCACTGCAATATATCTCGGTTATATGAGTTCCATGTGCAAGATACTATAGCTAAATAGATGAGTAATTCATGGGAACAATATCAGTTCTCAGATTTAAGGCCCATGTCGGTGGAAATTTTGAACAGCTTCAGGCTTTTGCATGATATAGTCCTGAAATCAACTTATATATCATATTCTGACAACTGTTAGACGATTCATTTAAGTTTGGGATCACTTCGCACTCGTGCTTGATTGTCACGAGGCCTGTCTTCTAGGTAGCTATTTTTACTCTGTTACTTATATGCCGTGCTTCCTGCTCAGCTTCTTATTTATGTTTTGTTCAAGTCGGGTTCTGATCTATGTCCTATGGTTTGTAGCATCGGGTTATGATGAGTGTGTGTTGTAATGGGAGCTCCTAACTGATTACTTAAGGGGACATGAATTTCATCCCTATAAGAAAAGATTAAGAGATGACAATATGGTTATTATCCTTTGCCTCATCTGTTTGACTGGGTTGCATTTGCAGGATAATTATCATTCAGATATAGATGCAGCACACTTTCAGTTTGTGTTCTGACATCAGGTTGCATCTATGCGCAGCCATGAATTATGCATGGATTTAAACTTCTGTCTAGCATCTTCTCTGAAATGAAATCAGCTAATAGCTCATGTTTTCTCTTCTTTGAAATCGTTTTTAAGTTTTGAGTTCAGTGTTATGAATTTTGTGCAGACTTGCTGATGAGACTGGCGAGGATACCGAGCCAATGACTGGCGCCGCTAGTTTGCCATGCGCTAGCTGCTGGAGGAGGCATGGAAGGGCATGGTGACATAAGTGTTGGTGTTGCGACCATTCATGCTGCAGTAAGCCACGGTGAGCTCATTCCCATTGGCTCATGTTTATCTATCCATATTCTTCTTTTACTAATCTCTTGTGTTGTTAACTAAAACCTTTTATGATTTAGGATCTGTACCTGAAGGGACTACACATACATGGTTTCAGTCTTTTAAATTTGTATGTAGAGTGAATAATTTGCAATGATGAGACATTAGAAATAACCTTTTAGCCTTCTCAACGTGGTGATTAAAATGCCAATTTAGCTTGATATTGTTTGCCTACTGTTACCGTAAAAATAATGTACTTAGGTATACCAATTGTGGACCACTCATTTGCACCGAAGCTTTTGTAATTCCAATTTTAGAGATTCATCGGGATTACATATATTTGGTAGCAGATAACCTAAGATACCGTGCGATAGGGACATCGATCTGAGGAGTGACAAACCAGGAGCGACGACCATCTCTTCCGACTCACGACCCGATATACAGATCACTCCATCAAGTTATCCTTCTCACATCAGCTTGGGAGATCCGTAGGATCGCCTTCAAGGATTTTAAATCATGCTACTTAGTTCTGGATTGTGCATGCTATATTTTTTATTGAATTTTATAAATTCCGTTCCTTTGTTAAGTCAGCAGTATTGCTTTGTTATCCTGGTATCTCTGAGTTGGCATTGTTGCTTTGTTAGGAACATATTTCCATCAATTTTTCTTTGTGTTGAACCTATACAGCAATTAAATTTTAAATATCGTATTTTATCCACAACACATTTTCACAATCATACTGTAGATTGTTTTTGGACTGTAGCAAAGATGTGGGTTTAGCATGGAAGTGACCTAAAAGTCATCTGTTTTTTAATTTAGATAGTTCTGTTTTATCGAATTCACCACATTTAAAACATAGGGGTGTTTATATTACAAGAGGGAAATAAGCATGAAAAGGCGACGATGCATATCTTTTAATATATTAACCCTACGGATCAGATCTATTTCCAGTGTTTCCTATGCATTTTTGGGTGTTCAACTGTTCATATGTGTGGGGAAAGGTGATTCCCATTGATTTCTGTTGTACAGTGTATTGTGTTACATTTAATACGCACCTTCCTATGTTGTACAGTATATTGTGTTATATTGTTGTACAGTATATTTCGACACTGCTCTGAAATCAAGAACAGTGCCATTCCATGTTTTCTGTTGCTTGAACTCAGAGTGGAAATGAATTGCATGGTCCTTTTATTTAAAATAATCCACTTACATACTCAACTGTTTTGTGTATAACATGTACTCAACTTAATATTATCTACAGGAATATTCTGTTCATGCTATGAGCTCTTGCGCAGATTAAACTTGACAACTGGAGCATTGGCCTTACCAGCATGTTTAGACCTGTGGCTTCTCAGTTGCACGGCATCCACATTTTCTCCAAAACCCAACGGTTGTTCCATGCTAACATGAATATGGACTGCTTAGCGATTCTTAGTTGCTTTGATGTTACTACTTCTTTTGAATCTATGTGTGAAGTATAGGCCTTCTCCCATGTCCTCAAATGACATGTTCAGTAATGCTTATCTTGAGATGAAAAAAATAGTGTTATTGTATTAATGGTCAATCTATGAGATACCTGTTTAGACCACATTTCGATGATTAGGACGACAAACCATAGAACCGGATCAGTTATACCGCCCGGTCGCTCGCTCGGTCAGTTCACTTGCTGGTATGTTACAAAATAGAAAGTGAACAAATATTAATAAACTGTCCAAAAAGTAAATGGATTCAGGGAATACGTGTACTTGTATGACATAAACATGCCTCACACCAGGTGGCTATCGTGGTGTGGGAGGTCGCGACTTTGATTCCCGCGCCTTGCAGTTTATTTTTCCCACGCGAAAGGGTTCTTCGGTCAGACCTGCGGCCTGTTAGTTCTTGGTTTTCCTAGAAAATTGCCGGTTTGACTGTGGTTAGGGCGGTTTTACCCAGTTTGCCAGCGGGGACGGTCCAGAGCGCTTAACAGACCGCTGACGGCTCCGGTTCCGAGTTTTTCCGATTCAGTTGGTGATCCGGTCCGGTTTTTTAAACTGGCGGTAAACTTATTGGCATTTATGCATGACACCTAGGCCTTCTCTCATGTCCTAGAGTGATACTCACCGAAGGATATCATTGTTTAGTGTATAGATAGTTGACAATAACCCATTGACGGTTACTCCACGGTGCTCTCCTACGAACTGCGCTTGTTGGGCCCTAGCATTAGCGTCAGTGGGGTGTCGTTTCGCTGGCAGCCTGGCATAGTCGTAGCGCGCACATTCAACAGGAATGGCACACCGGAAGTTGGTATCTTTCTCGATTCGGTTCCATCATTCGTCGTTTCGCTCCACGTTCCTCACACATCTTCGTACGACACCACCCTACTCCGTCGCGGATAAATTATTCACCACTGCTTACCTCATCCACCCTCGACCATGAGCGCATCCATGGTTGCCTGCCCAAGCGACCAACCACAACGAGCCGCCGTCGCTCCCTGACTTGGGCGGCCACTGTATGCATGCTGCAGGCCCAGCAACAACAAAGTTGAAGGAGAACAAAGCATCGAGCGGTCCTAATCGTCTACACCTTCGGTAACCACTACTCCGCTTCATTTCTCTACCCCATCCCATAGAACGCGTCATCGAAATAGTTTAACGCAAACAACAAAAACGGGCGCAGCAAAGCGCGCCCTATCTGTCGTGGTGGGAACACGCAGATGCCTAGGGGTAGGCTTATTCTGGGACCGAATGGATGCTTGTGGTTTTGGGGAGGGATTGCGCGATGGAGTCGCACACGAAGAACACACGAAGAACAAGCAAGAACAAGAACCGCAAGAACACAAAGCACACACGATGTACCCTGCTTCGGGGTCCTCGTGAGGAGGTAAAACCCCTACTGCAGCACTAGCCTACTTGGTGTATTCTCTTCTTTGTATATGATTTGTACATGTGCTCCTCGAGCTGTGAAGATCTAGCAATGGAGAGGAACTCCAGCAAGAAGAAAGCTCCAGTGAGCAAGAGGAAGAAGAGAGAGCCCAGGGGCTGTGTCGCCCCTCCTCGCTGTCTCTCCCCTGGTGATCCTTATAAAGGGGAACCCAGGGGACAATGAGCGGATGAGGAGGCTCCATGCACTGTAGCACTTGTCTTCTAGCGCATGTTTTCTAGCGTTTGTCTCCGGTATCTCCGGAAGATGCCGTCCTTGCCTTTGTCTTCTAGCTGTTGTCCTCAGAATCTCCACGTCCTCTTCTTATCCTCTCCCGAAGATATTTATGTTGATTCGGATAAGGATGCCCGGCATCGGCGGAGATGATCCGGTTAGGAATGTCCTGGTCTTGGCGGAGTAGATTCGGATAGGAGTAGTTGGTGTCGAAGTAGACTCGGATTGTGGAGATGACCCGGCCCATCTCCTGAATATGACTTGGCCTTCGACGTAGTCGCCGAGTACTTTCCGGCGATCACGTATCCAGCAAAGCTCCTTGGTATAACTTCCGGCAATACACGTACGTACTAATAAGCTAAGCACGCAACCAGCCACCTCAATGGATCAATCTGATTAGCTAGCTTGTACGTGCATGCATGCAATGATGACACATGCATGTAAGTTACACTATCTCTGCCTTATCCGAATCTGCGGACTGCTTGCCCGAGGCTGCATAAGCTGGCCAGCTTGAGGTGTGCTAGATCGGCTCACTCCAGATTAATCAAAGTTTAGCCTGGGCTGACTCGGTCTCAAACCGAATTAGCTTGTCCGAGACTAATTAGCTTGTCCTGACCGAATTGTTTGCAGCGGCAAGGCAGACTCGGTTCAGCTGAGGTAAATAGAATTCGGTCCAGCCTGGGCATTGATCAGCTCGGCCAGCCTTGCTTCGGTGAGTTGATTCGGCTATCCGAGTCTTGAGCTGAGGAAAGCAAATTCGACCAGATCCTGGACAAGCCAGATTCGGCCAATCCGGACTAAACCAATCTCTGCCCAGGCTATGCTTTTTTGTCTTTTCTTTATACTTTGCTTACTTAACCTCTGTTTCTCTGTTCTGCCAACTCCACCAAATCAACAACTCTGGGGTACCCGGGGTCACATCCCCGACAGTAGTCCCCGAGGCTGTGGGGGACTCGCAGAGTTGCGCACAGACTTACAAAAATAAATAAGCAGACCAAGAAAAACTCTATATGCATAGCCTTCTGCCTGCACGGCCGCCTTTGCATGTCGGTTCTCAGCCCTCCTGGCCACATGGAACATCCGGTTGACCGAGCTCACCCGAATCAACAACGAGATGGACAGTTTGCATTGGAAGTGCGTTGCCTGCATGGTCATCATTATATGTCGGTTCTTAACCCTCCTGGCTTTTACCGAACTCGGATGCCGCCAGCGTCGGTTAGCCCTCCTGGCTTTTACCGAACTTGGATGCCGCCAGCATCGGTTAGCCCTCCTGGCTTTTACCGAACTCGGATGCCGCCAGCGTCGGTTAGCCCTCCTGGCTTTTACCGAACTTGGATGCCGCCATCGTCGGTTAGCCCTCCTGGCTTTTACCGAACTCGGATGCCGCCAGCGTGAACTGGACCGACATAAACCTGCAAGTATGTATCTCATATGTCTCGGTATCTCGGCCTCTCTAGGCATATCACACATGTCTCGGTACCTCGGCCTCATTGGCATATCACACATGTCTCGATACCTCGGCCTCTTTGGGCATATCTCACATATCTCGGTACCTCGGCCTCTTTGGGCATAACTCATATTCTCGGTACCTCGGCCTCTTTGGGCATAACTCATATGTCTCGGTACCTCGGCCTCTTTGGGCATATCTCATATGTCGGTTCTTGGCCACTCCGGGCGTATACCGACATACATGTCTCCAGCCACTGCTGGTTTGACATAACCATGTCTCGAATGCCGGTTTTAGCCATTCTGGGCGTATACCGACATACATGTCTCCAGCCACTGCTGGACTGACATATAACCTGCAAAAACATATCCCAAAGGTTGCCTCTGGCTAACAAACATAAACAAAGATCTGGTATGCAAATGATGCCATGATACGTTGGCAAACAGAATAAACAGCGATGTGAGATATGGAAAGATGTCATGATATTGAGACAAACCGAAATAAACGGCGATTCGGGATGGGGAATGATACCGTGATACAGTGGTAAACCGAGATACACGGCGATCTAGAGAATACCGATAATGCTAGGGTATAACCATAATTTCCATTATGATTCGGATTTCAACATGATCCGGACTTTCAATCGATCCGGATTTCCAATATGACCCAGATTTCCAATGTGATTCGGATTACCAATACGATCCAGATTTCCAACACGATCCAGATTTCCAATATGATCCAGATTGCCAATGTGATCCGGATTACCAATATGACCCAGATTTCCAATGTGATTCGGATTACCAATATGACCCAGATTTCCAATGTGATTCGGATTACAAAATGACCCGGATTTTCCAGTGTGACCCGGATTACCAATATGATCCAGATTTCCAATGTGATTCGGATTACAAATATGACCCGAATTTCCAATGTGATTCGGATTACCAATATACCTCAGTAACGAACATTCTCAGCCAAACCGATGTCACCTTTCAACGTTAGTTCAACATACATATCATGAAGAATATTTGACGGGAACAACAAATATACTAACCGAGGCAAACTAGCTATAGCACTTGATAGAAAACGAATCTAACAGCAGATACTATGCACAAAAACTAGACTCGGTTTCAACCGAGTCCCTGAGTTACTTTTCTTATCTAGGAGAAGATGTAAAACAGACTGGTTATCCAGTCCCCGGGTCAAGACATCTTGTCCCGGGTAGAACACAGACAAAAAGCGAGGGGGCAGTCCCCGAGTAACTTTTGAGACAAAACTAAACTGGACTGGCTATCCAGTCCCTGGGTCAAAACACTTTACCCCGGGGAAAACAACTAAGCAGGATACGAGGGGGCAGTCCCCGAGTAACATTCAGGATTATCTAACCAGCTAGCATTTTAACGTACTGTAAATACTCACATAGCTGTTTTGGTGTCGGTTAGATGTTGACGTTATTCTGCCGGAATACTTACCCGTTGAATCAGTCCTCCGGTCCGAGGCCGAAGGAGTCGATCCGAGGCTGGAGGAATTGATTCGCTGCTGTCGGCCTGTCTGCAGAAATTGATCCAGCCGGGGCAATGTATCCGGTACAACCGAAGGAAAGCGCTTGGCCCAACCGAGGTATACATATCTTGGTCCAACCGAGTCTGACGGAGAGGCCGGCCAACATTAGCCTCAGCCCAAGCCGAACCCAGGAGGTACCGTTCTGCTCCGAGGTGCAGTGTGTGGCCCGTCCGAGGTAAGCAAGCCGATCCAGCGAGATCTGTGGAATCTCGGCCTAGCGATGACGATTGACACCGGTCCGGTCAATGCCGACGTTGACTTGGCCTATCTCGAACAGGCATCTCTGTCCACCGAATTTTGTCGGGCTGCCAACATGCATCTTGATTTGCCTGTACGTCGGCCTGCCGCATAAACATCTCGGAGTATCATCCGACATAGACAAAACCCGATCCGAATAAATCTGCAGTTCCTCCTACTTTCTCTCTCTCTACTTTTGCTGGATGTGCCCTTGCTGCACATGGCGAGGAAGGCAGCTGCTGACACACGCAAGCACAGAAATCATACGTGCATGCATGGCTCGAGTAGACAAAAGCACATGCGATGCTAGCTCAGGCATGCTCGCCCCAATTCTTTTTATACTCAACTGCCGACATATCCCATGCACTACTCGGCAGCCAACCCTCTCTCTCCTCTCTCTTTTTCTTTCTTTTCCAACCCGGATGCATCTGCACATGGCAAGGGGAGGAGATGCTCATACACGCAAGCACCACCCTGCTCCATACATGCAATCATGGCTCGAGTGCATCAAAGCACCTGCGGTGCTAGCTCTAGCATGCTCGTCTTGTGCCTCGGCTGAATAGAGACTCGGATAAGTGAGCGGCCGGCACGCTACGCAGGACAAGCGCAGCGCGCTGCTGACTCTCTGCACATGGACAGACTGTCCGACGGGGAAACAGCGGAGCAGCCGGCCAGCACGGAGGCCAGCAGGGCGGCGACGGACGCGGTGCAGATCTGGACGGCGGAGACGCGGCCGCAACGCGGCCAGCGAGCCGGCGAGGCACGACGCTGCCGGCGCGCAAGCGAAGCAGGAGCAGATCTGGGATCTGCTGATGACGTCGTCGAAGAAGGTCGCGCCAACCTCTGCTTGCTGCTGCAAGCTAGATCGCGGAGGACCATGGCGATGTCGAGTCCCCGCGTTGATGATGAAGATCCCATCCGAAATGTACCCAACAAGCGCCACTATCAGCCCCACGGTGGGCGCCAACTGTCGTGGTGGGAACACGCAGATGCCTAGGGGTAGGCTTATTCTGGGGCCGAACGGATGCTTGTGGTTTCGGGGAGGGATTGCGCGATGGAGTCGCACACGAAGAACACACGAAGAACACGAAGAATAAGCAAGAACAAGAACAAGAACCGCAAGAACACAAAGCACACACGATGTACCCTGCTTCGGGGCCCTCGTGAGGAGGTAAAACCCCTACTGCAGCACTAGCCTACTTGGTGTATTCTCTTCTTTGTATATGATTTGTACATGTGCTCCTCGAGCTGTGAAGATCTAGCAATGGAGAGGAACTCCAGCAAGAAGAAAGCTCCAGTGAGCAAGAGGAAGAAGAGAGAGCCCAGGGGCTGTGTCGCCCCTCCTCGTTGTCTCTCCCCTGGTGATCCTTATAAAGGGGAACCCAGGGGACAATGAGCGGATGAGGAGGCTCCATGCACTGTAGCACTTGTCTTCTAGCGCATGTTTTCTAGCGTTTGTCTCCGGTATCTCCGGAAGATGCCGTCCTTGCCTTTGTCTTCTAGCTGTTGTCCTCAGAATCTCCACGTCCTCTTCTTATCCTCTCCCGAAGATATTTATGTTGATTCGGATAAGGATGCCCGGCATCGGCGGAGATGATCCGGTTAGGAATGTCCTGGTCTTGGCGGAGTAGATTCGGATAGGAGTAGTTGGTGTCGAAGTAGACTCGGATTGTGGAGATGACCCGGCCCATCTCCTGAATATGACTTGGCCTTCGACGTAGTCGCCGAGTACTTTCCGGCGATCACGTATCCAGCAAAGCTCCTTGGTATAACTTCCGGCAATACATGTACGTACTAATAAGCTAAGCACGCAACCAGCCACCTCAATGGATCAATCTGATTAGCTAGCTTGTACGTGCATGCATGCAATGATGACACATGCATGTAAGTTACACTGTCTCTGCCTTATCCGAATCTGCGGACTGCTTGCCCGAGGCTGCATAAGCTGGCCAGCTTGAGGTGTGCTAGATCGGCTCACTCCAGATTAATCAAAGTTTAGCCTGGGCTGACTCGGTCTCAAACCGAATTAGCTTGTCCGAGGCTAATTAGCTTGTCCTGACCGAATTGTTTGCAGCGGCAAGGCAGACTCAGTTCAGCTGAGGTAAATAGAATTCGGTCCAGCCTGGGCATTGATCAGCTCGGCCAGCCTTGCTTCGGTTAGTTGATTCGGCTATCCGAGTCTTGAGCTGAGGAAAGCAAATTCGACCAGATCCTGGACAAGCCAGATTCGGCCAATCCGGACTAAACCAATCTCTGCCCAGGCTATGCTTTTTTGTCTTTTCTTTATACTTTGCTTACTTAACCTCTGTTTCTCTGTTCTGCCAACTCCACCAAATCAACAACTCTGGGGTACCCGGGGTCACATCCCCGACACTATCCTTCTAGTCTAAGTACATAATCTAAACATTGTTGGACCTTTACTTTCAAGAACATTGCTAAGGGTTCACGGGAGAACAGAATCGAGGCTGTAATTCTTAGGGATTTTATTCTACTTCCCATTCAAAGGCAAACACAAGAGTCTCACCTCCTGTCAAAAAAAAGGGAAGAAAAAGAGTCTCACCTTTGTCACATCAACAGAATGCAGCTGGATCACAACACGCGCCAGTGCACCGGCCCAGATCAAAGATCAAACCACTAAGGCCCTATTTGGAACACAGGATAGGAAAAACACAGTAAAAGGAAAACTACAGGAATAGGATAGGAATCCACGTGCAAAGAACTGAAAAACATAGGAAAAAATTCAGTTGTGCCGTTTGGAACACAGGAATTATGAAAACAAAGGAATCCTGATACTAAGGTCAAAGCACAGTCAAAGACACAATCCTTTAAAGCTCAGCCCCACCTGTCATAGAAACAATATGTAAATAATTAGCACATGACCTCCAACACAAGTGCGTCCCCAACCTTATCTCTACGTCTCAAGCAGTACAACTACAACGTTCTTTCTCTCTCCTGGGCCTCGCAATGGGGGGCTTGAGCTCCAGCAGCCGGTCACTCGCTGCTCATCCGCCCAAATCATCACCACGGGGGTTCATCACTCATTGATGCGTTTCTATTCCTGTGCTTTATTGAGTCTCATGTTGCTCCTCGCCGCTGAGAAGCATGTGCCCTATGTCTCCTCACATCCTTATGTGAGTATGTGACAGCGTCAATGGCCACTGACGGTCCGCGGTCCTTAACCATGCCTCGGTCTTACGCGACGAGCAGAAAAAATGAGGTCGGACTGGATGTTTGGAATCCTACGATTTTCCTCCAAAACCGAAGGAAACGAGTTCCTATCCTGTAAATTTCCTGCGGCGATTCCTGCGTTCCAAACGGTGAGATAGGAAATATTCCTGTGTGAACAACATTCCTCCACTTTTCCTCCATTTTTCCTGTGAACCAAACAGGGCCTAAAACCTGAAAAGCACGCACTACAGACGGGCGAAGATGATGGGAGGGGGAGGGGCTTGCTGAAAGTGCATGTGTTGCCCCATGCGTGGTTTTGGTAATTAATGACAATCCTTATGGACTAATGTTTGCATTGAGATATACTTGTAGATCTTGTCCATTGGAAAAGATTGGAGTTCATGTGTTGGAATCTAGAAGATTACCTGATGATCAATGCTCTATTCAAGAGTTTATATGAAGAATGGTCATGTGTAGAGTTGAGCATATTGCAAGCATGTCTTGAAGGATTCAAGACATCATCTTTGTGAAGATAGAGAAGATTTTGAAGTGCAAGTTCAATATGATTTTTCTCGGAAGATATCATTTGATTGAAGCTTACAATGGATACATGAAGACGGAGCTTAGCGAGGCTCTCCCATAATGGTGTATGGGGGAGTATTTGGAGAAATCTTCATCAAGCATGTGCTAGCAAGCGCAATCAAGAAAGGTGGTCCACTTGAAGAGATCAACATCGTCATCATCTAGCTCAAGTGGAATGCGTAAGACAAAGGTATGATCTTGATAGGGTTTCTATTTTACCGGTCTCGTGGTGTTAGTGGGAGACCGGGTTTAGGATAGACGGCGTACTATCAAGAGGGGCCCTCAAGTGAGTAACTTGATCGCATCTTTGTGGAGAGCTCAAACCTTTGCATTCTTAGCATCATCATCTTTCTTGGTTCTTATTTGGATTTTATCCATGTGAGAATTTAGAGCTTGTATTCATCTCCATGCCAAGCTCTAGTTCATCAAAAACGGATTTCATTTGATTATCTTGTGATGTTTTTGATGTTGGAGGTTTTACCGGTTCGTCTTTTGTAGAGAGGTCAAACTCTCCTCTTGTGTTCTCCTCCTCACATGATGGACTATGATGTGCATATGCATGATCTTGTAGTGCTTGTGGTTATCTTCGGAACAAGCCCAAGATCATAGAAAACGGAGTCCGGATGAAAATCTTGTTGCATTCTCGGCTTTGGAAATATTGTCGGTCCACCTTCGAGATAGGGTCCACACCTTCTCATGTGTGGTATCCCCTCTATATTTGTGACCCTTAATAGGCTTTGGAAATATTATCTCTTGTCGTCACCTTTCCAACGCAAGTGGATTCACCTGTTTTGGAGTTCAAACGAGAAAGTTATTGCATTTCAGGATTTGCAGTTTTGCTGTCTTTCTAGGCCGGAGTCTCCGGTGTGCCTCAACCGGAGTCTCCGGACTCAGGGTTTCCTGTCGAATTAGCTCAAAGTGGTTCACCCCCTGGACTCAGTCCGGAATGTTGCCGGAGGAAGGCCGGAGTCTCCGGCCTGACGGCTCAGAGCTTGACGTGGTTCGCTCCCTGGACCTAGTCCGGAGTCTTGCCGGAATATGCCCGGAGTCTCCGGTGTAGGCCGGAGGCTCCGGTCACTTTGGCTGGAGTCTCCGGTGCAACTTTTCCTGCAACGGCTCTTTTTCTGGGAGGGGTATAAAAACCCCTCCACCTACCTCCAGCCAGCCAGCTCTGCCCAGCACGATTTTCTTTCTCTCTCCTTCATTGTTGCAAGCTCTAAAACTACAAGATCTCCCAATCCCTCCACCCAAACTCTTTGATCTTTGGAGGATTGGAGGAGAAGACCTAGATCTACATTTCCACCGATCAATTTCTCCTCTAAGTGAGTGGAACCCTTTCGATCTAGTTCTTGAAGTTTCATTTGTTGTGTTCTTCGTTGTTCTTCCTCTCTTCTCCCCCCATAAGCATTAGTTGCTTGTGGTGGGATTCGAGAGTGAAGGATTTGAGCTTGTGCTCTTGCCTATTGCATTTGGTGCATCGGTGTGCTCTCCACGAGGATTCGTGGAAGTTGAAAACTTGTGAACTTGTTACTCTTGGGTCCTTGGACCCTAGACGCCCGCGTGGTGGTTGGACCCTTGTGTGGTCACTTGTAGCTGTTCGGGAGCTCCCAATCCCTTGTGTGGGTTGTGCCCCGGATCGTTGTTGAAAGGCTCCGGATTTCCGCCTCGAAGGATTCCGATAGTGGAAGGTGAACCAAACCTTTGTGGTGTGGTTCATCGGAGAAGAAGGTGAAACCTTTGTGGTTGTTGAACCATTGTGTTGGTTCACACCTCTCCAACGAGAAGTACTCCCCTAAAAAGGAGGAACTCGGGAATACATCATCGTCTCCGTGTGCCTCAGTTATTTCTATACCCAAGCTCTTTACTTATGCACTTTACATTGTGATAGCCTTCGTGCTTGAAGTATTCTATCTTGCTATCACCTTGTTGCTTGTCTTTCTTAGCATAAGTTGTTGGTGCACATAGGTGAGCCTAGTTTACTTAGGTTGTTGGCTTGTTAATTTAAACACCTAGTTTTATTCCGCAATTAGCAAGCCTAAACCAGAAAAGTTTTAATCGCCTATTCACCCCCCTCTAGGCGACATCCTTGTCCTTTCAATTGCGCCGAGTTCATTCATGACGACGGAGGGCATAGTCGGCGAGCACAACCACGTTCGACTGGATCTCCTCGGAGACGCAACTGGTCCATCGTGGGCGGCAGATCAATCCACACCGCCTGCACGTCCAGTATCATCATCGCCGCCACGAGTGCCACCGGCTCCAGCGCCAGCCGGGTCACCGCCGCCGCCGCCGCTGCCATCTGTGCCTATCTGGGTGACCCTCTATCAGAGCCTGAAGCCATCCACACCTTGATTTAAGCAATACACCTTCTTCAGTTAACCAACGGCTCAGATGCAGTCTTAGAGCATCTCCAACCATGGTAGCCAAATTCGCCCCCCAAACTATCCACGGACACATCCAGAAGCGTCCACGGACAGTGACTGGACCACCCCCAAAACTAGTGTCCTACAACTAGTTGTCCGATACATACCGGATCCAAATTACAAAGAAAATGGTCCGAATTCAAGGGCGGTTGCACTGGAGCCATCTAGGCCGAGGTCACGGTCGGAGATCCTCTTCTTCATCATAAGGATCCACTTTGCACTTGGCTCATCCAATAGGGTAGTATCTTGGAACATGATCCTTTGTTCCTTGGTGATTCTTGCGAGAAAAACTTTCTCTTACTCCACCGCAAGGCTTGTTTGCAACTTCTTTTGCTCCAATTGGATCTTGTTCCAAGCCTCCTCCTTGACCACATCCAACCTCTCCCTCTCCAAATCCATCCTCTCCTTGAGCCGGAGACGATCAAACTCCATTATTTCCCTTTGCAAAGCCAAGAAGGCTTCGTACCTCTCGGCCTTCTTGTCCTCTCTTTCTTTCTCCAACTTCTTCATGGTTGCATCTTTGTTTGAGAAGATGTCCATCCAGGTGGCGGACATCTTCATTGCGGCACCGTCACGAGTCACCCTATCCTTCTCTCATCTCCTCCCCATCATCATCCTCTTTCGGCCGCTTCCAGCTTTGGACAGCTCATCTTCTTCATCACCCAGCATGGATGAGCTTGATCCATCATTGTTCTTAAATTTCTTAGCCGGATTCTTGTGATCATCATATTGGGAGATCCACTTCGGCTTCCCGGACAATTCAAGCCAACAATGTGCCATGGTGAAGGGTTTGCCCTCCGTTTGATGGTACAAAGTGGAGGCTAAAGTAGTCTAGCAAGCAAACAAGTAGAGCCAATTGCACAAATGGTTTGGAGAGGAGCATGGCATGTGATAAATAGTTGCCGGAATTACTTACATGGGAATCAACGTTGACACCACTTTGATTCCTATTGACCACTTGTGCATGGAAACCACAATACTTGTTCACACTTTCTTGGATCGATGCCCACCTATGTTGGAGAGAGCCTTCATTGCGATCGGACACAATACCATGTGGTTTGACATAGTATTTTTGATGATGAAAGTGGGCATGTATCTTCACCCACAACTTTGAACCCTTTTGCTCGGTTCCACATATAGCATCCATGCTTGTGGCCAACCAAGTTTGGCATAGCAAAACATCTTCAAAAGTTGAATAAGAAATGCCTGTAGTCTTGTACACTCTCTTGTCCTTCCCCTTCTTTTTCGTCGGAACGTCGGACGGCTCCTCCTCACCCACACTGTAAAAAGGGGGAAGTGTGGATTCCGGTGGATCATCTGTATACGGATTGCCCCCATTTCGGATCAAATCCATCATGAACTCGTCCTAAGAAAGCTAACAATTAAACTACCATCCTAAAATTGACCACGAACTATGCATTTGAGATAGAAATCCGTACCCCAAGGTCGACTTGACTTCCGTCGAACAGGTTGTGGACATGGTTGCTGTCGGTGAGGCCGGAACTTGCGGTGCGGGCGTGCTCATGCCCTCGGGCTCCTCCTGCATCTCCGCGTTCGCAATCCTCTCAGCCTCCGCCGCCTTCTTCTTCGTCTCCTTGTCCATGAGCTCGCGCTCCCGCTGCTTGCGGCGTCGCATCCTTCGCGCGACCGTCTCCAGCTTCAGGTCCGAGTCCGCGCCATGCCTTTGCTCAACGGACTCGGAGGATGCGCCCTTCTCCTCCGAATCGAGAGCTCCTTCCATTCTCTCTTGACGCCGGCCACTGATGGGGATTTGCGGGGTGGACCCGGCGGGAGGAATGAAATTGGTGGGCGGGAGTGGAGGGGGAGGGGATAAATGAAAGTGGCCGGCGCCCTTTCTTTGTTCAAAATTCGTGGACCCACGTTGCCAGATCCGACGTGGCGGACGCGTCTGGGCGCGTCCGTGTCGCCCCAAATTGCCCTCACATATGGGCTGGGTTAGGGGTATGCCGGACCACCCAGACATTTGGGGAACGTCTGGGGGCCACGGTTGGGTACATGATTTTAGCCCAAACCATGTCCGGGCTGTCCGCCCGGACGTTTAGGGAGGGTTTGCCAACCATGGTTGGAGATGCTCTTACAACATCAGGGATATCCAACGGACATTCTTGTAATAACTAGCTAAACCCTTGTAATAAGTTATTTTTAAGCAGAAAACCAAGTGTGTTGCATGTGTTGGTCTCTCCGAGTCACACGTGAGAGGACGTGTTAGAGTATATATGGATTGAACTTGCCTTTTCCATTTGTTTAGACATTTGATTCCGTTGGCTAGTGCATGAAAATTAGACAAAGTATTAGAGTCTAGAGTCTCAAGTTCAGTCATGCATTTCAGGGTTAAACTTGCCTTTTCCATTAGTTTAGACATTTGATTCCGTTGGCTAGTGTATGAAAATTAGACAAAGTATTAGAGTCTAGAGTCTCAAGTTCGAGTCATGCATTTCACGGTTTTTAAAAAATTGCTCGTAGCCTCTCTGAGTCACATGTGTGAGGTAATGTTACAGTATACGTGAATTGAACTAGTCTTTTCCATCAGTTTAGACATGTTATTGAACCTCCGCACCGGTAGCAGAATTGTTACTCTTAGTTTTATTTTTTTGAACCTTTGAATTCGTTGTACACATTTATTACCTTATTAGTTAGAGTGAGCCACTGCCATCGTCTGTTTATGTATTTGTTGCCGTGTCATATGAGGTCTATTGATCTGTAGAGTTTCGTGTTACATGATACTTTAATATTGCTTCCCGAAACTTATGGACCTAAGCAAGTTCTCGCAATTAATTAACAAATTTGTGATGAAACAGTTATTTCCTTGAGAGAAAAGAACAAGTGGACTTTATAAGCAAATAAAGAAGAAATTAAAATTGGCTAAGAGCTCATATGATCCCGATAGAATAAAAAAATTAAACAAATAGTTTAACATTTCAAAATATTTTGATTTTTTTTGGAAACGAACATATACAAAATTCTACATGTGTAACAAGATTCATGGTAAAATAACATCTGGACTGTTCTGTACAAAAAAGACAAATCAATTGCCAAAATGGGATTAAAAAAAGTTTTAAGCACTGATTTTATTATTTTTGCACAGAGCACCAAACATGTCATTTGATTACGAAACTTAGTACGTATTTAGAAAACATGTATATGTTTATCACCAATTTTTCTTAAATGTTTTTGAATTTTTCTACTATTTTTAAAACTTTTTTATTCTACTAGGAGCATATGAGATCGAGAGCCAAAACGTCTTCCTCCGCACCTACATTGTATTACTATCATCTCTCAATGTTGTATGATATCGGTACTTTTTCACCATTATGTCGTATGATATTGATACCTTTTTAGCTTTATGTCTACTTATCTATCTAACCATCTCATACAACAATTACCCTCACATGATGATGGTAGCTAGTCATAGTTGCAGTGGTTCGCACATATAGTTGTTGTTCAACATTCATGGTTGAAAAGTAAACAACTACTCCCTTCATCCACGAAATATCTTTTGTCTCAAGTCAAAATTTAAATTTTGACCAACAATATAGAAAAACATAGTAACATATATGACATCAAATTGACATAGAATGAATGTATATTTCAAAACGGATCCAGTGATAGTAATATATTGTCATAAATGATACTACTTTTCCTTTTAAAGTTGGTCGAAAGGGGATAGAGCAAAGGTCTCCTCTTTATGTTCGCTCTTCCCGGCATGTAGAGATTCGTTTTGACTTATAATTTAATTGCTTGAAACGTACCGCTCATAATGATGATATTGTAGGTTCGAGCCCTACTAAGCCCATCTGACCTGCTTAATCAATGACTCTGGTAGTCACATGAACCACTCTCTCGGATCGCCCACAACCTCTCTTCTAGATGTGAGAGAAGATTCGATCAACGTACATGGTTTGCCTTCTTGTGAGAGTTATCAGTGCAGAGAGAGAGTATTTGTCGAAAGTTTAAAAGTTTGACTTAACATAAAGGGTAGAAGTACACTTATTCGCGGAAGCAATGAGTATTTGTGTAATGTCTCTCCATATAATTTTTTTCGTCGCTTTTAGTATTCCCACGGATCTGAATAAAGTGTCACAGCTAATGTGTACGTTTTTCTACATGTTTTGTTGATATCTCACGACAGTTTTAATGGGCCGGAGGGAGTAGTATGAAGTGGTTGTGAACTTGTGATCTGCATGGCTTAGTACGCATAAGTAAGGTAAACATAGGGATAATACAAACGGTCCAATAATTAGCCGATGGAGGGATGAACGGCTATGTTTCACTGTTCAAACCCCAGTCGAGCTGAGCCGATCGAGGGATGACGAGGACCTCCGCTGAAGATGCTTACTGGGAAGCCAGCCAGCAGACGAAAGTGCGGCTTTTTTCAGCTTTCCAGTGGAAAAACGAAAAAGCCAGCAGACGAAACAAACGCCTGGCTTTGAGTGCTGGCTTTGCCAAAGCCGAAGCACTTCGGAAGCAGGAAATAGGCAGCGCGGCCGAAGCACGATTTGAGGTGCTTTCCGCAGCTTCGCACTTAAGGAACAAACCGTTTTCTTGAATTGGTCGGCAGATTGCCACCGGATGGAGTTTTCTCTTTTTTTGGAGAAAGTGCGGCTGCTGCTGGCCACGCGTGTCAGCGTGTGTATACGAGTTCGATTGATCACACCTCTACGTGTACATGAGTAGCTTTTTTTCCGGCTGCTGGCCTCGTCTTAAAGCGTGTGCGTCTTATTCATTGATACGGAGGTAGTATTTGTTATGGACGATATCATTACACAGTAACGGTGCGGATATGTATTTTGGACAAATCTATATCTTATCAATTATTTGTTGTGTTAATGGTATGTATTTAGATATTTTTTAGTGAAAAATGAGACTTATACAATTCAATCTACTACGTTCTCGGAATTCTAAGAGTAGGTCAGACAATTCCTCACACACAGCTAGATAGCCAGCCAAGGCGCCAAACGGTGAAACTCAAAAAGCAACTTTCACTGCACACAACTTTCTCTGCACAGCAGCTTTTTTTTCACAGCCAGCCAGCCACAATCTAAACAAACACCCCCACCCCAGGGGAACGCGGAATCGAGCAAAGGAGCATCCGTCGCTTCCGCGCGCACCGCCCATGGCCCGGGCTCCACGGCGCAAAGCTAGAAACCTGTCTGTCCTCTGCACTCCACACGTGTTCTCCTTTGGGGCGCCCGTAGCAATAGCAGAGGAGTGATCTCCACCCATGTACGACAAGCATCACCCCTCTCGGTACTTTGCATCCCGATAGAAGACATCCATCGGCATCGCCATCGCCATCGCATCGATTCGTGCCAACCATGTGAGGGCGGTGCTCCGTGTTCCCTCGCTCGCTCTCCCAAATCACTTTCCTCATCTCTAGCTATATACCACCCCACTCAACTCTCTTCCTCAAGCTTTGATCGAGCAGCTGTGAGATCAGACCAGTTCAGTTGCTTCTGTCTGTGCCGGGCGACGTAGGGAAGCAGAGCGAGGAGATGGCGGACTGGGGTCCGGTGGTGGTGGGGGTGGTGCTCTTCATCCTGCTCTCGCCGGGCTGCTCTTCGAGATCCCGGGATCGCACCGCCACGTCGACTTCGGCAGCTTCCGCACCAACGGCAAGGCCATCTTCGTCCACACCCTCCTCTTCTTCGCCGCCTTCACCATCCTCACGCTCGCGCTCCACATCCACATCTACGCAGGGTAGACCTACTACTGTAGATCACTATCTGACTATTTAGTATGTACTGGCTCATGTCTGCGTGCTGTTTTCTTGCTCGGTTGATCGATCCCCTTCATGGATGGTCCTCCCATGATCTGTTGTAATCCGTGCGTGCGTGTGTCTCAGTCATCTGGTGGTCTGAGTGTACCAGATCCATGCTAATATTAGTTTGAAGAGGATTTTAAGTTTTAAGTTATTGCCCTCTCCCGTTTATTTGATTTTTTTTAGAGCAAAAGGGCCCCTGTAAGGGGAGCCCCGGTTCCATTCATCAAATGAAACCAGAGTTTGTAGTACTGTTCGAAACTCAGCTAAAGTTTTGCAACTAGCAAGACAGGTCTAAAGTCATACGACGCGAAAACTACAAAGGAAAACTACAGGAGATAACATCCATCGAGAGCTAAAGCATTACAGGTTCAGAACATGAAAAGGAAAGCTGGCGAGTGAAACGGCGTCGTCTCCGAAGGATCACGGCAGCCAGCTGCATCGCCCTGTGACGCCCAACAACCTCCAGCAGCTTGGCCTTCGTTTCTTGCGGAGGCAGGAGATCGGAAGGCAACAGAGGTTTCCCATTTTATTTGATTGTTCCATCCGCCGTGTCAGTTCGTTGCAAGTTGCGAGTTTTGTAGCTCTCGTAGTCTATCACCGCTGTGCCTTTCGGCTAGTGTTATCATTCACTACTTTAGAAAGAAAAGAATAAACCTTCTTTGCTTTCTTTCCTCTGCCACTGCCAGCCAACCAGGATGTAGAAAACGCACCTTTAGGCTAGTGCTACCCGAGGATATCCTCGTGGAGGTCCTCCGCCGTCTGGCGCCGCACGATCTGGCCGCGTCCCGGTGGGTCTGCAAGGTGTGGCGCGACACCATCCACGGCCACCTGCGCGGCCAACTGCTGTCGCACTCGGTGCGCGGCATCTTCATAAACTACACGCGCACACCATGTCGGAGTTCTTCTCCCGCCCCTCGACCGGCCCGGCGATCTGCGGAGGGCTCGACTGGCTGCCATGCGAAGGCGTCAAGGTCACGGATCACTGCAACGGGCTTCTGCTTTGCACGGACTGGGAACACGAGTACGTCGTGAATCCGGCCACGCGGCGGTGGGCGCGTTTGCCCCAGCGCCCTCCGCCGGGCATGCCGGAATTCGGCCAGACCGCCTACCTCGTGTTTGATCACGCCGTATCACCGCACTATGAGGTTTATCTGATCCCACGCGTGCTAGGCGTCGACGCCGTGTTGCTTCAGACGGAGGAGTGGCCTCCGGCGTCACATGCAATGCATGTGTTTTCGTCGAGGACTTAGCGGTGGGACAAGAAGACGTTTATCCGAGAAGGGGAAGTTGCAGGGGTAGTTGCCGACATGGCTTCGAGCTGTTCATGGGCCGAGAAAAATCGTGCCGTCTACTGGCTAGGTGCGCTCTACTACTTTGTCATGAGGTGCGTTTCCTTGACCATCTTTTAACTCCCTACTTTTTGCAGAAACTGTCTTCGGCTCCCGGGTACCACTGCCACTTAAAAAAATCGAAAATCATATGTATGAGTTTTAAAAAATTCTGAGAAAACATACGAATGTAGCCGATGCTATATCCCACCAATGTGTAAATTTTCAATTTGAGATACCTTATATTTTAGGCTACACAAAAATCACTGTGTACCTTAAAATACAACGTATTTGAAGTTCATATCTTGCACGTTCATGGGATATATCATTGAATCTCTCCACATTTATTTTAAGAATTTTTTGAAACTTATAAATATGATTTTCGAATTTCTTATATAGGAGGGAGCACTAGAGCCCGGGAGCCAAAAATCTTCACTATTTTGTAGGATGATTCATTTATGTATGATGGTTACTAACTGGTTTTTTCAACAATTGTTTCTTTGCAGAATGTGCTTGTCAAATTCTACGTATCAAGTAATTAAAATGCCTGAGCGACTAGACCTCTATTCCAGACATCATTTAGGGAGATCAATGAAAGGGGTCTACTGTGCAATATCTCAGAGTTCTTATGGACTTCAGCTTTGGTATCTGGATGAATTCTGCGGTCAGATAAAGTGGGTGTTAAAACATGACCGCGAGTTCCACCTACGTGGGGACTATGGTCACCAGATGGACAAGCACTGGATCTTACAGGATGTTAACTACCGCAAGTGTTCTTTCTTCGAGTACGATCGTAGAAAATATGGAAACTACAAAGCACCGGTGGAAGAGAAATATGAGTGGAACTCTGACGACGATAACATTATTCTGGAAAGTGAACATGTTGTTCAAGAGACATGGCGGTCAGGACATGTTGACTTTCTTGGATTTCATCCGTACAAAGAGGTAGTTTTCTTGACTGTGTCTAATAAAGCTGTAGCCTATGACTGGAATACCTCCAAATTTCAGTACCTCGGGGGTACATTACCTAAGCATTACGAAGAGCTTGCCATGCAATGCAAAGGAATAGATACATATTTTCCATACAAGCCTTGCTGGATGTACGAGTTTGCAAGAATAAATTCCGAATCTCAAGTTGAAGATGAGCGGCTACCTGGAAAGAATTTGGAAACTCAGCTTGAAGATGACCTATACGACGTCGCGCATGAGCACGAACTGCGCAAGCTCCGTGGACGCGTCAAGAGGGTCAAAGATTCTACCTCCAAGGTTCGCCAAAGACACCGCATCGCGGCTAAGTAGGAATCACCTGTGGCGACATATATGACATCCAAGGCAATTCACAGGAAGGCGGCCCTTGGCAAGGCCGCCAAGGAGCTCGCCCTTGCCTATCGCTCAATGTACTGCTTGACAACTGTCGCTATCTCATCTCACCAGTTTTATATCAGTAATACAACACTTTTTTCTTTCGATAAAGAGTAATACTACACTTGCAGTACACTTGCGGACATATTTCTTACGGATCAGTTTTAAGGGATGATGTGTAAGCACAGCATGTTCACTGTCCGTAGGAAGGAGTCTGTAAAAATTCATCCGTAAGTGTAGCATTATTGGTTTTATATACTAGGCATGTCTCATTTGTACATAACAAAAATAGCCAAACTAATAAATAACATGATTAATTGTTTGGATAGAAAACTTATCATGTTTCCGGATAATTAATCTTGTTAAATGTGTTGTTTGTTTATCTACGGACTCATGCATTATTTGCGTTAAAAACCACCATCGTATGAGGCACAAATCTAATCAATTGGTCTCGGTAACAGATACTGTCTTGTACAAATAAAAAATATAGTTTTCGGTAGTTTCCTTGTATTTAAAACAGAGGGAGTATATCAACATTTCTTTTGCTCCAAAGATGAAATATCTTGTAGCTATAGTGTAAGCCTGAAAATTTAAAAGGGAATAAATTGATACTTGTACGAAAGGTATTTCAAGGAGGGAGTCACGGCCTATGCATCAAACAATGCAAGTAGTATAGACTAACAAATATAACTGTCCGTTGCTACGGAATAAAACAGTGCAAATAGTGAGAGAGAAAACTACATGTGTCAATCTGACCAAAAATAACCTTTCGACCATTTCCCAAAGTAAATTTTGCTCCCAGCTTGAAGTATTCCTTAATTTTACATAGGATGTGCCTGAATTGAGACCCTCCCGCTAGCGAGAAAGCAAAACTATTTGCTGCTCCTTGATATTCAGCTTGAATAATGCGAGCCCACGGGGATTGATTGTTGTCTTCTGTAAGAAAGTCTCCAGATCCATTTAGCCATAGGTGATATGTTCAGAAATTTAGGGTTAACGATTCTCAGACCAGCCTGTCTTAAGGGCGACAAAAAGGCTAGTTCATGTCTGCCCCTTCTCAGAAAAATCTAGCTTAGTGTTTGTCAAAGCCTTCATGTCTGCCGTCTGCAACCAGTACCAAGCTCATTATGTATACTGGTAGACTAGACAAGGAGGTGGCGGTCAGGGTTAGGCGAGCAACAGAGGACATGAACCCCCTTGCCATGGGTCAACTCAATGCCCCACATGTCCAACTAGACTTTCAAAGTCAGTGATGTTTAACTTTCTATCCGCTATAGAAAGTCCAAGATATGTAAAAGGGAATTCTCCCTTCTTTGCAATTCAACAGGTTTACAATCCTGGTTAGTTCCCGAGGGGACACTCACATCACAATTACCTCACTTTTGAGGTAATTTATATTAAGACCCGACAGAATATCAAAGCAGATTAGAAAATATTTGAGGTTTGCTAAGCTTAAATTATCTTTCTGAATCATCGATATGGTGTTGTCAGCGTACAGAAGGTGAGACATGCCTCCTGGGATAAGGTTGTGCACAACACTCTTCATGTGCCCAACCTAGTTGGCAAAATGTAGAAGTGGAGAGAATCTGCTATGTAATCAAATAAGAGGGCCGGGGGGGGGGGGGGGGGGGGGGGGGGGGGGGGGGGGGTGATCCCCTTGTAAGCAAATAAGACGATTTCGGAAACATGGTTGTGAACAAAGATTTTGTCCAAAATCTAGAGCAAGAGGAGTAACTTGAAAATCCAAACAAGCACTCACTTTTGATAATGCTTCGCCCATATTTTCAACTATGATTTTTTTACACAAAATTTACATGTTGTGTGTTCTATTTTTAAAATTAATTGGATGCTAAGTATTGATCAAGCAAATTTATTCTATGATTAATGATGGTAATATTTTGTTATCTTAGTCCTACCAATCGTGTGTACCTCTGGTCTACTTATGTATATTAGTTGCCATGCACATATGTGCTTACTAAAATGACATTATGACTTTGGGATAATATCCATACTCGAATAAATATTTTTAAAATCTTGAGATCCATTTTAATGAAGGATGTTTCTGAAAATGTTGTTTATAATAATTATGATGATGGCATGTGAGTTTAGTAAAAATTTCAAAGGCTTGTTTTTTAATAAATTCATATGTCATCATCTTAATTCTCATAAACAATTTTTTTCGAAACATCCCTTGTCAACACATCGCTCTTATTTTTTAAAAAGATTTAATTGAGTATGGGATATTATCCCTTCGGGAACACCCGGAGTGCACGGAACTAGTTTCCCTGAGTCGTAGTTTTGTTTAACAAAACATCTATACATATTAATCATGAGTACAAACACAATCAGCTGCATATAGCAACTAAAGTTAACAAGGATTAAGCTAGTAAGTATCACCATCGTCTACCATATCATATGGATTTGCTTGATCAATAGTAAAATTAAATAAATTTTAAAAAGTCGCACACAGCCTGTAAATTGCTTGTGAAACTTCATAGTTGAAAATATGGGTGAAGAATTGTCAAAGTAGGTGCTTGTTTGGCTCTTCAAGGTATTCCTACTGTTCTATATTACGGACAAAATTTTCATTCACAACCTTGTTTCCGAAATCGACAAAACATTGAAAAATAAATCAACATAAGCAAATAATTCACCAAACATAATCTACTTTTCTAACCATCATGAGACCGGTGGCACTAGAAAGATAATTTAATTTGTGACCCATACGAAAAAGAATCATGTCATTTGAATTTGTAAATCAAAAGATACATGGGTTTGTATTTATATGTTTTATAGTGTAGCGCTCCCAACAAGTGCGCTACCCTCCTTGATTTAGGATTTTCGTGAGGTTCATTTTTTTTCTGAAGTTTTCGTCACATGGTCGGTGTTGTAGTTTTTCAGTCGTAACTGCTGCTTTTTCTTTATGTGGAGGGCAGCGTCCTCGTGACTAGGGGTGGGCATATAAACCGAGAACCGAAGTACCGGACCGTATTAACCCGGACCGAAGCCGAAGTGACCGAAACCGAATTCTTCGGTACCTAGATCGGTTAGCAATGTCGAGAAACCGAATTTAATTCGGTAGGTTCGGTCCATAGATTCGGTTGACCGAATAAACCGAGGAACCGAGTCCACTCCTTATCCCCTACCTTCCCTCATCTCGTCACAGGTCAGAGATGCAGAGGCGCCGGAGCCAAAGTCAAATTGCGATTTCATTCTCACGAAATCCGCTCCCAGTAATCACGGCACCGACGAGCGATCAATGCCCTTCCAAAACTCACGCTTGCCTTCCTTATTCGATTGATCTCCTGCCTCCCAATCCCTAGCCGCGTGCCTATATGAGCTGCAGTTTCCTGCCGCCCCGATGCAGTCTCTGTTCGTCACAAACCGTAGCCGCGGGCGACGGCACTGTCTGGCTGAACCCTACGCCGGAAGAGCAACCGCCGCCGCCGCAATCAACATCAAGAAATTGGACGGATTCGGGACCAAACGGCCTGCAACGTAAGTTATTTTATACTATTCGTTCGATCAAGATCCTAGTTTAGTTTTGATGTGCACTGTTTTTGTGTGAATCGTTGTTGATTGCCCTTATTTTCTGTAAATTTTAGATGTCATCCGAGACAGAGTCTCAGGCTGTTGTGCTTGTGCCCGTTGCAATGGATGTGGAGATGGCCGAGGGTGGCGATGTTGCCGCTGCAGATGGTGATGTGCAAGCGGCGGATACAGGTTTGCACTCAACCTCTATAATTGGTTTGCTTGTACGATTGTACCATCCCAGCCAGCTTGCTGACTTGCTATTTGTACTGTTGTATATCCGTTGTTTGATAGCTGCAGGGAACGGTAATGGTGGTGTTGTTGATCTGGAAGGAGCGGAAGCAGGGAAGGAGGGTGAAGGCAATGAGAAAGCTCCATCTGATGTGAAGGAGGGTGAGAAGAAGGAAGCTCGAAAGAAGATGACTGCGAGATCAGAGATGTGGAAGCACTTCGAGAAGATCATGGTTGATGGTGTCGTGCACAAGGGAAAGTGCAACTACTGCAAGACCGACATCGCCGCTCATCCCGTTATCAATGGTACATCTGCCTTGGGCAAGCATTTTCGTATCTGCAAACGTAATCCTCATAGGAATATCGGTGATGATAAGCAAACTGTGCTGCAAGTTAATAGTGGCGATAGTGTGCATGCTTGGAAATTTGACCCTGAGGCTCTTAGGAATGCTTTTGCTGCAATGATCATAGAGGATGAACTTCCATTTGCATTTGGTGAGAAGTCTGGTTTTAGGAAGTTCATGCGTCTAGCCTGCCCACGTTTCTCGGTTCCATCTAGGAGGACATGCACTAGGGACACAGTTCACATTTATTTTGAAGAGAAGGCCAAACTGAAAATTTTCTTTAAAGAACACTGTGAGAGAGTTTGTCTTACCACTGATTGTTGGACTTCTCAACAACAAGAAAGCTTCATGACAGTTACTGCCCACTTTATTTGTAATGATTGGAAACTTCACAAGAAAATCATTAGCTTTTTCAAGGTTAAGGGTCATAAAGGAGATGATATTGGGAAATACTTGCAGAAAACCTTGATTGATTGGGGGGTAGAGAAGGTCATGACAATTACTGTTGATAATGCTTCTAGTAATGATGGTGGTATTGTTTACATGAAGAAGGAACTGAATAAAGCAAAGAATAGCATAGCTGGAGCCAAATTTCTTCACATGAGATGTGCTGCCCACATTGTGAATTTAATTGTGTCGGATGGTCTAAAAGAAGTTGAAATTTCAGTCAAGCGTGTGCGCGCAGGCGTTAGGTATGTAAAGAATAGCTCAGCTAGGATAACCAAATTTAAAAGTGTGCTGAACTAGAGAAGGTCACCAGTAAGGCATTCCTCAACCTTGATGTTAGCACTAGGTGGAACTCCACGTACTTTATGTTGAAGGCTGCTGTCAGCTATGAGAAAGTATTTGGAAGATACACCGATGAAGATCCTTATTTTGCACTTGATTTACTTAGCGATAAAGGTAAGGAAAAATGTATTGGAGTTCCAGAGGAGAATGATTGGGAGAATGCAAGGAAGATGGCAGATTTCCTTGGACATTTTGCTGATCTGACTACTCGTGTTTCTGCCTCACTACATGTGACTGCTAATAGTTTTTTCCATGAGATTGGTGAGGTGAATCTGTTAGTGAAAAATTGGATGGACAGTGATGATGATTTGCAGAAAGCAATGGCACAGAGGATGAATGATAAGTTTGATAAATATTGGGGCAAGTGGCATGAGCCTGATCCTAGCAAAAAGGGGAAGGAAAAAGAGAACATCAATCTGATGATTTTTATTGCAGCGGCACTTGATCCAAGGTACATCCTTTAAGAGCAGTGTTATCTTGTATTCATAATGCAATGCTTTTCTAATTGCATCAATACTTACCAAATATTTTTTCATGTTGTATTGCAGGTACAAGCTTGCAGAATACACACAGTTTGCTATTTATGAGATGTATGGAGATGACGATGGGCCTAAGGTGTGGTCTGCAGTCAACAAGTGTCTTAGGGATTTGTTTGAAGAATACAGGGTTATGTATGCTCCACGTATTGAATCTGCTCAAGCTAGTTTTTCTCTAGACGCTGAAGCAAGTGGAGGGCGTGCAAGCATGATGAAGTCTTTGATTGCCAAAAAGATGAGGCTGAACAATGGTGGAAGCAGCAGCAGCAAATCTGAACTAGATAAGTTTCTTGCCGAGGAGCCGGAAGATGATGGTCCGAAATTTGACATATTATCTTGGTGGAAGGTGAACTCGTCTCGGTTTCCTGTCCTGGGGTGCTTGGCTCGTGATGTACTGGCAATCCCGATCTCCACAGTAGCATCAGAGTCTGCATTCTCCACAGGTGGCCGTGTTCTTGATGACTTTAGGACGTCATTGACTCCTTTTATGGTAGAAGCTCTTGTGTGCACTCAAGATTGGCTTCGACACACTACTCCCGTCAACATAGCAGAGAACACCGAAGAATTAACCAAGCTCGAACAAGGTAACCTCAATAAGATTAATATTGCATTATGGAAAATGTGTACATTTGCTGTTATTGATACTTGCTTCCACTTCGATTGTTTTCAGAATTAATTGCCGAGTACAAGGACCTGAAAGCAAAGGGAACGAAGTCTAGCACTGCTACAAAGCCTACTTGACATTTGGTGAGCTTTTACCCCCACACTGATGTACCTACAACATATAATATTATTAATGTTTCATATGGTTGCTTGTAGCTCTGGCTGATGAAGCTTGAAGAATAAGAAATAAAGGTCATGTGTGGAAGTTGGGATCGTCGGATGGATGGCAGCGGCTTGACGCAATTGCTCCTGTGCGCTTTGCTTCCTGCAGCTTCTTTTTGTTTTATCAAACTTATAATTGTTAAGTCGTTTGTCAGTGTGTCGCGTGTGATAAACTATCGCTAGTCTGTTGGATACTATTGTGAAAGTCGTTTTCTTTTGTCATGTCGAAATTTGCTAAGGTCTATTGGATGTTGCTGGTAATATGTGTTAAGTCTCTTGCTTTTGTTTTTTTGGAGTGGTATTGCTTGTGCGCTTGCAGCCGAGAGATACGGCCTCTGCCCTGTAGTCAAAGAGAAGCCCATCTTAGATATTCAGGCAGGCAGAGCCCATTCGGTCTGTTCGGCCCAATCGGTGGACCGAACCGAATTCTCGGTTGACCGATCGCTCGGTTACATGATATGCCAATGACCGATCGGGGCAACATCTTGCTGAACCGAAATAAATTAATGACCGAAGCACCGAACCGAACGCCCACCCCTACCCGTGACTACCGAAAAAAGGTTAGATTTAAAATTGTTTTTGAAATAGTTTCATGTTGCGCTGAAATTTCGTCACGTGGTCAGTTTTATCGTTTTAAGTCGCGATTGCTGCTTTTTCTTTATTTATAAGCTGGCCACGGTTGACCTAGATGCAAGAGAAAACAATAGCAGAACCCCCCGGAACACGACGTCTCACCACGGAGACCAGCAACCACACGAGCCACCAGACACGGTGTCCGGTCTATTCACACTGAAACCGACACGGGCTCTGCCGCCGCCGGCTCGTCGACGGGCGCGGCCTCCTTCAGGAGCACCGCGACCCTAGTCGCCAAGCTGAGCTTCGCGGCCGGCGACACCCCGTGCTCGCCGATGATGGACCCCAGCACGGCCTCGCAGAGCGGCCTGTTCTCGATCGCCGCGCCGCCGGACCCCGGCACCGACGAGTCCTTGGAGAACGCGACGGTGAGGACGCCGGCGGGGGAGTGGGTGAAGAGGATGGACGCGCCGGGAGGAAAGCTCTCGGGGTTGAACGCCTCCTTGAACTTGTCGACGGCGGCGGCCTCCGCGTCCGTGTACGCGCCGGTGGCCTTCCAGTAGGCGACGCAGTTCTCGGTGACCTTCTCGGCGTACTGCGCGCCGGTGAGCGGCAGGATCATGGTCACCCGCGTGAACTTCTCGAACTCGCCTGCATGTCGCCATTGGTTGCGGCGTGCACGCAAAACAGAGTTAGCCTCGGGCGCGCGTGCTTAACTGCGGCTACTGCTACATGGTTTGCGCAAGGATGGACGGAGCGTGCGTGCGCGTTACGTACCCGTGACGACGTCGCGGAAGAAGGCGGCGTCGGCGGCGAGCTCGTCGGCGGACTTCCCGGCCCACTTTTTAGCCAGCGCGGACACGGCGGCGTCGGCCTGCAGGTACACGCCGATGGCCGTGAACTTGATGAAGTTGCCCCCCATCTCCATCCCTCGCACACCTACAAGCATATTTTTTGAAACGAGGCAAAAGCTTTGCCTTTTATATTGATATAGTAGAAGCAAACATGACACGGCCGAGGCCAAAAAGAAAAAGGTCATACAAGACATGCATGCAAGACGAAAAGGTCTCAACCTACACCATCTAATCTCTCAGAAAGATATATCGTCATCTCTTCAAAACGCAACTACGCGGCGTGATCTAAAGATCGGGGAGCAGATCAGGCGGAGACGTCTAGCGCCGTCGGTGGCGAGAAGTCGCTTCCCCCTGGGCCAGCAAGGCCAATCAAAGCTTCATCCGCTGCCGTCATGGACGGCATGTTCAGTCTGAGGAGGGTCCTCAACCCGTTGATTGCCGAATCGGAGAACGGAGCCTTCTTGCAGGTGTTCGTAAATTCTTTTGTAGCTTGCACCAGGGGCATATCTCCAAAGTCGAGCCCCATTTTCTTGTGGAGGACACGCTGCGCTTTGCCCACCGCTGTGAGTTGTGGCTTCGCCGCGAGCCTGTTGCTGCTGCGACGCTCGGGGTCGGGCAGGGCTGCAAAAGCACGAGGCATTGGCGGAGTAGGCGTGGGCAGCAGCGGCACAGCCGGCAGGCTGAACAGATCCGCGACGCAACGTATCGCGATGCCTGATGAGGAAGCGTCATCAATATCAGCAACAAAGAGGTTCCCAATCGTAGCAGCCTCCGCGTCATCGTCAAAGACGTTCGTGGCGAGATGAAGCTCCTTCCTCGCCAAGTCGTCGTCGTTATCAAGGCTGTCTTCATGCGCCACCTCCTCGCCATCTAGCAGCAACTCGACCTGGTCCAGCTCGGCAAGGCCTAACAGAAGCTGCTCCATCTTCCCGTTAATAACCTCATCCTCATCATCGTCACTGGCAAAACCCCCGTCGCACAGCTCGTCGCCAGGCGAGATCAACACCGGGACATGGTTAACCGGTGCTGCAATGGGGTTGATGAACTGCAGCAGTTCACCGCCTTCATGCACCAAGCCGGCGTCAACGACGTCCACGACGGGCTGAAACCCCCTCCTAGCCAAGTCGTCGTCGATATCAAGGTCGTCTTCGTGCGCCACATCCTCGCCGTCCAGCAGCAACACCTGCTGATCCAGCTCGGCAAGGCAAGGGTTTAGGGGCCATAGGTCGGCCCTCTCGTTCTCCTCTGAGAGTGCCTCGTCCACGCTCACCATGTAGCATCTCTCTCTGGCCAGCACCACGCACACGTCCATCGCCGGGCGAGCCATGAGCACTTCCGCGAACAGTGGAGGGAGCACGGGCGGGTTGGAGGAGGGCAGCGGCGGGAAAAGCGTAGGCCCGACCTCACTCACGAAGGGAGTCGCAGCAACAAGAGCCCACGATAGAGCCCCAGGCGCGGTTGGGGAGGAGGCCGGCCGGCGTGGAGGAAGGCAAGCACTGGAGGGCTTGACGGTCTTCTTAGCGAGCCGCAGAGGGCAGTCCCTTTCTCGGTGGCCAGAGAGGTTGCATGTGAGACACCTAATTTTGTCGCGGCAGCTGGATGAGCGGTGGTGACGAATTGGAGCGAGACAACGAGAGCAGAGCCCCTTTGTGCGCCTTTTGAAGCGGAGAGCGGCCGCTTCGTCTCGCGCCGAGCGCAGCGTGGGGAGGACGCGACGGGCGCGCCGCGAGGTGACCAGCTCCCAGCCCGGCTCCGGAGAGGCGCCCCTCGAGCCACCCCCCATGGTAGAGCCCGGGGCTCCCGTCACCGGAGAAGGAGAGAATGGACGACGGGACACGGCACGAAGGCGCAGTGTAGGCAAAGACGGCTCGGCCTGAAGTCGAGGAGCAGGGATGTCGAATCGGACAGAGTGACGAGCGCGTGCAGGTGCCGGGGCAGTGAAAAACGGTGCGGTGCGCAGAATGCCAGCCGGGGCCGCCTTAATCGCCGATGACGGTGGGCAGCCTGACTGGCGGGAGGTGTCGCAGTGCGTAGTGGATAGCGCGTCGAGGTCGAAGTCGAGGTCGAGGGAGCCTTCAATGATGCTCCGCAGGCGAGTCGATTTAGCCCCACTACACGCCGGCGGTGAGGCGATTGCCTTGCAGCCGTACGTCGGTGGCGCCACCACAGCAGGCACGAGCAGGTGCAGCGGGACGGAGCCAAGCGCGGGGAGTGTCTTGCGCGAGCCACAGGAGGAAGGCGACCTCGGTTGCACCGGCTGAGCGGAGACGATGGCGAAGCCGGCCCGCAAATCCGATCGGGGAGTCGCCCAGCCGAGGAGTGGCCGGATGGTGGCCGGATGCGGAGGGAGCCGGGCCGCGTCGTCGAACTGGTGGCAGGGGGCGCCCGCGGCCAGAGACGGCGCCAGCAGGTGGCCGCAGCTGGAGGGCGCAGTTCTTGCAGCAGCGTCGTCGGACGCGTCAGGTGAGTCCGGGATGAACTCGCCGTCCTCGAGGAGTGTCACCCGCATCGGGGGGCCAGGCGGAGACGAGGAGGCAAGCGACGTGGGGAGGCTGCCGGAGAGATGGGCAGTGGCGACCGTGGATCCCGGCAGAGACGCTGTAGGTGGCGGGAAGCCATGGGGACGGAGGGAGATGGAGCCGTGCGTCGTGGGCGCCGCCAGCAGCGTCCGAGACGGTGTGGAGCGGGCGGCCGGTGGGGTTGCAGGTGGCGGGCGCGGCTGGCCGAACGGCCGCAGCGAGATGCCGTCGCCGGAGCAGGCCGGGATGCAGGGCATGGACCCTGACGCCGCGCGGTCGTCGCAAGCCCGGCGCGCACCATCGCGGCAGACGAGCTTGGATGGCGAGGCGAAGACGAGGTTGACTGTTGCGGCGTGGAGAGGCGCTGTAGACACCGAGTTGACGACGGACGTAGCCGGGCGCGCAGACGAGGACGAGTGCGTGGTCGCAGGCGATGCTCGGCATGCCGGCCGAGCGGCGGAGTACGAGGTGGCCCCCGATCCAGATCTCGATCCGGAGCGTGTAGGTGCAGGGCCGAGAAAAGCCGGCCGAAAGTTTGGGGAATGGAAGCCGGAGGTGCTGGGAGCCGATTGGCAGTGACGATTTGGTGGGTGGAAGCGCTGCCGGCCGGTGGCGGCGCTGGCCGGTGGCCGCGCGGGCGGTCGCCCCTCGCGTCGCGAGAGGAGCGAGCAACGGTCATCTTTTTCTTCGTTACTAATCAGTCCCTACAAGCATATCAAGTCGTACATGAGCCGTCTGTCTGACGCCATTGCCACGCGCTTCAAGAATCTAAGCCGACACACGTGGCCGGCGGGAACAGTGAACGGAGTAATTACCTGCGCCGGCGAGGAAGTGGGCGTGGGATGAGCCCGGCGGGTGGGCGAGCGGCGGGAAGACGACGCCATCGACCTCGAGCTCCGACAAGGCCATGGTTGGATGCGGAGACGGGGTGATTGGATCGGATGGTAGCTGGCTGTGCACGTAAATAAATAGTGCAAACTGTTCAAATCAGGGGATAAGGGGGTAGTTGCGATCTTGGGCTGGGAAGCGTGGGCGCCCTGGATGGTTAGCTAGGGTCAGGTGCGTGCAAGGACACTAACTCTGCCCGTAATTACAACTGTGCCATGGCATCTAATCTGCGGTGGTGATGACGTCGTGGCAATTACGTAGTTTTAGGGCGCGTACGGGGGCGTGGTTAGTGGTAGTTGGGAGGGATTGAGAGGACGCCGCCGAATCACCAGTAGAGTAGGACTTGCGGCGAGGTCAAGCTACCCTTCAGCTGGAGCGTCTCGTCGTCACCGTGTTTCCAGAGCAGAGGGCCGGCAGAGGAAAGGGAGAGCTCAGCATCACCAAACTGTACCAAAGACAAATACAGCAACGATCTTTCACGGTCAACATTTGGTGAAAGCATGGCCTTTTGAGAATCTTGTAACTTTACGGTCAAATCTGTAATATATATAAGTTCCTGAAAACTTCACGGTTAGTCTTCAACTATAAATATCTATGGAAAATTAAAGCTCCTTGGAAAACTTGGTGAAAGCATTCCCGGAAGAAATCGTTGACAGCGTGGTAGTATCAATCCTAGAGCCAACTTTTTCTATTTCGACTGAAACACAGGTCAGAACTAATTGAACATGACAGTTCTTACAAGTTGGTAAACCTCAGCGACAGAGTCCTTTCCTCTTTACAGAGCCAATGCAGACAAGTATCTCTGAATGATGATAACGATAGACCTGTTTGGCCTCTTGAGAAATTTGATAACGTTACAGTTAAGCCTGTCTACAAAATTCTGAATTTCGCCAATTATAAAGATCTGTGGGAAATTAAGGTTAGTGTTATGGCTTGTGATCAGGAAGAGCATCCTGACCGAAGATAAACTGAGACACAGGAGTTGGAAAGGAGGAGTGAACTTTGTGGAAGACAAAATTCGTAGACGACCCTGTTCTTCCATTGCCCTGTACAGCTGTACCTAAGTATGGTTGGGGCGATTCAGCAATGTGCCATCTTCTCTTGATGAATTGTGCAGTGGTTGGCTCCATTGGAGAGGCGAATGGTAGCAAAGATCTGAACTTTTCGTTGTAATCTTTTGGTAAAGTAGTCTAGGTTTTGGAGCTGGCATGCTGGTTTGGCGCTCGGCATGATGTTTGTTGCACTTGTATGGCTAAATTTCAGACACCTAAAACGCTGTGATACTCTGGTTTCGTTAATGAAACTGAGAGCTCGGCTCAAGAAAAAGAGCCCCGTCTTCAGAGAATACTTGCATAATCTCCTCTGTTTTCTACATTTTCTGTTCAACTTGACAATCTTTGCATCTTGACCAAGAATCTTTTCATGGCAGTGTCATGGATCCATGTCAAAACTAACAAATCATGGATCCATCCAATATGCTAACTGCAGTCTGACAGAACTCGTCTACACAATGAAGGCTAACCTGACAAGGAAAACAGACCCTGGAAGTAATAATATATCCGCTGGAATATATCCATTTTTTTTAAAACTCTAATATCCATGTCCTCGTTCCACCCAACACAAGAAAAGTTTATCGACAACTTTCATTTTTTTGTTTCTCCCAGTAACAATCTGAATATTGACATGACTATAGTTTCCCTGATTTACAGACTTGAAATGTCTCACTACTGACAAAATCCAACAAAAAGGGAGCAACTCTGCTTCTTACACACATTCTCCTTCCCTTTTCAAGCTATGAATGAATTTTTAACCAAATAACCTCACCTAACCTAACAGAATGTGCCACTTTCCCAGATACCCTATGCCACTACAAGCTCAACGACAAAAATAAAGGTGTCCACCACTGCTTTAAGAAAAAAGAAGTTTGACCTTAAGGACCAATGAAACAATACAACTAATTATGAACCTAACCCAACACAAAAGAGAGGACCTACTACTGCTTGGGCCCTGGAAATCTGACAACAGCTCCAGAAGTAGCTTTGCACTTAGCTGCACATCAAATCCAGAACCAGCTCTTCCAAAAGATCATCTTTGATCATCTTCTCAACATCCCTTCCCGCCCTGTCGATGTAGTCTGCTAAGTCCGGCCCTCTCATCAAATGCCTTCTTCTCAGGCTTGGCCACAATGAGTGCGAGTTCTTCTCGCCTTCGAGTCAACAGCTGCAATAATTTCTCCAATAGACCCTCTGAGCCCCACACTGGTGCCATGTTCCTGGCGGTATTTACCCAAGGGTGCATGTCCAAACACGGGGCAAGAATTTCTGACAATATCGAGTTTACCATATCAAAAGTAAGCCTCCTGTCCGACCTTGACCAATGAGCAACCTTCATGTACTTCTTTTCGAGCTTGTCGAACACATAATGACCCGCAGGACAGTCAAGGGAGTGACACACCTTGTACAACTCATCCTCCTTGATGCCATGAATACCAGATGAAATAAGTATATCCAACAAGTATGAAAAGTCTCTTTCCTCTTCATCTCCAAATTCTTCAAGGATATCTTCAACCAGCTCTGTGGTCTCATCATTTTCACTGTCCTCCATCTCAGAGCATAAGTAATCGTTCATTCCAGTCGATGGAATATAAACAAGCGGAGGTATTAGCTTGGGATCTGCATTGAGAAGAAAAATAAGATTAGCTACAAGAAAAGCATGAATGATACATAAGAATGACAATATTGCTTACCATGAGGATCTGCTCTATGTTGCTTGATGGTTTCAGCATCAGGAAAATCTTCACATTGAGGTTCTAGAACAGATACTGGGCTTGGCTGCTCAATCTCTTTACAGGGAACTACGGACATAGCATTTATACGTGCAGCAAGTGGACAGTGCACCTGAAGTACAGCAAAGAAGGAGCTCAACTTAGATATCAGATTTGAGGCAAAGCAAAACTATAAGACAGAGTATTATAACTCGTACATTCATAATTGATAGCTGGTAATAAGCTTACTTCTAATGGGGGATAGATAACAGAGTGACAAGTTAGAATAGAAATTACCCAAATGTTTCCGTTTACAAGTACGTGATACACTATTACTGAAAGTGATAATGGCGGTTTCTATTAAGAGTGAAAGGCACCAGAGGTCACGAAGTTGCGCGAAAAGTAAGGATTGGTCACCAAGTTGAAAAACCTCAAAACGAGGTCACGAAGTTGTGGAGTAGTCAATTTTTGGTCATTCCGTCACGGTGGGCGTCAAGTTGCTGACGTGGCAGTGTGTTTTTTTACAAAAAACACCTTGAACTTTTATATATTCTAATTGTTAGGTCCTTCTCCATATTTATTTTCGTGAAACGCACCAGAGGTCACGAAGTTGCGCAAAAATTAAGTATTGGTCACCAACTTGAAAAAGCTCAAAACCGGGCACGAAGTTGTGAGTTAGCCAATCTTTGGTCACTCCGTCACGACGGACGTTAAGTCGCTGACGTGGTGGACTGTTTTTTTACAAATATCCCCTTAGAATTTTGTTTCTTCCAATTATTAGGTCTTTTTCGATTTTTTTTCATCTTACAAATACTCCAAATAAACTGGTGCGGCGCGTGGAGCAGTTCATCTCTTCTGTGCATTACATCCGGCGTCCGGCAGCGGCGTCCGGCGTCGGCGTCCACGCACGGCTCGCCGAGCAGCACGGGAATGACGCCGCAGTCGTAGCCTGCAGCGCGGCGAGGTTGGGGGCAGCCGACCGATTCCACGACGGCTCTCTGTCATGCGCCCTTCCTGTCCTGCGCCCGTGCGCCACTATGCTGAGGGCCTTGCCCCGCGCGAACGACGCCACTGCACCGTGCTCGGCGGCTAGAGGGAGCCGGAGGGCGGGAAGGAGACGACGGGCGCGGAGGGCGCGAGCGGGCAGCCATCGGAGGTTAGGTAGGAGGAGGGAGGGAGAGGAGGAGGTCGGAGACCGGGAGATTGGACGCGACGGTGAGGTGACGACAGTGAGCAAAAATAAAATTTGAGACCAAACTGTGCCCAGATTTATCGAGAAGGACCTAGCTATTAGAAGAAACAAAATTCTAAGGGGATATTTGTAAAAAAACAGTCCGCCACGTCAGCGACTTAACGTCCATCGTGACGGAGTGACCAAAGATTGGCTAACTCACAACTTCGTGACCCAGTTTTGAGCTTTTTTAAGTTGGTGACCAATCCTTAATTTTTGCGCAACTTCGTGACCTCTGGTGCGTTTCACTCGAAAATAAATATGGAGAAGGACCTAACAATTAGAATATATAAAAGTTTAAGGTGTTTTTTGTAAAAAAACACAGTGCCACGTCAGCAACTTGACGCCCACCGTGACGGAATGACCAAAAATTGACTACTCCACAACTTCGTGACCTCGTTTTGAGGTTTTTCAACTTGGTGACCAATCCTTACTTTTCGCGCAACTTCGTGACCTCTGGTGCCTTTCACTCTTCTATTAAATACCTTCTTGAAACTCATCCTCCATTGATCCTTGGCTGCTCTGCCCAGAGAAGAAAACTTGGAGCTGTCACTTGTGTAACTAGTGTCACTTGAAAAATATACCTGAAGATCATCAACACTACCACTAGAAGAGAGACATACAGCCTTATCCGATTCGCTGTTTGTACAGCTCCACAGTTGTTCAGATGATTCATCATTGGGTAGCTGTGACTTTCTTCGGAGTAATGCATTATCCAACAAAGTTTGCCAGTGCCTTCCTGTTGAAGAATCGGGCTGCTTACGAATCTCCTCTTTTCTTAAGGTGTCGATTGCTCCTCGAAATCGTGTAACCCTATGCCTCTGATTTAACGCACCAATGCAGTTTTGCTTTTTATTACTGTGGCCATGCCGTAGTTGACGTAACTGTGACATTTTCTCCGAAAGGGAGCACTTTGCACTTAATGGACCCATCTTCGTACAATCAGATCTTCTAGCACTTCTAGCCAATTGATAACTGAAACTATTCATGTCACTGGATTTCTTCATTGTTGGAGCTTGCTTTGCACTATTACTGTCTTGACGAAGACGAAGTTTAGGCCGATAGGGCAACCCATAATCTAGAGAATCGTGTCTTTCTGTTTCATTTCTTACGAGTTCACTAGGAAGACATTCTGTAGCATTGCCACGGGACTTCTTGTGCTTGAATTCACATGAGCCTGAGTAAAGCTGTATTATGAAACATATTTCAGTAACAGAAGCAGCAGAAAATACAATAGTTTCCAAAATGAATATTTCCGAAGTTGCAGATTATGAATTTGCATTTATATTGCTGACAGAACAACAGTGGGCAATTGAACAACTTACGGAATCTTCTTTTATCATGGATCCACTGCTACTTCTGGAGTCTGACGATAGTCCATAGATACGCTGCTGCTTGTCCACATGAGCAAACCCTGATAAGAAGACAAGGAACAAAACAGGAGGTCAGCTCCAAAGCAACTAGTATTATTTTTCTAGAACACTATTATTTTTTATAGAATACTATTTTTGTGTTATAGAAGCGTTCAAGATTTGATCTGTAGCATATGTCCTTTGACCCATAGCGAGAAGCATTCAAAGATGTTAACTACTGCACTAGGCGAAGCCAAGAAATTGCAGAGCAACACATTAAAAATCTCAGATGGCTGAATTCCTATATCATTAAACAGGATTACAGAAGCATCGCGAGAGTTCCAAATTAAGTTGCATCGGTGATCCTTCTATATGATCTATGGTTTAGATCCAAATTGCCATGGAGTAAGAAATAAAGGGGAATTGCGACCCCAGAAATATGGTTAATCCTCTCTAAATTCCCCAACTAATCTGGTCCATATATTACTATTGTTGTCTAGAATTTTTTGGACAAGCGTGCCCTTTGAAGTTTTCCATGATCCATTCCTCCTTGTTCGTTTTCCTCGGACAAACACAAAATGGAAGATGCTTGCTTTTTTCTCCCTGATTCTGCTCTAGAAGCTCCTCAGCGACGCAAGCAAGCAACGCACTCGATTGGGCATGTCATCATAACAAGCTCCCATCCCGGAAGCAAACTAACTAGCCTCCTTGTGAAATGATCCAACAAAATCGACCGAAAACAGTAATAAGAACATGTAACCAACGACGCTCGAATTGTTAACCATCCATAAAAGCAACAGCAAGCGACGAATCCAAACACCGAGACATTAATTCCCGGGGAGGGGAGCAGACCGGACGCTACTAACCTGTAGCACGCCGTGTAGCCGCGGCTGAGGAGACACCCTCCACCGGCGTGGTCACGGCCCCGCCACCTCCCGCTCCTGCCGTCCGCTGCGTCCACCTCCGCCGCCTGCCGCTGGCCCCGCCCATCATCCTGGCCGGCCAACAGACAGGACAGAGCCGCCCAGAGACCCAGGCACGCAGCAAGCAATCACCCCCGCTGACCACTCCGTGGTGATCCTCCGAGCGGGCTGGCGGGTGGTCCGCGTATTTGATGGCCGCGAACCGCCGCGGGGAAGGAAGCGGAAGGGCTGGGTTTCGGGCGGTCGCGTCGCCTCGGGTGGGACGGGGAGGGGAATCCGGGAAGAGGCGAGGCGCGTTCGGTGGCGGCGCTCGCGCTCGCGCGGCAGCCGCAGCGGTTGCGTCCGATTCAGCACCTGCCCTTTTCAACCGGCCCTCCCCTCGCGCCCTCGCGCCCTAGCTTCCTCGCTGGTTTTCTACTCGGCCCACTGCGCATGGGGGTGACAACAGATTTTGTCTCTCGCTTGCTAGTGTGTCCAGTCAGATTGACTGACCGGGGGTTTGACCGATGTGGCGGTGTTTATATATCGTGGCGATGCGCGGTTTGGCGGCGGCTGTAATTAAATTAGCGCGTGCACGACGTGTAAAAATTAAGCTGTGGTAATGGTGTACGCGGATTAGTTAGTACAGTACTCGGGTGTTCATTCCGCACTGCAGCGGAGTTATCGCGAATGCTCGGGTGGTCGATTAGGGAGGCAATCATGGAGCGGCGTACGTGATTAGTTTTGAATTGATGGATCGAGATCGATCGCGCATGTGGTGCTTGTGCGATCGATGGAAGCATCTTGTCTTGTGTATAAGAAAATTCTACGTACGTACGCGCGGGAGAAGGTGGTAGGAAAGTGCCTCACTCTGCATCAAGTCCACGGCTTTGTTCCCGCCAGAAATTAAGCATAAGCACACTCCGTACTCTGTACTGGCAGTCAGTACTGTACTGCTAATTTGCAGCTAAATAAATACTACTCCCTCTGATCCAAAAGAGTGTCGCAGCTTGTACCTAGAATTTGTACGTGGTCAGCTCATGTGTAGCGACATTTTTTCTAGACCGAAGGAAGTACTGTAGTACATATGAGCGCGCTACAGATTTTTACCACTGTATCGACTGGACGCCCTTCAGCCGATCAGCGGGTGATTACGCACGCACGCACGGTTCTTGTCTGATCTTACCAGCTACGGGTTACGGAGAAAAATGATTGGTTAGAAGGAGCAGGCATTCGTAATTTTGCCGGCAATGCCTTAAGCATGTCCGGCACGGACGGATGACAGCGAGATGAATCATAAACAAATGGAGCCGTTGGCTTCGTTTTGTCTCGTTTGGTCATAATAATTTATTTATTTTTTGTGAAAACACAGTACAGCGCAGACGCTTATATACACGTGCGCATACAATCACCTATATGAACGCACACATTAGTTTTATGAGCACCTCCGACAGATTGAGTCGGCGGATTAGGTCTTGAGATTGACGAAGTCACCATGGACACCTCGCTGTCGACGGGAACGTCGTCTCTCACTAAACAATATTCCACCTAAATAAGATACACCAACGTCAAATGTGGTTTGAACTTGGGTGGGTTGGGGTACAACCATCCTCTTAACCATCCAACCACGATAATAATCATGGCGAGTGAGCTCGTTCTGGACTTATTCGATCGTTTCAATTGTAGGGCGTCTGCTTGGTGCCCGGTAAGTAAATTTTCCTTAGTGGTTCATAATTACCGGATACCGCAGTTACATGAAAATCCGACTACTTACAAAATGAATTTTGAAAACCAAAAAAAAAAATGGTTCTCGGTTTCACCATTTACCGGTTTTGACCATTCTCGCTAATTTTTTAAAAATCTATCTTTTTTTTGCCTGGTATAACTGGTGGTGCTCAGGGTATTTCATACTGGGCGGTAACCGGATTACCCGACCGGTAACCAAAACCTTGCTACGATTCCCGCCTCCTCTTGGTTGATACATCCTTGGATGATAGTAGTATATGGGAATCGACGTATGAACATACCGGACCGACTTCCCGAGATGTTTTCGGATCATTTAGGAGTAGATAGCACACGCCATCCAATTTCGAATTTCAGTTTCTCCAGATATGGACGCTAGGTAGCTACTCCCTCCGTTCCAAAATACTTGTCTTCCATTTATCTAAATTTAGATGTACCTACACACAAAAACATGTCTAGGTACATCCAAATTTGGACAGATGGAAGACAAATATTTTAGAACGGATGGAGTAGATATCTCGTGCATACGTGTCCCTTCAAGAGATTTATCATTAACGTATTAAGAGAATAGACTGACGAGGGTTTTAATCTCTGGTGTGGGGCGTTTATCATCGAAGTTCGTGGCGATGATTAATTAGGAGGCTATTATTTCAATAGTGTGTGCCCGTGCCATGTAAGTAATGGTGTTACATGGATTTAATTACCGTTGATTGTAACACGTGAGTCCTCGGTCGCGTGATCGATTGGGGAGGCAATAATAATAGAGGGGTGTACGTGATTAGTTTTGATCGATCGAGATGGCGGGAGCAGCTAGCAGGTGATCCCGTGCATCGGCCGCTCAGCGCATGTGGTGCTTGTGAGATCGATGGGATCATCTCTAAACTCTAATAAGAAAATTCTACGTAGGCAGGGTTGTTGCGCGGAAGAAGGTGGTAGAAGAGTGTCATTGCGCAGATTTTGTGACCCATCGAATTCCCCTCCTTCTAATTTTGATAAGCCAGTACCATGATCAAAACCGACACGGCTTTGACCTAGGGTTCAAAAACGGGTAATTTTACTTTAGGATCTAATGCTATAAAATCCATTACAGTGATTAAAACTCAACATGACATTGACGCAGATGGACAGGTGAAAATGGAGTCTAGAACGTAAAATCTTAAATTAGGATTTTCGCAATTCATCAAACTCCCAAGGGTAGGCATTGTGGTGTATTGCGTCCAGTCAAATATGGTAGTTACGTGCATGCGACCAGTAGTGGAGTAGTTGATCAATGTTGTCACTATGGTGCCTTGCTATATACTATACGCAACCAGCGGCACTCAACCCTGAAGCAAACCGATCCCATTACCATAGCACTTGACTATGAAACCCAACACGGAACAAGGAGAAAATATCCGGTGGAAACCAAGTTTCGGTGGAAACCGGTGAAAACCACGGAAAAATCATGTTTAAAAGTTCCAAAAAATTCTAACCAAAAATGCATGACATTGGGAAGGTAGCATTCTACGGACATGCCAAATGGCAACTTGAAACTCAAAATATTTTGGGAGCTACGAAAATGACAAAATCAGCTGTGAATAGTCCCAGAAATTACTATTCACTGCTGAAGCACTATTCACAGCTGATTTTGTCATTTTCATAGCTCCTAAACAAATTTGAGTTTCAAGTTGCCATTTGGCATGTCCGTAGAACGCTACCTTCCCAATGTCATGCATTTTTGGTTAGAATTTTTTGGAACTTTTAAACATGATTTTTCCGTGGTTTTCACCGGTTTCCACCGAAACTTGGTTTCCACTGGATATTCTCTCACCGGTTTCCACCGAAACAAGGACTGAGGAGCTCCAGCAAGGTGACTTGTGCAATGCCACTTCTGCTGATGTGATTTGCAACAACCATGCTGCCCAGAGCATATGCACAGAGTGGGTTCCTGCATGTCCCTTCCACTGCAAAATTGGTTTATTGTCCCCTCATTGCATCGAAGCAAACATCAGCTATTCCTGCGGCAATAGCAGATGACACTAAATTAAGAGAGTGCCAAAAGAGTGCAAAACAAGTTTGAGGGATCAATTTAAAGTATTATTATATGTATGTGTAAAGTTATGCCAAGTATGCAATAGTATTAGAAGAAAATCCTGGGGGTGAGTGGGGGGGGGGGGGGGGGCAATGGCCCCTCCCCTCTAGCCTTAAGTAAGCTCCGCCACTGCACTTTGGGGTATGACCTAGTTTCTTCCGGCAAGATTTTAAGCTCATCAGCCTCAACAAGACTCATCGGTATTCATTTGGGATGTAGGGATTGCCGTTATAAGGTTGTTGGCAAACGCAAAAGAAGCGCCCCGGCGTGAATGCACGTGTTGTATTTGCTTACGCGCATGTAGTCCGTTCATCTTGGATGTTCATCTACTGAGCATGATTCAGTCCCAATGTTAAAGTCTAGGACAAACGAGACTCCTCTCGACAGTTTGTTCAAGAGCACTTCTCCATGGAGGTCCTCCTAGGTGAAATTATAAAACATACTCTCCACCAGCGTTGAGTATGAACATGGATTATTTTTAGATATAAATATGAACATGGAGTATGAACATGGAGTATTATCATCCCAGGTGATTTTTCCGTCAAGAACCACTTCCGCTGTAAATTCCTCTTCACGAAATGCTGTTTAAAAAGCATTTGGCATTCTAAGGATTAAGTGGCGCATTTTGCCTACTATACCACATTTTCACGACCCACTAACGCAAATAAAGATCATCACTGCATACATGTGTTAGCATAACTTCATTTGTGATAGTAAGTTGTACGATTTCGACAGTTTTGAGCGAGACCCACATGGCCATGAGGATAGCGCAGCTTATGTCAGTGGACCCGCTCCATCTTCAGATGATGGCGCCATGGCAGCACTACGGCAGAGTATTGTTGATAGCTTGGTAGCTTAAGAGTTATTGTCATTGTAATTTCGGAATCGCTATAACAATTCCTTTATTTTGACATGTACTGAATTATACTACACTACGACACCAAGTTTTTATATTATCGTATACTTTTCCTTATATTTCCAGCGATCAGCGTGTGATCCATCGACGTACCGGCTACTTAGCTCACAATTACGGATCTTGTCTGATCTTACCAGCTGTGCGATGCCGAGGAAAAGGATTGGTTCGGCGGGCAGGCCGTGCTCGTAATTTGGCCGGCAAAGGCCTTGCGCATGCCCGGCGCGGACGGACCGGTGACAGTGAGATGGACGAAATCATAAACAAATGGAGCCGGTGTCTCTTCTTAATTTGTCTCGTTCGTTCAGAATAATCATGGTGACTGATCTCGATCGGGACTTGCTCATTTCCATGGACGATACGTGTGTGAACTGCGGTGAAGTTGACCATGAAAATATGGAATTGACTTCGCGAAATTAATGTTGGTCTACCACTGCGTGTACATGTACTCCAAAACATGGAGTAATTAAATCGTTTAGTGATAGCACGCGCCATCCAAAAATTCGAATTTCAAATCGTGCAGATATGGACGGACGCTAGCTAGATGTCTGATACGTGGGACTAGTTTACTCGAGATAAGACGCTGCTCGTGTAAGTACGTGAGGATTGTACTATCTCCGTTCACAAAATGATGTATGTATTTAGACATGTTCTAGTGTGTAGATACATACACATTTAGATAGAGTTGAGACAGAGGGAGTAATAAGCATAGTCGGCCGTCGATGGACCACGACTCGGCACCTGCTTGCGCGCGTCGCAAGTTTTGAACTGTTTGGAAATCCGTAAGTATTTTCTGCAGTGCGACTATACATACTTAATTAACTTGCTCACGCAATAGTGTTGAAATAAACTTGCTTGTGCAATCACTCCGCAAGTCCTGCTAATATTGTAAGCAAGACTCGGCACCTAGTCGTGATCCATGAGACCTACGAGTGTGAACTGTTCCGGCGTCAACAAGTGGACTTCCAAGTTCCTAACCCGTATTCTCTCTACTACTGGTACAAGTGCCATAAAAAAAATTACTAGTACAGGTGCACAACTTTATTTAACGTTTTCTTTTCAAGAATTCGATCGTAGCATTTTTTTCACAGGTAATCACTCTCGACAAATCCTGCTGATCCTACCCGTACATATTAAGCAAGATTTCATAGTGGAAAAAGTCAAAAACAAACCTTGAATTTGTAGGCAAAAGCTAAATTGAACCCTGAACTTTGAATCTCGAAAATTGGCACTCTAAACTTGTCAATCCCGGTCTATTTAAACCTTGTACCTGTTTTCCATACAAGAAAAAAAAACTCAAATCGCTACCCTCACTGACAGCACCGGCCCACTTGTCATATCTTTTTTTTTTTTGAAACGAAGGCAAAAGCTTTGCCTTTTATATTGATATAGAAGAAGCAAACACGACACGGCCGAGGCCAAAATTAAAAACTGCAAATAAACGGTGTCCCGTAATGGATCACCCAATTCCGTCTACTCTCTCAGAAAGGAAGATTGTCATAGCTCTAAGTAATAGTCAGCTCCGCGAGCTTCTTAGCACCGGCGAGGATCCAATTTTTTCCCTCGTCTTTGATTCGTTGCAGCAGCACAGATGGCATAGAGAATTTGTTGTTGAAGATCCGTGCATTCCGCTCCTTCCAAATTTCCCAGGTGATGAGAATGATCGCCGTCTTGAGGCCTTTTCGAGAAGCCTTCAACCTTCTTTGTCCTCCCCATTTTTCTCTCCCAGCCATCGTGCTCCACAGCTACTGGAAGCTAGCGATACACATCCCATTTGCACACTCCATCGCTACAGTACACTATTCATTTAGCAGTTTAATTTGTGAATTTGTGTGTGGTTGCTCCGTGCCGGCCAGAAATCCAAGGTGAGGGAGGAGCTTTGCCAGAAGGTGGAGAATCGAGAAAACTAGCAGCGAATAAGAAGTGGGAGCGGGCCGGTGAGTGCGCCATGGGCCGGGATGGACCATGGCAGCGGGAGCCGGGCTCGAGGTCGTCGCGCTACCTCGACCTCCTCCTCGCGTAGCAGCTGGCGCCGACGCGGTCGGCCATGTTGCTGGTGGAGGGCCGCGGCACCCACGGCGGTGGCCACACTGACGTCGCCAGTGCGTCGCCGAGTACACGCCTCCGCGAGCGTGGCCGTCTATGTGTTTAGAAGAGGCAGCGCCGTCAACGTCTTTGTCCATCAGCCCGACACTCGATTCCGCGGATTAATCCATCGGGGTAGAGCACAACATCCCGGCGTGTGACTGCAGTGTGGCGATTCGCGAGCCCGCGCCGTGTTGGGTAGTTGGTGACCGGCGACGAGAGGAGCGGCAGGAGCGCGAGATGGGTTGCAGCATCGTTGCCAAATCGTGGTGAATTTGAGATTTTAGGAAGGGGATGGATATGACATGCGGGCCCAAATTGTCGGTGAGAGTAGCACTTTATCCCGGTCAAGATTATAGTATTCCCGGTGCGTCAAACAAGTACACGGTTTAAAATAGACTAGGATTGACAAGTTCAGAGTGCCAATTTTCGGGATTCAAAGTTTGGGGTTCGATTTAGCTTTTGCCTACAAGTTCAAGGTTTGTTTTGGACTTTTTTCCTTTCATAGTCACAACAAGACGAGCAGAACGACTTTTCGACAAGATGATGTGAAAATCACTGCACGACTGTTGACGAACTATATATTTTTCTCAGAACATCTGCAGGAATCTCACATACGTGAAGCAGTTTAACCTTCTTTTTTTATGAGGGTTATGAAGCAGTTTACCCGTGTTCACATTGCATGACAAACAGTTTTATTTATTAGAATAAAGAAACCCAGTTACAAACTCTATATCTAAAACAAGCCAACCCAATTACAAGTAGAAACTGTGGAGGCTCTCTTTTTCCCCCTCGCTGTCTCTCTCCTCCTCTTTTCTCTTTGAGAGTCTCCTGTGGGTCTCCGGCTCCTCTCTCCCCCAGATCCGGCGGTCGTGCCGCTCGGAGATGGTGCGAGAGAGGAGTTCGGTCTTTCTCTGTAGTTTTTAGGTTCTTGTTTCTTTTCTGTTGTATGCCCTTGTGCCGTCTCGGCTTTATGCCGTTAGGGTTTCTGTCGTCGGAGATTTTGAGCTGCTCCTGGCGCACGACGGAGGTGGGGGTGTGGCTCGCGAGGCTTCGGAGGTTGGAGATGGTGGGCGACGGTGCTTCCTCGGCAACCCCCTCAATAAAGGTCGTTTCTTGGGCTCGGAGGCCTCGAGATCTGCTGATCTCCTTTCTTTCTGGCTGTGGTCGTGGTGATAGACAGCGAAAGGAAGGGTGCTGGCGGTTTCTTGGTCTTGGAGCTTCCTTCTTCCTCCGCAGCTGGACTCCTGCGACTCGCAGCGACGTGGGATCCCGTCTGGCTCTCTTCTATGGACTGAATCCACCGTGGATTTCCCGCAGGTTTGAAGATGGACGAAGTTGCTTCAATAATTTCGCTTGCTGTATCTCCCACTTTGCATATGGTGAGAAGATGCGGTGTTGTATTCCCCTGGCCGGCCGTGGCGGTGAGGAGGGGATAAGATGCTGCTATTCTTCGTCAACATCGGCAGAGTGGCTTCTGCTACAACCTGGAGCTCCTCACGCGGTGGATTTTATTGCCGCCGCGATCTATGGCCATGATGGTGGCCGAACTTCAACCTCCACGACGGAGGCCACCTCGACGCAGTGCCAGCGCTCGGCGGCTCGCCACTACCAAGTGGTTCGTCCCCGATGGTGGCTAGCTTGCTGGTGGCTACGTTTCCTCGTCGGAAGAGGGAGACCGAGCGACATGTGCCCTGATGATCTCGGCGTCGGTGCCTGGAGATCGCCGGCGAGATGTGGCAGAGGTGCTCGAGGGCTTGATTGCTTTTTATCTTTTAGCTCTAGGGTGCTTTTTGTAAAATTGAAGGCCCTTTCTTCGAATATGTGGTCTTTCAGGGTAAGAGTTGTAAAGGGCTTTTCTGTAAAATGTACCTGCCACGTGGTGTTATAAAATGCAGCATTGGGGTCTTTTGACCCCACCCCTTGTACAAAAAAAAAATAGAAACGGTGGGCTACAGTTCCCTTAAACTAAGCCCAATACTCTGAACGACGAAGACCATTCCGGCTGGCGCATTTGGCACGTAGTGCACCTGGACAAGAAAGTCCACAGGTGGACCGCTTCACGAGTTTAAAATGCACGGAAACTCTCTGGTGTTTCTGAAAAAAGTATCTCTACCACACGCTTTTTTAGGGATATCTTTGGCACATGCTACCAATACGTAATGACATTAATTCCATATATATCTCCACACCCCAAAAAATTAACCGTAGATACTACTCCCTCCGTATCATATTATAAGTCGTTCTAGGGTCCGTTCCGACCACATGAAAAATGCTCAAAAGACATCTATACCCTCAATTTTTGATTCAATTACAGCTAATACCCTCCCGCAGTCATCCGAGCGAACCGATCATATCGATCTAAAATTTGAATCGGGCAGCCCAGGTCCCTCGCGCAGATCGCCACCGTCGCCGCCGTCGCAGCCCAGGTCCCTCGCGCAGCCCAGGTCCCCCACGCAGATCGCCACCATCGCAGCCTAGGGCCCTCGCGCGCGAGCATCTCTAGGCGCGCAACCGTGCTCGCGCACGAGCACCTTCAGGCGTGCTTCTTCCCCGCCCCACTCCTCGCCATCTCCAGCGGCACGCCCGGGATCCATCAGAGGTGCTCCTCTGGTTCAGCACCTCTGGTTCCTGATCTCCTCCTAGGTCCATCTCCTCTCGTTCCTGATCTCCTCGAACAGCAGCAACAGCAGTAGAGGTATATTCCCAGGTCCATCTCCTCTGGTTCCTGATCTCCTCGAACAGCAGCAGCGGCAGCAAAGGCGCTTCGGTTCCTGCATCTCCTCTGGTTCCTGATCTCCTCGAGCAGCAGCAGCATCAACAGAGGTGTTCCGGTTCCTGCATCTCCTCTGATCCTCGTCGACTCGCTGTGATTCTCCTACAGCCCTGCAACATTTGCTTCGGAGATCAATATGGTAGCCTCGGACCTCAATTTTACACCACTAGACGAAGAAGATGAAGTGATGCAAGAACAAGGACTCCAAGATGAACAAGCACCTCGTGATGAACAAGTAATGCAAGAACAAGGACTACCACCAGTAGACGAAGAAGATGAAGTAATGCAAGAAGAAGGACTCCAAGATGAACAAGTAATGCAAGAACATGGTGCTACGGGTATGATGAACTGAATTTATAATGGACACTGTACTGAATTGTAAAAGTAAGGAGTACTATAGTGTGTCATCTCAAAACAAAACAAAACAAACTATAGTGCAGTAATTCATGCAGTAATCAAAATCCTACTCCACCCCACTACACACAAACTTTACATACACACAAAATTTCTATTCAAGCAAATTTGTACTCAGAGTAGCACAAGCAGAAGTACTCCACTTGCTTGAATATTTGTACTCCAAGCAAGCAAGCAAATTTGTACTCCACGGTGAGCAAGCAGGGGTACTCATCATTGAACAAATTTGAACAATTTGAACAGCATCAAGCAGGAGTATTTTCAGTCAAAGGCAACAACATAATTCAGTTAACAGCTGCAGCAAGCACATCAATTACTGCTACTCCACGGTGAGCAACAGTTCTACAGATTGATCCTAAGCTACCATCATTCAGTTCTACATATTCAAGCACCTGGGCAATCTGTAAGTAAGCTGCTGCAGCAAGCAAACCTACTGCTACTCAGACAAACAAAAAAAGGGGTTGGAGGAGGACGCGTACCATGGGCGAAGAAGCTGGGCTAGGTGAAGTTGCGGGCGCCGGTGAGGGAGGCCGCGTGGAGCGCGTAACAGGCCACGGGCGCGACGAAGGACACCGGCTCGGCTCACCCCGCGGACGCACTCGACCTCCCCGCAGCCTTGGCTCCCCGCGCAGCCGCCCCGCCTCGAGCTCGACCTGCGTCTCGGCGAGCTGGTGCTTGACCTGCTTCGCCTCCATGGAGACGTCAGAGAGCGCGACGGAGAGCTCCTCTCCTCCGCCTGCGTCGACGAAGGACACCGGCTCGGCTCACCCCGCGGACGCACTCGACCTCCCCGCAGCCTTGGCTCCCCGCGCAGCCGCCCCGCCTCGAGCTCGACCTGCGTCTCGGCGAGCTGGTGCTTGACCTGCTTCGCCTCCATGGAGACGTCAGAGAGCGCGACGGAGAGCTCCTCTCCTCCGCCTGCGTCGCCGCCCGGATGTCTCTCTGCTGTGAGGAAGAGGAGGCGGAGGTGCAGATCTATCGCCAACACGCACAGATCCACCGCCATCTCGCCAGCAGCACGTCGCCAGTGGATAAAAATCCGTTCTTTGACCTCCGAGTTGCTGTTGAGAGAGAAAACGGGGTGGTGGGGAGCGGCGACGACAAGCAAGAGGGAGAGGGCGGTGGGAGTCGGCGGTGACGGCAAGCCAGAAGGTGAGGGCGGTGGGGAGCGGCGACGGAGAGTGGTGGTGCTCGTGGTCGGGACTCGGGATCGAGCGAGAGGATGAGGGGAAAGTGGGGAAAGTGGTTTCTGCGCGCACGGTGAGGACTAGGGGGTATTTTCGGGAAGTTCACAATATTCGTAGCATTGGAAATGTTGTACTGGAATCGGTCAGCGACTTATAATATGATACAGAGGGAGTAGAAATCATTTCAATATATTTTATTGCGTCATCAAATTTATACATGATATTTTACCATAAAATGCATTTAAGTCTACATAAATAAAAAATATTTAAAAAGTGATATAATATTTTGTTCATGTAATTATCTCCATATTTAATGGTGCATAATAAAAAACTAATTAATCCAGACTCTGGACTAAGAATTAAATGACATATATCATTGGTATCCTCTCGTATACAAAAAGATAATGGTACATAATAAAAATTCATTGATCTTCCCTCCATACTAAGAACTAAATGGCATATATCATTGTTATCCTCTCGTATACATACAGTTAATGGTACATAATTAAAACTCATTGATCCGCCCTCCATACTAAGAATTAAATGGCATATATCATTGTTACCCTCTAATACAAAATTTAGTGGTATATCATTGATTAATTTCCCTCGCCTACGTATACTACATAGAGAGGAGAATTTGATGTCACAATATGAAATAGGTGGAACTTTAAGCAAGAGATGCATATAGTCCTGGCACAAATCGTTCAAACTAAAACAATGTCAATTGTTAACCTCCGTGTCCTTGTGGTTGTTCTCGTTGTACAGGTGTGCCTATTTGTGGTGGCGTTGTCGATGGCAGTGGATGGCAGACTAGCAAGTGTGAAATCCAGTCTCCCTCCGGATTGTTGTCCTGAGTTCCCCGAGTGTTGTGAAGCCTCACACTCCGGCCTTGTTTACTCCAAGTGTTTTTTAGAGGATGTGATCATGTGAAGAGTGGGGATGGGAGGAGATTTGGTGAACACCCAATCCCCACAAATACTCTTCCCCTATAAAACACTAGCATGTACTAGAGTTTTTATTTTAGACAAAAATGAGGTGGTTGGTGGGGGATATCTAGGGATTATCCACTCTAATCCCCTAAAATACACTAGAAGTAAACATACTAGTGGGGATTTTCCGGGATTCAGGATAATCACCTCTCATCCCCTAAAATACACTAGAGTTAAACAATGCCTCGTGAAGTCAAAGCCCTAGGCCCTGTTGCAGCTTCATTGTAGGCGTGTAGCTGCGCTATGTTGATCTCCTTTCAAGCAACACTACAAATGTGTGTTTCTCTGGGTGGCTCTTCTGTGTGTTACCATGTTCCTATTGCATTCTACAGTGAATGCTGCTATCTAATAAAAAATAAATTGAAAGGAGGTTTATTTTATTTTATTTCACTTTTCCAAGTGCTTCGGTTGGTATACTTCTTTCAAAAACTTTACCTACTCTAATGATGCGACCATATTCCGTATTCTCGGCAGTGCAACTGTATGTACTAAACGTGCTTATGCAATCACTCGCTGGCCAATTCCTGCTAATATTTAAGCAAGACTCGGCACCTAGTCATAGCCCTGATGCAAGTCTGAACTGTATGTACTTCCTCTAATCGGTGTTGTCTCTACTAGTACAAGTGCGCATTTGTATTCATTCATAGCGTTTTCACCTGTAATTACTCGACAAATCGATGGCCTACTCGTATGTACTCTCTCCATATCAAAATATAAGATATTTTAACATTTTTGGACCCACATGTATCTAGACATGTTCATGTGCAAGATTCATGTTATATTTTAATACGGAAGAGTATTAAGCAAGATTTTTAGTTACAACCTGACGAGTGGGACGACTTTTCAACATCACGATGTGAAAGTCACATACGACTATTGACGAACTATATATTTTTCACGGGACATGACAGTCACATGCAACAAGCAGTTTACCCATGCTCATAATGGAGGACGGGTAGTTTTTTTTGGAAGAAAAAACTGAACAACAAAATCTAAAACAGCCCAACCCAATTATATACAGAAAAGGCTGACCCGCCAGGTTACTTTCGAGTGAAAGTAACAAGCGGTGGGGATTCTCCCCATCACCCCCGGTGGGTAGCCTCGGACTGGTGGGTAGCCTCCAAGGCCGTCTATGAGGGTGAGCGAGGTGCTCGACCGCACAGGGCCCCCTAAATTTTGGGCCCCCAAATCGCCGGAGACATGCACCATAGTCCATAGGAACGGCTGAACCAGATCTCCGGCGGGGGAGAAGGGTACTACGTCCCCACACCTTATCTTTCCTCCATGCTCCAGCAGCCAAGTAGAGCAGCTCCATGGCAGGCCTTTTTTTCTTGAGCGGAACCGCCATTGGTGTTGGAGGTCGATGGAATTTTTCTGTCCAGCATAAGGAAGAAGAGGGATACTTTTTAATGGGCCTGAGGTATGCGTATTGGCTTGAGTGGCAAGGCCCATAAACGATGTACACAACCTTTCACTTTCTCTGTAGAATAAAAAGCTTCCACTCGTTGTTTCTGGGCCTGGAGCCAGCATACTACTCAATTATTTTCTAAGTTATTGTCCTAGAAAAAAAAATAGTTTTTCAGTTTTCAAATTATTTTTTTGAAATAGTTGTATTTCATTGATCTTATAGACTGAATGTTTTGTGTATGTTTTCTCTAGTAGATCTGCATTTATGTCTTCATGTTGTACTTATAATATATTAACATGATCTTAGGAAAAAATACGGCATCACTTTACATTCTGCACCAGGGCCCCCAATTTCTGGAGACGGTCCTGGTAGCCTCGAACTGCAATGGCGTCGTGGATGACATCAAGAATGGAACCCTGGGTCGCTACTCTCCAATTATCAGTGAAATAAATTCTAGATCAGCTATCTTTGAAGTTGTCTCTTTCGTTCATGAGTCTAGGGTTCACAATTTTGAACCACATAGTTTTGCTAACTTTTCTTCATGCTTAGGGTTGGGCCGCCATGTCTAGCTAGGCACCCCCATGATACTATCAATGTACCTATGTATTTCTTGCATGAATAAAGCTCGGCAATTCTCTAAACAAATACCTATCAATATGCAATGAATTCCATATATCCCCACACCTCAAAGAGTTAATGGTAGATACTAGAAATCATTTCATTATTGTGTCATCAATTTATATAATATTTTACCATATAATGAATTTAAGTCTACATAAAAAGTATTTAAAAAGTGATATATTTTCAAGTTCATGGAATTATCTCTATATTTAATGGTACATAATAAAAACTCATTGATCTGCCATCCGTAGTAAGAATTAAATGGCATATATCGTTGTTATCCTCTTGTATACAAAAAATTATTTGTATATCATTAATTTCCCTCGCCTACCTATACTATATAAAGAGGAGGATTTGGTCCTCGCATATATCGTTGAAACTAGAACTATGTCGATTGTTAACCTTTGTGTCCTTATGGTTGTCCTGGTTGTACAGGTCTGTCTAGCTATTTGTGGTTATGGCGTCATCGCTTAGAGTGGATGAAAAAATAGAGAGTGTGAAATTGAGTTTCCCTCCAAGCTGTTGTCCTCAGATCGTCCAGTGTTGTGAACCTTCCCACTTCATGAAGGCAAAGCCCTAGCCGCTCTTGAGGCTTCATTGTAGCTGAACGAAATAGGCCGGAGCCCCGCTATAATAGGTGTAGCTACGCTACGTGGATTTCTTTGAAGCATCCCGATATCAATAATGTCACATAGATAGCAATACTACAATCGTGTTTCCGTGGGTGGCTCTTCTATGTGTTACCGTTTTTCTATTGTATTCTACAATGTATGGTGCTACCCGATAAAAAATAAAATGAAAGGAGGTTAATTGTTAATTTTTCCAAGTGCTTCGGGTCGTATACTTCTTTAAATTTTTTACCTATTCTAATTATGCCATCAGATTCCGTATTATCGGTAGTGCAACTGTACTAAACATGCTTATGCAATCACTCTGGCTCGTCATTCGTCAAGTCCTGCTAATATTTAAGGAAGACTCAGACACCTACTCCCTCCGTTTCAAATTAATTGACTTCCTTTTACCCACATGTGGATGTATCTAGACATGTTACAAGTATAGATACATCCACATTTAGACAAATGGAAGTCAATTAATTTGGAACGGAGGGAGTAGTAATCACGCGTGTATTAGTCTTGTGCAAGTCTGAACTGTTCCTACGTCAACAAGTAGGCAAATCCTTCTCCTGCTCGTACGCATTAAGCAATATTTTCTAGTCGCAACCGGACGAGTGAGACGATTTTCAACAAGACAATGTGAAAAGCAATACAAAATTGTAGAGTGTAGACGAACTATATATTTTTCATGGGAATTTTGCATACATGCAACGATAAACTTTATATCTGAAATAGCCAAACCCAACTACAAATAGTAAAGTAGTTTTTTTTAGGGCAAATAGTAAAGTAATAAACCCCAAAAAAAATTACAAATAGAAACGGTGGGCTACAGTTTCCTTGAACTAGGCCCAATAGTATAAATGAGGAAGGCCATTAGTGCTGGCCCATATACTTTAGGCTGCAGATGGGCGCACGTAGGGCACTGGACTCTGAAGAAAGTCCACAGGTGGACCAGTTCCACCACCACGCACCCAGCAAACCCAACCCAACCCAGCCTGCTGGTCCGGTGCTCCCTCCCTCTCTTCTCCGGCCTCACCGCCTAAGCTTGCTGCTCGCGAGGGGAGGATCATCGATCGAGCGATCGCCGCCGCATCGGATCACGCGCGCGACGCCTCGCCAGGTCCGTGGCGCCATTCGGCCTCGCTCTCGTCACGCTTCCTTTTTCCGTTTATCGATCTAATTTCGTGGCGGTTTTAGGCTCGGGAGATAGTGCGCGATGGCGGCGCCGCCGGCTAGGGCTCGGGCCGACTACGACTACCTCATCAAGCTCCTCCTCATCGGCGACAGCGGTGAGTCCCCGTTCCCTCGATATGCGCGAGATCTGCTAGAGCCCAGGTTTGGTGCGCGGTTCTGTTTCGTGCGCCGATTGGGATCTGACAACCTAGATGTGCTACGTAGATGCCGTGTGTCAAAATTTGAAGGGCGATAGAAACTAACCTCTGTGCAAGCGTGTGGTTCGATTGGTGTATGTGCTCTATTCGAGTCTTCGGTTCCTGGTTGCACTACACAGCTAATTGTAGCTATGTGTAATTCTGGAACTGGTGCAAAAATCGAAGTGACGATGTTGTTAGACTGATTGTCACGTGAAGTTAGGAACAGGCTCTTGCTGTAAGTGCCACTCATGGTGTTATCAGCATCCTAGTATAGGTGTAAATCGTATAAGTAACCTGCAGCTGTTGAGTAACTGAACCGGAGTTCATTAAACCACCAGCTATGTCCCTGTTTCTGTGACCTTACCATCATTTATGTTGTGAGGAACTCATAACTGATACACAGCTATGCGTAACATCCTCCGGGATTCCAATCTACAGAAGCCTCGTTTCATGATTTTTGTTGTTTCTTGAATCGCCGCAGTTAATATATTTCTTTATTCTGGCTTATGTTTTTCTGGGGTGGACTATAGCTTTATATGCTGTTCTGTCAACGCTCATTTACCAAGTTGATCTACTTATGTAGGTGTTGGTAAAAGTTGTTTGCTCTTGAGGTTCTCAGATGGCTCCTTCACCACTAGCTTCATCACCACTATTGGGTATGTACTGTAGATATCACAGAATACTTGTTTCTGAAATTCTTATTCTACATGGAATGCTTGTTTGAAGTTATAAATCACTCTCGTTGGATTCTTGAAATAGTATCGACTTCAAGATAAGGACCGTGGAGTTGGATGGGAAGCGGATTAAGTTGCAGATCTGGGATACTGCTGGCCAAGAACGTTTTCGAACTATAACTACTGGTATACTTGTATTCTCCGAGTAAAAGCTAGATTGTTTCTAGACTTATAGTGGTTCCAGACTTCTTGGCATGAAGTTTTTCAATGTACAATTCTTCTTTGCAGCCTATTACAGGGGAGCGATGGGCATTTTACTTGTTTATGATGTCACGGATGAGTCATCATTCAATAGTACGTACCTTTGTCTTTGTGCTTCACATGCTCTTGCAGTATGATGCTTGTACTGATTATTTTCATCACTATTACTGACTTGCAGACATCAGAAATTGGATCCGAAACATTGAACAACATGCTTCAGATAATGTGAACAAAATTTTGGTGGGGAACAAAGCGGATATGGATGAAAGCAAAAGGGTATACTCTTCTATTCCAATTTTTTCTTTGCATGTTTGTTCTATAACTGTTTTGACTTGACTACATGTTGCATGGATGCCATTTTCATGTCCAATGCAGTAAACATATCTTCATAGAATTATATTCAGGGTGTGTAGAATCATATTTAGAGTATCATATGGGAATCTATATATCATGTCAGAATGCAAACAAAACAGAAAATGTGTTCATCATTATTCACTTATAATTCACAGTCCTCTATCCATCTTTATATTGGATTAATTCGTACCTCTCTTAACTCCTCAATTGCCTTCATGCAGGCTGTTCCCACTTCAAAGGGGCAAGCCCTTGCTGATGAATATGGGATGAAGTTCTTTGAAACGGTTAGTGAGAAGTCACAACTTTCTATGCCATTCCTTCATTGTAGCGTAATTCTATAACTTTGTATTGAAACATGTGGCATCTTTCTAAGCACTGGTACGGCAAGGACCCATACGGTAGCATTTGTTTTCCATTCATAACTGATATGTTTGCTCCTGCAGAGTGCAAAGACAAACCTCAATGTTGAGCAGGTTTTCTTTTCTATTGGAAGGGATATCAAACAGAGACTCTCAGAGTCAGATTCCAAGCCTGAGGTAATGTCTATCCTTTTCGTAGGTTTCACACCGCCATACTTTATATCGCGCCTTACAGTAAATCTCTTTGTTTCAGGGAGGGACTACCATCAAGATCAAACCGGAGGGTGGAGCGGACGCAGAGGCGACACAGAAGTCGGCGTGTTGCGGATCTTGAACTGCTGTCGCTACAAGGATAAGATAGTGTTGGCGACCCGGTGCTTGTAATTTTTATCTTTTGATTCTTTTTCGGCTGCTTTCTTCATGCGTTGTTTAAGCTGTTGCTGCTGTTAGGATTTGGACAAGTGTGTGTTAAGTCGGAACAATTGCTCGCGATGTTGTTGGAAACTGGCTCTGATGTTGATAAGTGGTCATGATTAGCGCGAATACGACTGGGTGGCTGGGTTGGTGTTATGGACTGGAGGTTACCAAGTTGGCTTTCCGTTTATTATACTTGATCTCGTATGTGCTCTTGTTAGTGTTCAACTCGTTTACTTGCTACAACTGGATCGCTCGTTAGAGGAAACGAACTGGATATTATACAGCATAATTAACCCCATTATGATTTTACTGTTGATATAGCTATGACTTTGGGCACAAGAACGATTCTGTGTCTTTCAGGAGATTCTTTTACGTAGGAAAAAGTCTGCTTAACTAGTTTGGTGTCCTGTACTGTACGCTCTCAGCTGTGGAATCCGGTGCACATAAGGGTGTGTACAACGCAGACGCTAAGGGAGAGGCGCTAGGGAAATAATCCCAGCTATTCTGACGGTTATCTCACAAATCCTGGCCAGTTTTGAAGCATCGCTGCATACGCAAGCGTCGGTCGCTTCGGAAATAAACGAAAAAATACAGCCCTAAGACAGCTATTTTAAGTGTCCGGCGCTACCGCATGGCCAGGATTTGACTTTTTTAGCGTCCGTGCAAGCGTTCTGCAGTGTACATGGCCTAAGACAACGGCCTACGACAACGCTCTGAGCTTCTTTTTCAAGGAATCAGACTTGGCTAACCCTCCCTCGGCACCTCGTTAGAATCAGTCCTTTTCTCTCAGCTTGTTACAATTGGAATCGGAGATCCTTGTTGATCTATTCCAACATTCCTCTCTCGTCAACTTTGTGATTTTTATTTTTTTGTTTTTTGAAAACCTTGTGATTTCTAGTTAACCTCTCCTGCGCTCAGACGAGTTTGCCCAGCATCGTAAATGAGGCAGAGTGGTCGCTTTTTCTCGTTCTCTTTGTATTCAGTGTGAAATACTTGTATTCTAGGCCATGAAAAAAAAGACAAAAGTGTGGATGTGAAGTAGTGCAAATTTTTAGACCTCCAAACTCTCCTAGATTTTGGTATTTTTGTGTTGCCACGAATACAATGTATTTCGTGTTGAGATTTTGCACATAGAACACGTCATTGACTACTTGTAGGATTTCCTTTCGGAATGTTTTAAACTTTAAATGTCGTTTTTATTTTTCAAAAAACAAAGAGGAATGAGCTACCCCCCCCCCCCCCCCTTGGAGCGAAATGTAAAAGGGGGCCTAAATTTTGAAAAACATAAAACTATGTTGTACTTTCATAGGATTATATAACTCAATTGATGAATTGACCGATTGTTTTGAATTGATAGCATCGAATTACCAAGTTTAATTGATGGAGCGTGATTCATGAGATGATCGAGAACCAATGATCAAGGTGATTGTGTGGTTCTCTTCTTGATAGTGAATTGTCGAATGGCTTGATGACTCTAACCTTGAGGAAACGGGAGCTAGGGTGTTAGTCGTCGAAGGATGAGGACCAGATAGGGCGGTGGGAAAGGGCCGGGGGTCGAGACAGAATTTAGGCACAGTGGTGGTGGTGGTGGACACTGATCTCATACGTTGTGTATAAAATTCCAAATATCATACTGATCATAGCACATTCACATATAGCAATGACATATGCTTGATAAAAAAAAAGGATCAACTTTTGCGGGTTCAGTTTTTCTCTAAGACTACACATTAGTGTACAAGTTAATAATCATTTCATATATTACCCAATAATGTAAAATTTCCAACACCGACATTTGATCTTCAAACCGTTGCTTGAAAGTATTAAAATTCCTTTCATTTTTAACAAAGATGCATAACTAAACATTAAAGAAACAGAAAATTAGGAGTATGCATACGTCCTCACAAAAAATGAGTAGGTGATCAATTCATTGGATGGTGGTATGAGTTGCGATAAGCCATCAAATACTACCAACACTTGGCCATCAATGCGAGTTGATCCGCTCTCCCCCCAACTCTTCGTGCTCGCAATGGAAGTGGTGACCTTGCTGGTTCAGAAAGCCTCTGATCACGGCCTCCTATCTCCGATTGGGCGTGCGACACCGGTGCAGAGATTATCGATCTACGCTGACGACGTGGTGATCTTTGTCAAGCCTGATATTCACGATCTCGTCGACGTGCGAGAGCTGTTGTCAGTTTTTGGTAGAGCAACGGGACTGCGGGTTAACTACAGGAAAACGTCAGCCACACTCATCCGTGGAGGAGATGCAGAGAGATCATTGGTCGCTGAAATCCTACAGTGTCCAATTGCGGAGTTTCCGATCCGCTACTTAGGGTTGCAATTGGCTCTGAAACCGCTCACCAAGAATCAATGGCAACCAATGTTGGAGGCGGCAACAAGAATTGCGCCGACATGGCAGCGAGGGATGATTGCGCGGCCGGGACGGTTGGCGCTAATCAAATATGTGATGAGCACGCGGCCAATTCACCACCTGCTAGTTGCGGACGCGCCATACTGGCTCCTGGAGGAATTCGAGAAATCCTTGCGAGGCTTTTTCTGGGCCGGCAAGGAGCGAGCGCACGGAGGCCAGTGTCTTGTGGCTTGGGAGAAGATCTGCAAGCCATACGAATTCGGAGGACTGGGGATCAAAGACCTGCGAGTACAAGGCCTAGCCCTCCGGACACGTTGGGAGTGGCTCAGGAGGACGGAAGCCGGCAGGCCATGGCAGGGTCTGCCGCCTCTGAAGGATGCCAAGGCCAAAGCAGTATTCGACAGTCTTGTGCGAATTAAGGTAGGGAATGGACAAAGAACACTCTTTTGGAGCGATCACTGGATCAATGGCACAGCGGCGGCGAACTGGGCGCCGGGATTGGTTAGGGCAGTTGACACCCGAGTACGGAACTCTCACACCGTTGCGCAAGGTACTCTTGAGAATAGCTGGCTCCTGGACATCCCGGGCACGCTAGCTTACAGAGGAGTGCGGGAGTGCCTCGCATTATGGCTGGCCATCAGAGGAGTGGAGCGAAACCTGGATGAGCCGGATTCCTTCGGCTGGACCTGGGCGTGCTCCAACAGATACACAGCTAGTTCGACCTATGCCATGCTTGTTCAGGGGAGGATCAGATTTCAGCTTGCGGAGCCAATTTGGAAGAATGCCGCTGCGCCGAAGAGCAAGCTCTTTACTTGGCTGGCTGTTCAGCACCGAATTTGGACCTCGGATCGCCGAGTGAGGCATGGTCTACAGGATCAGACCAGTGCTTGTTTCGTTTGTCGGCAAGAGGAGGACACGGCTGAACACATCTTGGTGCAATGTGTGCACGCTAGGGAGGTGTGCTTCAGAGTGGGCAGTGATCTAGGAATTAACGTTACCCCCTTGGTGACAGATACACTTGAGGACTGGTGGCTGCAAGTACGAATATGTTGCAGAAGCTCGGAGAGGAAGCTGCTTGACGCTTTGATCTGTACCGGCTGTCATTTGCTGTGGAAGAACAAAAATGCGTGGTGTTTCAACAACACGAGGCGTCAGTTCTCGGCAACTAGACTTGCGGAACTAATCGTGGAGGAGTTCACCTTGCTGCGTACTTTGCGCATGCGGGAGGAGGGAGATACTGCTAATGCCGCGAGAGAGTAGTTTTCTGTTTTTCTTTTGGAGTTACCTTGGCTCCGAATTTTGATCCGGAGCCCGTCTTGTAATTATAACTCTGCCTTCTATAAAATTACGGTACGCAATTGCGTACTCTCTAAAAAAAAAGAGTACTAGAGGAAGAGATGAATCACGACGGCAACACCACCGTGATACCCTAGCGCTAGCGCCAACATCGTATAATCGTGTAATACGTGTCTCTAATGTGCCTCTTTTTTGGTAGGACCCCTTTTTTTACAGGAGCGCATGCAGGGCCGTCTCCAGAAATTGGGGGCCCTGGTGCAGAATATAAAGTGATGCCGTATTTTTTCCTAAGATCATGTTAATATATTATAAGTACAACATGAAGACATAAATGCAGATCTACTAGAGAAAACATACACACAACATTCAGTCTATAAGATCAATGAAATACAACTATTTCAAAAAATAATTTGAAAACTAAAAAACTATTTTTTTCTAGGACAATAACTTAGAAAATAATTGAGTAGTATGCTGGCTCCAGGCCCAGAAACAACGAGTGGAAGCTTTTTATTCTACAGAGAAAGTGAAAGGTTGTGTACATCGTTTATGGGCCTTGCCACTCAAGCCAATACGCATACCTCAGGCCCATTAAAAAAGTATCCCTCTTCTTCCCTATGCTGGACAGAAAAATTCCATCGACCTCCAACACCAATGGCGGTTCCGCTCAAGAAAAAAAGGCCTGCCATGGAGCTGCTCTACTTGGCTGCTGGAGCATGGAGGAAAGATAAGGTGTGGGGTCGTAGTACCCTTCTCCCCCGCCGGAGATCTGGTTCGGCCGTTCCTATGGACTATGGTGCATGTCTCCGGCGATTTGGGGGCCCAAAATTTAGGGGGCCCCTGTGCGGTCGAGCACCTCGCTCACCCTCATAGACGGCCCTGAGCGCATGCATTCCATTAAGATATAGCAATATTGCTGGTGACAAGACCAGGGAAAACGCTGTTTATCTGCCGGCTGTAGCCACAACCGGTTCGCGATGAAGCGCGAGGCGCGCTGACCTTTTCCTTTCTTTTTTCCGCGAGGGTCGCGAGAGCGCGCTTTTTCCCTCCTTTCCGGGCGAGTCGCGACTGGCAGAACGTGCTGTGCTGCGTGTCCCACAACGGTCTCATGTTTCTGGTTTATTAGTCAAGTTGGTCGGCCATCCTTAAGCATGCAGGCGGACAAGTCCACGGCGCGTCCGTTGCCGTCCGTCGCGTCCGTGAACAACTAATCACAGGATTACGGCGGCCGCGTCAGCTAATCGTATCGTTCGCTACGTCCAATGGACAGACACGGAAGGCCGCGTCCGCTAACTACAACTGCTGAGCGTTTTGCTGATCATGCGATGGACAGACTCGATTTTTGAGTTTCGCTGATCGTGCGAGGGGTGCACATATGATTCCAGCGGACGGACGGGCCGACAGGCTGGGCGGAAGTATCCGTGAGGGCCGTCTAACTTCCACGGGCAGTCCGTCAGGCCGTTTAGGCATTTGTAGCGGCGCAGCTGAAGCGGACGAGCGGACATCCGCCTCCGCTTGCATCGTGCCCATCCTGGCCACGCACAGAATAGCAGCCCCACCTTGCACAACACTGCACACACACACAGCATAGCAGCTCTGGCTGCTCTGCACAACACTCTGCACACACGGTAGCACTACACTGTCCACATACGGTAGGACCCACCTTTCACAGTACACACCTATTTTTCCTGAGGCACGAGAGAAACGGTGGTGGTCACTTTTTTCTGAGAATTTTTGATGTTGCCAAAAGCTACATGGAAATGCTACACGTACAAACGACTATCATTTTTCAGAATGGCGGATGTGTTGCCAGTGAGCTTGAATCGTTTGCGGCGATGCCTCCATGATCAAGTTTGAAGGTCACTGTTTAAGGGGATTTTCTTGATGTTGCATAAGCTGTTGCGATTTGCGACATGCTTTTATTTGTTTTGTTGCGTAAGCCCGTGTAAAATACTACAATGTTTTCTTGGCGATGCTACAATGAGTTTTTTCCAAGGTTACATACTTGTTTGAATAATGCTGGACGAGTGGGTAAAAAATGTTGGATGTGTTGATTTGTTTGCTGCAAAAGTGACACGCTCTAATGATGTTTTGGTACTACTAAATTAAGATCTGTTACATATGTTGTTGGTTTTGGCTACATGGATGTGTCCAACATGCTACAATTTTTTTTTGCTACACATCGCAATTTTTTACACATTGTAAAAAAAGATGTTACATTCAGGATTTCCTTTGTTTTTGAAATGTTCAAACGATGTCATATTTTTTTGAAAATCTACCGGCACAAATAAATCGAGTTTTGTTGCATACCTTGTTGTGTTTTGCTACAATGGTGTCCAAAGTGTTTATATATTTTTTGCACACGTCGCAAGTTTTACAGATTCACATGGTAATGGTGCAAAATGATGCCGCATTATTGCAAAAATGCTACATACACAATAAAAATATATTTACGCTCGTAATTCTAATTGCTACGTGACTATGTTTAAAATGTTACATTTACTACAAGTTGTTGTTCTTCTGCATGTCGTCAGGTCCGAGGGCACGGGATTTGATCCAATACAATACGAGTTGTAGCTGCAATACCACGTGGAGAAAAAAAACAGTACTGTTGCTGGGCTCCACCACGTGGAGCAAGTGACATCCGATCACTTCAATAGTGTTGGCTACAGAGTCAAGCTACCGAGAGGTTTGCGCGTCTCAGCGAATGATACGTCTCAAACGTATCTATAAATTTTGATGTTCCATGTTGATATTATACCAATTGTTACATGTTTTGCATCCACTTTATGTCACTTTTATATATTTTTTGGAACTAACCTATTAACAAGATGGCACAGTGCCAGTTCCTGTTTTCTGTGTTTTTGTATTCCAGAAAAGCTAGCCTGAAAATATTCTCGGAATTGGACGAAAATTTACGGAGGTCCCTATTTCACCGAGACACACATGAAGACCAAAGGAGAGACGTGTAACAGCCCGGAAATCGAGAACCTAAAAACCCGAATAAATTTTTCCACTTTTTGTGTTGCATTGCATCATGGCATTCAAATTAAATTGCTAAAACAAATAAAACAATTGGTTTGGCACCTTTTTAAAAACAAATGCCAAACTCAACTTCACAAATTCAAATCCCTGAAAGTTTCCAAACTTGCAAAACAAAAATACCTTGACATCTTATATTGTCAAGGAAGTTCCAAAAGTTCCAAAGATAATTTCGACAAACTATTTTGATTGGTAGAAATAAAATAAATGGAGGGAACTCAAAATTGTCTGTGAGCTCTTCTTATTTTATTTTCCTAACAAATGAGTTTCAAATATTCTGGAAAAATTAGGGGAGCTTCATATTATTATAAAGAGACTCCCCAAAAATTTGCATAATTTTTGGAAGTGTTGAAGTTGCTCAATAAAATCAAATACAGCTGCTGGAGTTATAAAAGAAATAGAGAAAGGACTAATCGGTGTTTGAAATATTTCGGCCAGGGGGTTTTCGCGAAGACGTCATCGTCCTCGACGCTGTAGCGACCGAAGCCGTCGCTCCCGCCGGACCAGCACCACTGCCGCACGCCGCGCCGGGCCCTCCCCTCGCTGCCACCACCTGCAGAAGAAGGGCGCACGAGGCCGCACCTGCTCACTCCCCCGAGTTCCCCGTTTCCCCTCTCTCTATGCCTCCCCCGAGCCCGTGACCTAGCTAGGTTGCCGCCGGCGCATCGTCGTCGATTGGAGCTTCGCCGTCCAAATTGAAGGGCACCACCGGCTCCGCCGTGTCGCCTGGAACACCTCCGCCAAAGGAATCGAGGCGGGAGGCCCAGCATCGCCGCCTCCGTTCGATTTTCCCCGACCACCGCCGCGGCATCGCCGAGCTCCGCACCGCCACGTTCGTCGCACCTCCGCCGTCCCCGCTGCCCCGTACGTGCGCGTGGTGAGCTGCTGACCTCGCTGGCCCTCTTCTCTCTCCCTTCCCCGTGCTCTGTGTCGCCGACGCCGTGCTGCGCGAGCGCGCCCGCCACCGTTGCCTCGCGTTCATGCCCGTGCTGGGGCTGCTCATCTTTTTCTTTTTCGGTTGTTTTTCCAACCGGAGACTCCGGCCCGACTCCGGACTCGATCCAGTGGCTGCCGCCGCTGGCTCGAAAATGCTGGACCGGAAACTCCGGCCCAGGAGCCCATTTTGGACCGGAAATTCCGGCCTGGCCAGGAAATTTTGCTGTACTGGTTTAAAACTTCTATTTTCCTTTTCAACCAGCTATCTCTAAATGTATAAATTATATGTTGTTGTTTAATTAAATCATCCAAAGGTCATATCAAAAAGGGAATTGACAAAAATAATAACTTTTTATCGGTGTATCAAAGAAATGCGTGTAATATACCAAAATGTCCAGAAAGTTATGAATAAACCTTTAAGGTAAATATCATGCATATTGTTCACAATTGAATTACGGTACCACTAGTAATATTAAAATTATTAAATTAAATATGGGGTTTATTTCCAAATAATGCAATAAATGTAATGTGGACCCCATTTAACTTGTTGGTCTTGCTCAATGCTTTTAGGGTGCATTTAAATTGACATATCATCATCTTGGTATGCATTGCACAATTGCCATGTGTTGATTGATGTCTTTGCTTTCCGGTGTTGTTTGCTCTCCGGTAGATCACGAGTTCGGAGTTGAGCATCATTACTCCGACGAACAGTTTGACTACTCCGCTCAACAAGGCAAGCGTAATCCCCCTCTGAGCATATCTTATCCTATTTTCCGCAATTATTTTCTCCACTATAATATTGCATGCGATTATAAATGTCTTTTGTTTGGATTAGAGTATCCTACTAGTTGCATTAGAATCCTGTTGCCTATACCTGTATCCTTCCTAATATCCATAGGATTGAAGTGTTGGCCTGAGTAATTATATTCTGCTATGTATATGCTTAGCCATGCTTAGTAAATGCCTAGTGGTACTATGGTGGTACATGCTGGAAACAGGTGTTGACTTGTGACAGTGATGTTGATGATGGAGAAATTGTGGTGATGGATAATAAATTGCTAAAGGTGGGGATGAGAGGCCACATGGGATGTGGTGGGTTGTCTCGTTCTCACCGCCTAGGTGCGAGTTCTGGACCTCCTGAACCAAGACTGAGCGCGCTTCCTTTCGGTGGGCTATATGGAACCCCTATCGACCAACTAACTTGAGCGGGACTAGCCAGGGTCCTCTAGTTTGATTTTCCATTTGCGCGTGCGTGGAGTGGTGACCAAGACTGAGATGAGGATGGTGGTGTTAGGAAAATAAATGGCCGTGGGGCGGGGTGTTGTGATCCTGGCAGCCCTGCCGCCACTGATGATCCTGGAAAGTCTTTAACAAGGTAAAGGTTGTAACCGTTCCCACTCAGCCGGCTTTCCCCGGAAGAGAGCTAATGATCAGGCAATGAGCCGGGCGGTACCGAAGGTAAACACAGTGCACCCCTGCAGGGTTAAATCTTTTCGAAAAGCCGTGTCCACGGTTACGGACGACTTGGGAATGGACGCTGATCATAGAATAACGTTAACGGAATGATTAAAACTTGGGTACTAGAGGTACCAATTTCACGATTGCAAGGTTGACTTCCTCGAGGGTGATTCGGGGAGGTGCCTTTGATGAACAGGTACAATGATGATGGTGGTTGTTGATGAGAAAGTGATATCAAGAAAAGAGTTACTTCTTACCCCTCTTGTAAAAGTATTCTGATTAGTCGATGCCTTTGAGTTGTGTTTTAGCAAATAAAATCAGCTTTATGCAAAATAGCCATAAAACCTTGAAAAGCCTCATCGAGCTAAAGCTCTATATTATAATCTTGCGAGTTCGTCGAACTCAACGTCTTTGCTTTGTTTCAGGACGTCGACGAGTAGTCTGGGGTTCCCAGGTGGCAGCTTGGGACATCCCGGAACAGCTGGCGCTGGAGTGTTTATCTGTAGGCCTCTTAGGCCATATTTGGATCTTGTTGTTTATAACAACACACTTCGCTTCCGCATGATGTAATGTTGGGTCTGTGACCTCTGTTTGTATTTTTGCTATCTTTCTCTGTTAAGAGTTGAACTATATATGCTTTTGTGTCGTAGAGTCTGTGATGTGCCAGTTGTTCCACAAGTCTTGATCTTACTATTATGCTTTGATAGTTGTGCCTGTGTTAAGGCATCAATCGGGGTGTTGCGTTGTCTGGAGTGAGGTGTACCCAGCAACGCCTACCAAAGGTTTTGGCCGGGGATTGGTAAACCCGTAACCTCCGGTTGTATCACTTAACCGGTGACACACATCATCACTGTATAGCAGTCGGGTCGGGGCACCACAAGACGGAGCAGAGTCACGAGGGCCCCACACAAGGGCTCGGCGCGGCCCCCTGGCCAACCGCGCCGAGGGTGCGTGTGGGCCCCTCGGGGGTCTCCAGCCGCCGCCCTTTCGCCTTCTTATTCCCCCGATGCAAATATCCTAGATACCCGAGTCATATTTCATGAAAAGTTCCAGAGACGCCGCCGTCGTCAACCCTAGCTCGGGAGGGTCCAGAACCTCTTCCCGGCACCCTGCCGGAGAGGGGAATCATCACCGGAGGGCTCTACATCACCATACCTGCCTCCGGAGTGATGCGTGAGTAGCTCATCCTTGGACTACGGGTCCATAGCAGTAGCTAGATGGTCGTCTCTCCACTTTGTGCCATCATGTTTAGATCTTGTGAGCTGCCTAACATGATCAAGATCATCTTATTGTAATGCTACATGTTGTGTTTGCTGGGATCCGATGAATATTGAATACTATGATCAAGTTGATTATTAATCTATGATACATGTTATTTATGATCTTGCATGCTTTCCGTTACAAGTAGATGATTTGGCCAAGTAGATGCTTATAACTCTAAGAGAGAGTATTTATGCTAGATAGTGGGTTCAGTCTCCAGTAATCTGGGCGAGTGACAGCAACGCCAAAGGTTGTGGATGTGTTGTTGCTACTAGGGGTAACATAACAATGCTATGTCCACGGTCATATGTACTTGTTTACTTTACGCATATTGCTTAATGCGATTATTCGTTTCTTGCAACTTAATACCGACGGGGAACACAGATGTCAACCTAAAGGTGGATTATTAGTCATAGATGCGGTTGGATAAACGGTCTATGAATTTTGTCGTAATGCCCAATTAAAAATCATGGTAGTCACCTTGTTATATATATGCATTGTCATGCGCTCAATATTTTGTCAATTGACCAACTGTAATTTGTTTACCCAACATGTCGTTTATCTTTATGGAGAGACACCACTAGTGAACTGTGGAACCCGGTCCATTCTTTTACACTGATAAAACCACCAATTGCAATCATTGTTCTCTTTTACTTTCTACAATTAAACACTGTTTTCCGCACTATACATTTAACCCTTTGTTTTCAGCAAGCCGGGGAGATTGACAACCTTCATGTTTCGTTGGGGCAAAGTAGTGTGATTGTGTTGTGTGCAGGTTCCACGTCAGCGCCGGATTCCCTGGTGTTGCGCCGCATCATAATTCGCCGTTGACAACCTTCTGAAGTGCTACTGCTCCTACTGGTTCGATAAACATTGGCTTCATATTGAGGGAAAACTTGCTGCTACATTGCTTGATACCCTCCTCTCGGAGTCTCCCAACGAACGTGTGTCAACACGCTATCAGCGAAGCACTGCGAAAGCGACGTTTCGCGCATCAGCCCGGAAAGAGATGTCACACGCACCGCATCAGAAGACCGATCGTAACGTATCGGACGGCGCGGAAGCCGGCTGTAGCGAGGCGTCGCTACAGCCGGCTGACGTGTAGCGCTTATACATCCATTAATTACATGGTGCTAATTAATAATTTGTGGCAGGCTGCACATTATTTTGGCTCGAAAATCGGTCATCCTTGCACCGTGCGATCTCGATCCACCACGCAAAATCAACTTGATGTTTTCGTTTTAGTCCCACGAGTGGATTGGCCGAAAAACATTGGTAGATTGGTCTAGGGATCAATCGATCTAGCTCCTGAGAGTTTCCGTCATGGTGGATTCTTATCTCCGATGTGCTAAAGGTTATGTCGGTGCTTCCACGGTTAACTATAGAGGTACGTTTTTAGAAATTTAAGTGTTGCATACGGTGTTGCAATTTGCTACAAACGTTTGTATTTGTTGTTGTCTAGGGCCGAGTAAAATGCTACACTTATTATGCGTGTATGCTACAAATAGTTTTCTCCAATGTTACATACATGTTTCTCTAATGTTGGATGCGTTGGGCACAAATGTTGGATGCAGTGATTTTTTTATTGCAAACGTCGACACGCTATCGACGTTTTGCTGCAAACAAATTAGCTAGGATATGTTGCATAAGTTATTGCATTTTACTACATGGTTGTGTAAAAAATGTTACATCAATTTTTGCTAAAGGTTGCAAGCGTTGCTTTTGCTGGCACGTCATCAAACCTTTTTATGTTTTGCTAACATTAAATTTTAAATTTGTTGCATGTGTCGGTTGTTTTTGCTACGTAGGTATGTTCATGTAAATGGCAGGTACGATAGCTTTCATGGAGTACACTGGGAATGGTCCAACCATGCAAAAAATGCACCAATAGAATACGAATATATGATTACTCGCGCAGCCATGACGTCATGTGAAAGCTACTTCTCGCAGCACACAGTAGGGTGCTGGTGCAAGGACGCATGCATGCTCAGTTGCTCACACGCACTTGCGCGCTGCTAGAAGTGCGCGTCACGGGCAGACTTGAAAGCGACATATCGCGCACGTAGCAGACGGACTCAATCCGACGGCGGAAAAGGCGACCGTAGCGAGGCGTACCTACACCCGACTGACGCGTAGCGTTCGCCCAAGACCAGTTACAAAGTTTGGGAAATCTAACAGCCAAATAGAATTGTACGGCTGTTAATTTGTTACGAGAGTGGTTTCTGGCCCAATGGCCGCTACCAGCCACTCCTAGCTAATGGGCATTGACCTAATGCGGTAGGATTTGGGGGCATCTGGGGGGCGTAAACAATTTGCAACAACATAACGAGATCCACTTATTTGGGTCAGCAGGCGCAAATATTTAATGTCTACTTTTTTAGGCACAAATACAAGTCTACATCACAAAATAAATGGTTTGCGAGCAAAGTTTTCTCCGGTACCACCGGCTTTCCACCGGGTTGAAAGAAATCCCTTCCTATTAAGACATAGTGTTCAGTACGACTTAAAGGGTGTGTTTCGTTCAGCTGTGGATTTTAAATAAGTTGCTGTGAACTGTGAGCTGTGAAAAACCGGCTGTGGCTGAGAACTGTGGCAAAGCTAAAAATTGTTTGGCTGAAATAAGGAAACTGTGGATTTTGTGCGCATCGCCGCAGCCACCTTTGCCTCGCCTCCGGGCACCTCCCTCCCAGCTATACCTCGTCGCAGCATCACCGGAGTTAGCCGAAACCTTGCCGGAGTTCGTCGGACCACCACGCCGACCACCAGACAATCGTGCTAGGAACTCTGCCGCACGGGACCACCGCTGGAACACCTCGCCGGAGATCGGCAAAGCAACGCCGTACGTCGCCGGACTGTCACCTCCGCCTTCGGCCACCTTGGTCCTCGCCGGATGCTCGACAGAGTTGGCCGGACCTCGCCGGAATCTCATCGGAGTTTGCTGGAATCTCACCGGAGATCATCAGAACCACCCCAAACCTCATCAAAATTAAATATATTAGATAATAATTCCCATGAACACAATATTGCCACATCTTCACGTCACCGCATTGAAATATGTATGATCAAATATTAAATTCAATGTTTCTCCGCTACTAGCCAATAAAAAACTAATAAAGCAGTACACTGATCAAATCGAATGCTACTGCCATCTACTCGTTTTGCGTATCTGTTCTTTATGCTACTGATCAAAATAGTACGTGACGACGGCGGGATCCACGGCTCCAAGCAGAGAGCACGTACGCCATGTCATCTACTCCATCCCGGCGCTACGCACGCAGGTACGCAGGGAGAAGGGAGGCAGAGCAGGGGTGGAGGTAGACCGGCGAAGGCCTTCAAGGTGTTGGGTGCGCTGCTGTTTGTCCGCCGGCATTAGTTGTCGCGGCGCGCCGGCCGTTGGAGAAGATAGGAATAAGGGCGGCGGAATTCGGCGCCCATGGATGAGAGGACTTCGGGGAGAATCACGGCGCTGCTAGAGAGCCTGCCGGGGCCGGGCGGTGCCGGAATGTAGTCGTCAGCCTACTCCCGTGCGGGTCTGCGGGAGGAAGAAGATGAGGAGATGAGGCCGTGCGCGGCTAGATAAAAAAGAATTGAATCGGTATGTCACTTATCGGTGGCATTGCGTGTTATTTCCGTCAACTTTACTGGACTCAACGCAGTGAAAGCTGGTCCAGAACTGGTGCGAGCGGCTGCAAAATTTGCACTAGGAGAATCTGCAGATTATTGGAAGCGCGGTGGTGAGAAAACTCGTTTGGTTCAGATTCTGCTTTCTGAACGCAGAAGTTGGCTCTGGAAGGTCAACCAAACGGAGCCTAAGACTACTGGATTGACTTTCTTTAATGTTGCATCTGCTTTCAACTATTTCATAGCCTCCTGTCCCGAGCAAACGTCGAGAGCAGGGTGTGTGTTGAGCCAAAAAATCAAATCCATAGAGTTGGGGACTAAAGAGCGGAAATCAATTTTGACTTGTGGGCCTAGATGATCATATTATGATAAAAATATATTTCACAATGTCAAAAAGTATCAAAAATAAATTCGGGTGTACATATAGACATTTTATGAAGGCGCAACAAATTTCGTCAAAAAAAGACATTTTTTGTACGCTATGTAAAAAGACAAAAACATGTCTAGTAAAAATCAATTTTGAGCACCAGATTGTCTTTTTATATATAACACAAAAATATTTTTTTCGCGAAACTTTATGAGCCAACATAAAATGTTCAGAGGTACACTAAAATTTTATTTCATAAGTTTTTGACATTTTATGATATTTTTAATACATTTACCATAATGGGACTAGACGGTCCTATGAGTCAAAACACTATGTCCATTAAAGAGACTTTTTTGATTTTTTGATTTTTTAAAGAGACTTTTTTTGACAGCCAACCATGGAAGAGAAGAGAACCTCAGAGTAGATTTGGTAATGTTGAGTGATCTAGTATGGAAAATTCCTCACTATGCGCTCGCCTTTTGCCTGCTTCTGCTTCATCTGCAGATCAGATACATTCAGTTCTCAAGATCCATAAAATACAATTGCCACTGAAAAAAAAATAAGAGTAGCTACAAACTACTAACATTAACAAAATCTCTTTAATGGTCACTGACCGCCACAATTGGAGGACACCAAAAGATTTTTATGAATCTAAATTTACATAGACTTGGATCAGTAGACAACGTAGACATGGCATCCAGAGCCAGAGTATTGTATTAGTCAATTAGAATAAGGATTAGAAACATCTATGTCGTGCAGATTTCAGGGCCAATGACTTAATTGACTGAATCCATTCATCTAGTATTTTGCCACAAGAAAGGTAAAAATAATTTTTGTAATCTAAGAATGAACAGTAAACTTTTTGTTATAGGAAGCTTTACTGGATATAAATGCATGAGTTCAGCTAACAGTTTCTTATAAATTGTTGGGCAGGTTTTCTTTTCTACCAGAAGGGATATCAAACCGACACTCTCAGAGACTATTCCAAGCCTGAGGTATGTCGATTATTTTCTTATGTTTTCACACCTTTGTACTTTATATTGCGCGACACCTTACAATAATCTCTATGTTTCAGGGAGGGACTATCAAGATCAAACCGGAGGGTGGAGCCGATGCAGAGGCGGCACAGAAGTCGGTGTGCTACGGATCTTGAACTGCTGCCGCTACAAGGATAAGATAGTGTGGTGACTCGGTGCTTGTAATTTTTATCATTTGATTCTTTGACGGCCGCTTTCTTCGTGCGTTGTTCAAGTTTTTGCTGCTGTTAGGATTTGGACAACTGTGTGTTAAGTCAAGAACAATTGCTTGCGGTACTGGTGCAGCCTGACTCTGATGTTGGTACTAGTTAAATTTCGGCGCGGCGGCACGCCGCGCCCTTAGTGAAAACAAACGACTAAAACAATAGAAATTCTAGAACAATATAGTAGAAATAGTACGATTTCTGAACTCCTATAGCACATCCCTTCCACACACATAAATTTTACATTCATGAGGTCTTTTGGGTAGATAGCTACAGCCTTACAAAAACCAAGAAGCCTTACAGTTGGCATCAAGATAACCAGCTACATCACACAGCTAATAGGTGGCGCAGGCATGGAAGTACAATGTTATCCATGCTATGGTAGAATAAATACACGGGAGCATACATATAGTATCAGGGAAGCGTATCCAAATACAACAGGTACAATAGGTCGTCCGAGATGCACCAATGCGGCTGCCTGGGCATAGATAGTCCTCGGAGCATCGACCTTTTGTGGCGCCCTGACCCGACTACTATACAGTGATGCTGTGTGTCACCGGTTAAGCGATACAAACGGAGGTTACGGGTTTACCAATCCCCGGCCAAAACCTTTGGCAGACGTTGCTGGGTACACCACACACCAACAACGCAACACCCCGAGTGATGCCTTAACACGGGCACAACCCTCAATGCATAATAGAGAGATCAAGACTTGTGGAACAACTGGCACATCACAGACTCTACGACACAAAGCATTATAGTTCAACTCTTATAATAGAGAAATATAGCAAATATTACAACCAGAGGTCACAGACCCAACAGTACATCATGCGGAAGCGAAAAAGTTGTTCTAAACAACAAGATCCAAATATGGCCTGAGAGGCCTATAGATAACATCCAGCGCCAGCTGTTCCGGGATGTCCCAAGCTGCCACCTGGGAACCCCAGACTACTCGTCGACGTCCACAAAGAACCCACCTTCGAGGTCGGTGAAGTCCTCTCCTGAAATAAGCAAACGACGTTGAGTTCGACGAACTCGCAAGATTAAGAGCTAATATATGCTCGATGATTGGCTTTCAAGGTTTTATGGCTGTTTTGCATAAAGCTGATTTTATTTATAAAACACAACTCAATGGCATCGACTAATCAGAATATTTTTAAAGAGGTAAGAAGTAAACTCTTTTCTTCTGATCATCTTCAACAGCAACCACCATCAATCACTTCACCTATCTACAGAGGCACCTCCCCGAATCACCCTCGAGGAAGTCAACCTTGCATCCTTGTTAGTACCTTTAGTACTCAGGTTTTAATCATTCCGTTCAAGTTATTCTATGGTCTGAATCCGGCACCAAGTCGTCCTTAACCGTGGACACGGCTTTTCGAAAAGATTTACCCTGCAGGGGTGTACAATGTTTGCCACGCGTACCGTCCGGCCCATTGCCTACGTATTAGCTCTCTTCCATGGAGCCGGCTGGGTGGGAGCGGCGTCGACTTCTCCCTCGTTAAGGACTTTCCAGGATCATCAGTGGCGGTAGGACTGCCAGGATCACATCACCCCGCCCCACAGCCACTTATTTTCCTAATACCACAACCCTCATCTCAGTTCATACCACCATCATCACGCACGCGCAAATGGAAGCCCGAACTAGAGGACCCTGGCTAGCCCCGCCCGAGTTATTTAGTCTATGAGGCTTCCTGCACTGCGAATGCATAGGCCCCACGCATGGTAGCACGCTCAGTCTTGGTTCGAAGGGGAGAACTCGCACTTAGGCGGCGAGAACGAGACAACCCACCACATTCCATGTGGCCCCTCATCTCCGCCTTTAGACATGTTATTATATGTCACCACAACTTTCCACCATCATCCGAACATTCCACCACAGTTCCAACAATAACATATCCACCGGACGACTAAGCATTTCACTAAGCATGGCTAAGCATAAACATAGCGGATATAATTAACTCAGGCCAACACAACAATCCTATGGATATTAGGAAGGGAACAGGTAATGGCATCGGAAAACATAATGCATCTAATAGGATACTCTAATCCAACCAAATTGACATTTGGAATCGCATGCAATATTATAGTGGGGAAAATATCTGCGGAAAACATAGGAGACATGCTCAGAGGGGGGATTACGCTTGCCTTGTTCGACGGACTGGTAATACGGGTCGTCAGGGTATTGTGGAGAAACCCCGACTGCTTGATCTATCGATGCATAAGAACACCGAAAGAACACAATCAATAATCACTCATGCATAACAAATGCAATGCACAACCACATGATGACATGACATTTTAAATGCACTGAATTATTATCCCCAATGTATCAATTTAAATGGGGTGCAAAATAATTAAATTGACAAGGGAGAAGAAAGTCCCATATTTGGTTTTAATGCTTTCCTGTGCTATGAATCCATGTAAGCATGCATGTAAATGATGCTACTGATTAGGTATTGATTTGCTGAACATTTAGAGCCTTTCAACATCATTTTTGGAATACTTTTGAATTAACCATGAATTTCCAAAGTGGCATTCCGGTACTGCCATTTTTGTATTTTTGACATACAGAAGATTTAAATTGGTCAATTATGTCCAAATAAAATATGGATGTGTAAAGGGTGTCAAGACAAATTTTTAGACACCTTATTTGCTCAATTTGGAGTTTCAGAGCTAAAGTTATGAATTTTCAAAGTTTGCCATTTATTCTGCATTTTCTGTAATTCATTTAAAGAGGCAATTTATTTTGAGCTAACATGTGACCAAATGACAGAAACATGTCGAGCACACTTTCCTGAACATGTGGAATTTGAATCATCCAAATTGGAGCATTTTTCAATTTGTTATGGATTTTAGAAGTAAAGATTTGAATCTGCAATTCTGTTTTTAGTTTTTTAGTTCTCAGAAGAAATACGCCGAAACGTTTTTCACCGAGGCTGGGCTAGCCACAGCCACTGACTGGTGGGCCAGCGGCCACGCTGGCAGCCACGCAAGCGCGCGGGCCCAGCGGCTGGTTTGACCACGGTCACCTCCCGCGCGGCGACGCGGCGGTGCTGGCCGGCGGCAACGGCGGCGATGGACGCGTCGATCTACGGCTCGCCAGAGCTGGGCGTCTGGACTAAACGAACCTACTCGTCGAGGGCTACTCGTGGGTGTGCAGGGTTTCACCGGAAACCCACCGGAGCAACGCCGGCGTCAAGCAACGGCGGCGGCGTGCTACGGCCTTGCATCGAAACGGCGAACCAGAGCGAGAGGAGAAGAATGGGGATGTCCATTTGGACCGCAAGCTCACCCTGAGCACGTAGGAGGAGACGGCGAGGTCGGAGGAGGTCGGAGACGGCGGCGATGTTGCGGCGGAGCTCCGGTCGTTGACGGGGAAGAAGATCTCGATTCGCCCGGTACACGGCCTCCCAGCAAGCGTGAGTCGACGAGGAAGTAGAGGAGGAAGAGGCGGAGCTCGGGGGCCTGTTCGATCTGCTCCGCGAGCTCTCAATCGCCGGCGGCGAGCACGGCGGCCATCGACGGCTAGGGTTCGGCTTCGGGAGAACAGAGGAGAGAGGGGGCAGAGGAGCGGTGTCGAGCGGAGGAGCACGGGGGGCCTGGTGGCTCCTTTAAGCGCGACGAGGCGCGGGGAGGGGGGCCTGGCATCGCCGTGTCGCCATGGCGGCTAGGCGGTGCGGCTCGGCCGCGGCGTGTCGCTACAGCGTGAAGGAGATGACGGTTTTGCGGAAACCCCCTCGCCAGCCCTTTTTTATTTACAAGTAAGCCCTTTTTTGTTTCTTTTTAAAACCAGTAGCATTTCCAGTATTTAATTGAGGCACTTAAACAATTTATAAAAATTTGGGAAAATTCAGGGTGCCTCCCAACATTATGCAGAAGCACCACAAAAATTTGGTTTGGCAAAATCAAAAGTTTTGCCACACTTTTGTTCATAGGGTTTGTGTATGGCATTTTAGGTAAAACTAAAATGAAATTACTTTTGAATTCTTGAACCAGTGCAAAGTGTTAAATCTTTAACCCTTGGAACTTCCTTGACAAATATGATTTGCATTTGTATTTGGGTTTGCCAAAGCAAACACATTTGGACTTGCAAGGATTGAATTTAATTTGTGACATTGCTCCCATTTGTTTTAATTTGTTTTCCTCACTTGATTTCAACTTGAGCAATAAAACAAATGATGCCATGATGCAGGTATGAGAAGCAAAAGTGAAAATTTGGTTCAAATTTTACAGTACCAAGAGTGGGGCTGTTACACCTTTGCTGTTGTATATTCAGTATTAAGTTTAACACCTATAGTAATAGACATGAATAAGGCACAAGGAGCTGATATCATAGGTCGACTATAAAGAGAAGGATGTTAGAAAAGAATGCAACACTGCATTAGCTAGTTTCAACTACTAACCATTCCATTAAAACAAATAACAGATTGCTATGCGAACACACGTAAATACCTAAAGGATAAGATGAATTAATTTATCTATCTAGCACTGGATCAGGTATCTTTCAATAAAACATGAATATTTGCTCAGACCATGGATAAGAACTCGAATATATACCTCCATAATCTTTGCTCCAGATCTAACTACATCGATCTACTGAGCATAAGAGCAAGGTGGCTACCAGCTTAGTATAAACCTACATCAAATCCTAAAGCTTAACAACAGTAGAGCATGATCCTAAAACCTGCAGGAAAGCGTAAAGTTACAGCAGGAGTTAGCCCCCATGCAGCAATCTCCAGAAAAACGACCAACTGCACACAAAAGGAAGAATAGAGAAACCATGTCGAGTAAAAGCCAAAGAAGGAAAACCCGGAAGCCCACAGGAAACATGATATTAAAAGGCCAATAATGTAAGAAAGTAAACATACTCATGATTCATACTGGAGGTTACCTAGCCACCAACATGAGGAATAATCCGGTGAGAAATGAATGAGCATTACATATGCAATTATGAGGTAGTACTATTATAGGTGTTTGTATGATAACCTCCTGTTCGTTATCACCTCTATTCTGCAATTATGTATTCAAGTAAATTAATTAGGTGGTGCATGACATTGATTAGTTTGGCTACTCATAACACTAAAGCACCACCCGAAAGACAGAACCGACAGAAATAGATAGCTAGAAGACACATTTTAATCACTTATTCAACTCAAGCAAGATGTCATAGCCTTCTAGGTTCAGTTCGACAGATAGTGTATTCATGTAAACTGCTAGTCAAACGATAAAGTGTAACAAAATTTCAAGAACGGGCAAGGAAAACATGGAGTGGAACAAATTAAACAATAAGAATATATATAACGAATTGTGCAATCATTTCTGATGGCAAACAAAAATATATTCAATTGAAACACAGACCATTTCACCACCAACTTAAACATCGGAGAAGTTAATACCTCCCAAAAACAATGCATAGACATAGCATGTCCCTTTCTTCAGTTGTATCAGCTCGTAACTTATAGTTTGTTGTTTTAATCTGATTTTCCAAAATTAAAGTATTACATGTAGCTTTCTGCATTTGGTTAAAACAATTCAATTCTGAGATTTTAGCTGTGACTGCAATATCATCGCTTATCATCTATCGCATGCATTGGTTGGTGCATTGGTAGAACCTCATGTAGCATGTCAAAGTTAAGGCTATATCTCAAATCTATGAAATATAAAAGGGTACTGCTCTATTTACCCTCAATAAATACTGGCAAGGGAAAGGCATCTAACAAAAAATGATAGCACACTATTTTAGTATTTATCTTATTTTCGCTACTCCCACAACAGATTTAATTTTGCAATGCAATTTTTCAACCAGCTCGAATTTGTATGTCTCCGTAGCAACTGACAGCATCGAACTAAAATTGTTGTGAAAAGCCTAAGATTAACACCTAGTTAAAGCAAGGCCGATAAAAATCAGAGGAACCATCTGCATCAAGACGTGTGCTCATGTAGGAGAGCATCATAGGGAAGGAAAACTACACGCATAAAAAGAATGGTAAAACACCGACACACCTCCAAGATCGAGAACTCCTTAGACGATATTTCTACCAAATTCCTATGTACCCGTTTCTGCTCAACCTAAGGACAGATGAACTGCACTGCAGAAAGAGCATGATAAGGTCAAACAAAAGACGACGGCAAGCATGGTCAGAGAAATCAACAATGGAATCAAACCGACAAAATCAGGGGATAAATACGATAGGGAGAAGCAACCATTTAGCCGAGAGGAAGGCGACTAACCTTAACGAAATCGACAACTGACCCCCACGAATCATGCAATCCACCTGCGAAAAAATAAAGGTGAGATCAGGCATCATACGACGACTAGAAAGGAAAAGAAAAAGGCGAGAAGAAAAGAAATGCAGAGAAGAGACGGTGACGCAGTCGGCAAGGGGCAAGCAAACTCGTGAACAAAACAGAAATAAAAGGCATCATGCACTTAAAACTGAATCTAATTTACAGAAGCAATGAACATTCATATTCCCAAACTGCAACCAAAGGCACTAAACATTTGGGGTAGTTCAAAATGTATTGTCATCTCAAAGCTTCGACAACTGAAATCATTGATAACTCTCTGGGAATACGAATTCGATCTAATTGGCTGAAAGTTCTCTGCCTCAGAAAACAATAAAAAGTAGGATGGCCTACGAAACTATCTTCATGTGACCTTAAAACACATAGGTGTTAAACCACTGAAGTCACAACCATCCGAGTTATGTGATTAGCTAGAAGTCACAGCCATCCGAGTATAACAAAGAAGTCAAAGCCACCTGAGTATAACAAAGAAATCACAACCATCGAAAGCATAACAAACAGGTATTAACGATCAATGTAATTGCAGCCATCCAGAGCCTAACTAAAAGAAATTGCATTATCCTTTCAACAAAATATTAAGTAGGAAACTGAATGACATTACCCATAGATATTAACACTCAGTGTCACAAACAAAGCAAACTGATGGGTAGGGATAGTCCTAACTCTGATCATATTGTACCTTTATGATAGACGTGATATTATATAACCATTAAGTCGGTTAAGATGAAAGAAATGGATAAAGTAATTGTGGGCGAATAACGTACAATCCAATGCCAGCTAGTACTTTCTGCCACAAAGATAAAAATCGTAAGTTAGGTTACCTGAGCGCATTTCATGAAAATAAACTTTGTTTTCAAACAAAAAATTGACATTTTACTACTATTCAAATATTGACATAAGGTGATCAATGATGACACAACTGTACCCGTGGTCAACTGATGGTGCACAGAAAGAGAACAAACTTGTGAAAGAGAACACGAGCAACACGGTTCTCCGTCCAACAAACAGACGCGGGCCAAAAACGGAACAAACACACGAATTAACACTATGTAATGAAACACAACCCTATGCGAGCTACTCAAAGTAGGGGAGTAAATCATCTAATTCCAATCACCTTGTGTTTTTTTGCTTGTGTTGGGAGGCTCTTCAACAATTGGGGATTCTGTCCTAAAATCCAAAAGTGCAGCTCAAGTGAGTAAATAATCTATGCGTACAATTGGCGAAAAACAAAGCATGTAAATCAGTTTGAAATAAGTGGTGAACCACATACGAACCTAAACCGGCGTTGCAAGCCATGGTAATCTCCGATTCATCCTCTGATCCAAATGCAAAGAGAGAAGAGGTGCCGGGTTAGGGTCTAATCTTCATCCTCTTCCATAATACACCTGAAACAAAAATATAGAGATGAATGACAATCCCACACAAATAAAATAATTGGCAAGAGATGAACAGACCACATCTCACAACAAATTTGGACGGTGTTTTCTAGCAGCCGTTGGTACACATGAAAATTCCCAGAAAAGATGCACACCAAAATTAAGTGGGAAATAAAACCATCAGAATTTGCACTGTCACACAAAAATTTCATAGTAGTACTATGTGAAGGAAGAGCGTCATACAGAAATCGGACATGAACTGTCGTACAGAAAGAAATTTCGATTCAGCAATGGAGGCGTGGTGAGATCAGAGGGGGCGGTGATGGGACATACCTTGAGACACGAGAAAATTGATTTCCGCATAGAACAATTGCTAGCCAACTCCAAGAGCTCCGTGCTAGATTAACTCGCCGTGCCCCTGCTCGCCGTCGCACGGCCGACCCCGCCGCGCCCTAGGCCACGCCCTTGCTCGCCGTCGGTCGGCCGGCCTCGCCGTGGCCCAGGCCGCGCCCCTGCTCGACCCGCGCCCCAGGCCGCGCCCTTGCTCACCGCCCAGGGCCCGCTCTAACATTTTAGGGGCCCGTGGCGAACTCTATAAATGGGCCCCTAATCAATGGGACTAGCCATTTTTTTCTATGTCTTTACATGTTACCGCTGGCGTGTAGTTACTTCTGTATGCCACCAGTAATAATGTAGGCAGTTTAGACAAAAGTACTAGTGGCGTGCGGCTATTTATGTATGCCACTAGTATATACGTCCTAGTTATGGGCCCCAAATTTGGCTGGGCCCCGGCCGTCGCCCCTCTCGCCCTGGGCCAGAGCCGGCCCTGACACTGCCGGCCGGCCGGCCCCGTCGGGCCACGCCGCGCCCCAGGCCGCGCCCTTGCTCGCCGCCGGCTGGCCCCGTCGCGCCCCGCCGCGCCTTCGGTCGCGCCCTGCTCGTGGCCAAGCGCGTGGTCGCTTTGCCGGTGGCTGGGTCGACGCGCACGGCGTAGAGGAGCGTTGACCTCTTTTTTTGCAATAGAGGCAGCTGCCGCGGAGGCGACGACGTCGAAGTGGTGCCACCGTCGTTGACGTCGAAGTGGTGGCGGCGCGGTGGCCGTCCCTGTCTGCTCAGGTGGGGAAATGAGAGCAGTCTGCGATCTAGGGTTAGGTTTATATGTACGAAGGACCTATTTGGAAATTTCATAAAACGCAGGAACTTTTTTTTTGTAAAAATGCCACGACTACTGTTCAACACTGTTCAGTACTGTCGCTGCTACAGTACCACGATCGCTCACAGTTCGCGAAACGGACCGTCTTTCATATAGTTAGTAAAGTGATCACGATTAGCACGTACTCCCTCCGTATCAAAATATAAGTCGCACTACCAACTTACCACACACATGTATCTAGACATGTTTTAGTGCAAGATTCATGTGAACCTTGTACTAAAACATGACTAGATATATGTGTGTGGTAAGTTGGTAGTGCGACTTATATTTTGATACGGAGAGAGTATATGACTGGGTGGCTTGGTTGGTGTTGTGGACTGTGGAGTTTTTTTTTTGTACCTGGGACTGTGGAGTTTACCACTTTGCAAATATAACATTAAAGTAGCTGCCTTTTTTTAAACCTTGATCTCGTATACACTCATGTTTAGGGTTCAACCCGCTTACTTACTATTACTGGATTGATCGATTCTTCTCCATACGGAGAAAGACTGCTTATGGTCTGTTTGGATCTTTTTTTAGGGATATTTTACGGTACATCCTACTACGCATTTTTTTTTTTGAAATTTATGTGAACCTACTACGCATTTTGGCATGTAGTATATCACCGATCGAACGGCTAAAACTGAGTGGAGCAGGCTTGGGCCAAAGGACATAGAGGTAATTTCTCGAATGTAATTAAATCTTAGTTAATCGCAACCAATTTAGACATTATTTTTAATTATTGCTGTCACCTGGCGCACGAACGCCCTAACAACCAGCGCCGCCGCACACCTTTTTGCGCCGCCTTCGCGGAGCTCGCCGCACGGCTGCCTCCTTGTCTCCCCAGCGCCGCCCCCTTGCCCTCCAGCGCCGCCTCCCAGAAGCTCGCCCAGCGTCGCCTTTCCCTCCAACAGGAACTCGCCCGCTTCGGCCAGGCATGCATCGACCAGGATCTCAGGCATGAACGCATGAGCTAGATCAACTCGGGCAGGAGCATCCGCCTCGGTCAGGTTGCTATGTCCGGAAATCGAGAAGAAACTGCCTGTGTTTCTTGTGCTGAATTGGCGATGCATTTGTGCAATTTGAGCGGGACAAGAAGAGGATGCTGCCTGAATTTTGAAGGGGCTCGTCTGACCATCTGGTAATGCATCCGCCTCGGTCAGGTTACTGGTAATGTTTTGTGCTCCATGTCTGACCATCTGCAGAACTGCTCGGATGCTGAGGAAGCGGAGGCAATTGCTCTAATGAGATGCTTAACTATTTGTAAGAGAGGAACATTCGCCCTTCTATTGTGGAAACCGATTGTGCTTCAGTGTACAATGGAGTGAAGGCCGGACGTCAAGACTTGTCTACACTATGTTCCATTTACAGAGAGATCGACCGCTTCAAGAACTATGCTTTTGATTTTAATTTGCTGTTAGCTAAGAGAGATTGTAATATTGCTGCTCATGAGCTAGCTAGGCTGGCTAGAGCAGAGGGAACTGTTGGTTTCTGGAATGTATCATATCCTATCCAAATCAGCCCCTCTGTTCATAACGATTGTAACAAGTTACTGAAGTAAGTCCCTTAAAATGTCAAAAAAAAAAAAAAAACACTGATATAGGTAGCTGATGGCTCCACCGTAGGCGCAATATAGTACATGTCCCGAAGGTTTCAGATAACATACATACAGAGACAGATATACTTTTTTTTTAGAACGAAGACCCAGAAGGGCCCGGCTTTATTAAAAAGCCAACACACTGGTCCAGCCAGACATACAGAGTCTTATACAGGAAAGTAAAACAACAACAAACGCTGCTAACATCACACCACCACACCCGGATCGGACTGACCACACGAGAGCAAACTAAAAGGGCAACCAGAGGCTACAGACTCCTGCAAGGCTCCAACAGCTGGAACCTTTTAGCCGCCGATTCCAGCCTGAGTGTCAGTTCATCCCAACGCCCCTTACGCTTTGCCGGCAGAAGGGCTTTCCACTGTGACAAAAAGGAAATGCATTTATAGATGTTAGAAAAAACAGAAGTATATACTTTTCTATTGAAAACAACATCATTCCTCGTAGTCCAAATCGACCATGCCATAGCACTCATGACCGCCCAGCCAACATCATTCCCCACAGCCCCAGGTTTCCGCAAAGCCAACGCGATAAAATCCTCGAAATCTATCGGAGGGTGATTCCAACCCAACGCCTCTTTCAAAAACCACCAACAAAAATGCGAAACAGGGCAGCCAAAGAGCAGATGTTTCACCGACTCTGCTTCCCCGCAAACACAACACCCCAACTCTCCAGGCCAGCCTTTAGCTTTCAGCTCCATCGTAACTTGAATCCTACCCTTATAACACATCTAGTTGAAAATTTTAAATTTCATAGGGATTTTTGCTTTCCACAACTCCATGATCCTAGTGTCTTTCAGACCAGGGTCTAAGATGAAATTGTACAAAGATTTTGCCGAATATTGTCCCGACTCCGAAAGAGCCCAGAAACCAATATCCACCTTGCTAGTCAACGAAATGCCTTGCATTTTTTCTCTCAAACCCTCCCACTCCTCAACTTCTCTTGGCCCAAACGACCTGACGAAATTGAGGTCAACACCACCCTGCCCCAACACATCTCTAATCTTGATTCCTTTATTATCACAATGAGCGTAAAGCGTCGGAAAACAGATTTTTAAAGGAACTTTGTCACACCATACATCCTCCCAAAAACTCACCTTACACCCGTTTCCCACTCGATACTCCAAACCTCTCTTTTTAAAGAGACAGATATACTCCTATGGGCATGTTCGTAGCTTTTGCTTAAACCAGTGGCCATACAAAGTTTTCACATAACCGTGTGCGGCTACGTCGTACATGCACAATGCATAACCGATGAAAACAATAATTTTTGCCTGCAGTGCAATCTGACAAGCAATCCAATGAATGAGCAGCATACGTGAGCACGGGACTTGCCCAAACGAGAGAAACAAGCAGCCATCCCCCATGGATGCCAGGCCCATCACTCTGTCGTGGCTGTCGTGGTGGCTGTCCCGCGTCCACAACAAGATATCAGCCGCCGGTGATCCCTCCATCCCTGACCCACACCTCCGGCGCTGGCTCCCCAACCCATCCGGAGCTCCACAAGCACGCGCGCGGGGTGTCGACGGTGCGAGCACAGACACACAAGGTTTTTTTTTTTGAAATTTAAAACACTTCCATTAACCAAACTGCGCAGCAAAATCGCTGGCAACAAGAAATTGGGCGAAGGTAGGGACACGGCCCGGCCAAATGGCTTGGGGTTCCATGACCATCTTCGCACCAAAATTCGCTAGAGCATCTGCAACTTTATTACAAGCCCTTGGACTGAAAGAAATAGAAAACGAAGTAAAATTCAGAAAAGCTACAGCTTTAATCTCCCGGAACAGGACCCCATTTGGTGAAAGATCGTAGTCTCTCGAGTTGATTGCTTGGACGAGAATTTGTGAATCAGTCTCAATCTGGACACGCTGCATACCCCACTGTTGGGCCAAATTCAATGCTTGTAGACACGCTTCTGCTTCAGCATGGAGGGCATCTTGCACATAGTCTAGCCGGCCTGCACCAGAACCACAAACATCACCTTCAGAATCCCGAGCAACGACTCCCCAGCCTCCTTTTCCTTCGCTAGAATTGAAACAGCCGTCAGTGTTAAACTTAATCACATCTGGTGGTGGAGGCTTCCAAACTGCATGTTTGTCTGTCATTTGTTTCTCGGGCTTGCTAAAAAAATCCTGGAACTCTAGTGCCGATCTCCGGATCTGTCTCATGACCTGATCATGGGTAGCCATCTTCTTCTCTGCGTTCATCTTACTCCTGGTACACCACCAATTCCAGCACAAAGAAATGCATAGAAGCTTAGGGTTCATTGGCATCTTTAGAATATTTTCTATAATCTGCTTAGGATCTGTGAACTCCGCCCACTCCCTTCGATATTCTTCTAATTCCAATTCTCTCTATAATTTCTTAACTGATTTGCACTTAAGCAGCAGATGCGCACCATCTTCATCCAAGCGTTGGCAGACTGGACATACTATATCTATCTTCATGCCACTCCGAGCAAGATTCCGACGCACAGGAATACTATTATGTGCGATCCTCCAGAGGAACTGTTGGATTTTCAGAGGACAAGGTGCCTTCCAAATTGCTTGCCAATCAAACAGATTTCCTTCACTAGTACTCCCTCCGTTCGGAAAAGGATGTCACAAAAATGGTCTATCTATAGTTTATTTTTGTGACATCCTTTTACGAACGGAGGGAGTACCTTGTTCACCATTTTCCAACCGGGCAAGATCTCTACAGAATTTGTAAGCTGTTCTTACCGAGAAATAACCACGATGATCTGGGTACCATGCCCACGTATCATCCATGTCCTCCTTAATCGGTAATGCAAGAATGAGCTTTGCGTCTTGCTGTCCAAAAATATTTGTAACTAACTGGGTATCCCAGCCACCTTGGAAGGGATCCATGAGTTCATCCGCGGTGTTTAACAATGCATTTCCTCTACGTGTTAATGGTGTTCTCGACCACAGCCTTGGCAGCCAGGGATCATTCCAAATGCTAATAGAGGTCCCATCTCCAACCCTTTTTATAACACCACTTTTCAACACCTCCACGCCTGTCAAAATACTTCTCCATGTGTAGCTCATGCCGTCCTTTGGTTCAGCTCCAAGAATATCGGAGTTTGGGAAGTATTTTTCCTTCAACACTCTTGCGCATAAAGAGTCTGGATCACTTAACATACGCCAAGCTTGTTTTGCAAGCATTGCCCTATTAAAAGTGTGTAGATCCTTATACCCGAGACCCTCCTCCTTCTTTGACATTGTCAATTTCTCCCAAGAGAGCCAATGAATTTTATTTTCCTTGTCTTGCTCAGCCCAAAAATATCTACTCACCATTGCTGAAATCTGCTCGCATAAACCTTTAGTAATATCAAAAACAGACATAGCAAAAGTGGGAATTGCCTGGGCACAAGCTTTAATCAAGATCTCCTTTCCCGCCCTTGATAACATTTTTTCTTTCCACCCTTGTATCTTTTTCCAGATTCTATCCTTTAGATAGCTGAATACTTTCATTTTTGATTGCCCAACATATACTGGCAGCCCCAGATACCTTTCATTCCAGCTTTCCCGTGACAGACCCAACAGTGTCATCATCTTCACTTTATCTCGTCCTTTTGTGTTTTTACTAAACATGATGGATGTCTTCTCCACATTAATGGTTTGCCCCGAGCATTCCTCATAAAGTGTTAGAACATCTTGTAGATGATGAGAACTATCCTCTGAGACTTTCAGAAGGATTAACGAGTCATCTGCAAACAGTAGATGATTAAAACTCGGTGCATCTTGGCATATTTTTACTCCTTCCAATCTTCCATCTTGTTCAGCACTATTCAATAAGCAGGAAAAAGCTTCAGCACATAGGAGGAACAAGTATGGTGATATAGGGTCTCCCTGTCGGAGACCTCTTTGGGGCACAATCTCCTCAGTTAGTGAACCATTGAAACGAAATCTGTATTTAACTGTAGAACAACAAATCATAATGAGTTTGATCCACTGTTCCGCAAAACTCATCTTTCGCATCATAGCCTCCAAAAACGGCCACTCCACCCTATCATAGGCCTTACTCATGTCAAGTTTGAGAGCCGCGAATCCCGTCTGTCCACTTCTTTTATTCTGCATAAAATGGGTCACCTCATATGCCAACAGGATATTATCTGTGATTAATCGCCCAGGAACAAATGCGCTCTGATTTTGGGCAATAATAGCGTGGAGAATAAGCTTCAACCTATTAGCCAGCACTTTCGACACCAATTTATAGATCACATTGCACAGACTAATTGGTCTTAAATCTTTCAGCCTATCTGGGTTTTTTATCTTTGGAATCAGCACCACGCATGTCTCATTCCAATCAGCTGGGATGTCCCCCCCATTCAGCACTTGGAGAACTTCACTCGTAACACGATCTCCAATCACGTGCCAGTACGTCTTGTAAAAAACTGCTGGCATTCCATCTAAACCTGGAGCTTTTAGGTCTCCAATGCAATCCAACGCTGCCTTTACCTCCTCAGCCGAGAAATCCCGAATAAGAGATGCATTCATCTCGGGCGTCACAGTACAGAAAACATGCTGGAGAAGCTCGTCCGTACGAGTACCTGCAGTGGATGTAAACAAGTTTCGAAAATAATTAGTAATCACCGCCTCCATCTCCTTCTCCTCCACCACAACTCCTCCATCATCTTTTTTAAATTTTTTTATACTGTTTCTCTTCTTTCTCTCCGAAGCATACGAGTGGAAATACGATGTATTCCGATCTCCCTTCGCCAACCAGTCCGCATGCGAACGTTGTTTCCAGTACATGTTACGCTGCTCTTCTAATCTTTCCAGCTTGTAGCGTAGCATATGTTCTCTATTTACATCCTCTTGCGAGATCGCCTTTTGTCTGCATTCTTCAACTTCTTTTTTCAGTCTTGCAATTCTTTGCTCCAGATTTCCCAACGATGTTCTACTCCAATGTTTCAGGTCACCCGCAACTCCTTTCAGCGCTTCAGCTACCGAAGTAGTAGGATTTGTCATCTCTCGGCCCCACGCATTCTCAACCACCGTACTACACATGTCCTCGGCTAGCCAGTTTGCTTCAAATTTGAAGCCAACACTTTCCCTTCGTCTACTGTTTCTGTATGCTTGCTCCTCCTCCAAATGAATTATTATTGGCCTGTGATCTGAATGTCTAGGTTCCCCATTCACAACCTTATAAGCTGGGAAATGGTTACACCACTCCGGTGTTGCCACTGCCCTATCTAGTCTCTCCCTTATATAGGTGCTTGCAACATGACTATTATTTCTCCATGTGAACGGATCACCCATGAAGCCTAAATCATGAAGATTGCAATCTTCCAAAGCAGCTTTAAAACGATCCATATGACTCTGGGGCGAGCCACCCCACCTTCCTTCTCCCACTGGAACAAAATTTCATTAAAATCCCCGGCACAAAGACATGGGAGATCACTGTGGTGTTTTATGGTTCTCAACAGTCTCCAGGTTGCTTCCCTCTCATCTTGCTTTGGCTCACCGTAGATACCAGTAAACCTCCACCTGAAACCATCCTCCTCTTTTATTTCTGCATCAATATGGTACTTAGAAACCATACCCGCCTTTACATTGATGTTACTCTTCCAGAACAAAGCAAGCCCCCCTCCTTGGCCCTGACAGTCTTTTATTCGCATACCTGTCATGCCCATCTTCCACCTCAGCCAACCAATCCTCCCACTATCAAGTTTTGTTTCTGACAGAAAGAGAATATCAGGGTCCTCCTTCTTCTGGAGATCCAGAAGACCATCAATTGCCGGGCCATTCCCCAAACCCCGGCAATTGTGGGATACAATTTTCATTGCGTCCCGCGGAGCTGTTCCGACAGCCCCGCTTCAACAATTTGCATAGACTCAACGTCGACCTTTGCTTTCTTTCCGTTCTCACCCGCTTCATCAATCTCCATATGTTCTGCACCTCTCTTAAGACCCAGCTGAACCCCAACTGACGCATTATCTCCCTTCATACCCCTAACTATTTGAAGATAAACGGCAGTTGTTCTGCCAAATCAATTAAGAGGGGTGAAAGAGTCTGTTACATGCTAGAGAGGGACTAGCTTCTAAGAGAAACGAAAAGGAAAGGAACAATAAGCAATCTACGGACTACTCCCAAACATCAGGCTCAACGCCTGTCTCCTCATCAGTTTCCGTGGTCGACACCTCCTGAAGATAGGAACCCAACAGCAATAAGTCATCCTTGATTCGATCTAGCAGTTGGACCTCCTGAATGGTGTCCTGCTGAAAGACCCTGCGGCACCTTTCCTTCCAAATGTGCCACACCCCATATATTGCAACCAACAGTTCATCTTTGCTCAAGTTGTTCGACATGAACCTCCACCATTCAGCCGGGTCTGCGAATTGGTTTCTCTGAATTTGAAGATGTTGCGAGCCTGTCCATTGAGCAAGCAGGTGCCACACCCCTAGGGAAAAAGGGCAGTCCAAGATCAGATGAGATGCCGTTTCGCACTCTTGATCACATAGTGTACAACAGTCTCCATGATCAATCCCACGCCTTTGCAACTGATCATCGGTTAGGATTCTTTGCTGAAGCCAAAGCCACATAAAAAACTTACATTTAGGTTGAGCTTTGGTCTTCCATAGCTTGGAGAAGTTGATTTGCGGAAATGAGCCTAGGAATTGTGCAGCATAAGCCGAGTTGGAGCTATATTGACCTGAAGCCGTCAGTTTCCAAGTAATTTTGTCCTCCCCCTCTGCTAGGTTAACTCCTTGCAATTTAATCCAAAGAGCCGTGAATTCTCGGAGCTGAGTTTCCGTTGTGATTCGCTGAAAACCTGTCATCCATCTGCCATTCATTAATGCTTGAGCGACAGTGAGATTTTTCAGTCTAGATAGCTTGTACAGGCTTGGGGCCAATTCAACCGGAGCCACGCCACCGAGCCACTGCGATGTCCAGAACCTAGCAATATCTCCCCGACCTAGCTCAATTCTGGTGCAGGCATTAAATAAGGATGAATCCACTTGGTCACATGGTACCTTGGTTCCGATCCAAGGCCTAGCTCTGTCTTGCCACTCGTACCACTTCCACCTCAGCCTTAGCGCCCTGCTAAATAAGTTTAGATCAAGAATTCCAAGTCCTCCGAGGTATTTCGGTTTACAAACATTTTTCCAGCTGACCAAGCACACTCCTTTGCCTTCACTACTTTTGGATTTCCAAAGAAAATCCCTGCGAATCTTATCAATGCGCTTGATGGCCCACTTTCCAAGTTTGAACACCGTCAACATGAAGATAGGGATAGCAGAGAGGACAGAACTCACCAAGGCCAATCTTGCAGCAGCATTTAATAGCTTTCCACGCCACTTAGGCAATCTTGCAGACACCTTGTCGATGTATGGTTGCAATTCTGCCTTTGTTAACTTCCTGTAATGAAGTGGGAGGCCCAAATATTTACACGGGAAGTGGAGTATGGGCACCGGCAGAGGAGCAAGCAGGGGCGTGATGTCCTCGGCAGAGCATCCAATCGGATAGAGAGCACATTTGTTGAGGTTTGCTTTTAACCCTGAAGCTTGCCCGAAGATATTCAGCAGCCCTTCCATGATGTGGATATCGGCTGTCGTGGGGTTGATAAAGATTGCAGCGTCGTCGGCATACAAGCTTGTCCTGAGACGAGCAGAGGGTAACTGAATTGGGGAGAGGGCTTGAGCTTGATCAGCCTTTTGAAGCAGCCAATGTAAAGGGGCAATGGCAATTGTGAAAAGCAACGGGGATAACGGATCTCCCTGCCTCAAACCTCTTCTATGTTTGATCCTGCAGCCAATCATCCCATTGGCCAACACCTTGGAGGAGGAGGAGCTCCACAATAGAGCGATCATGTCTCTCCACCGAGGACCAAAGCCCAGCCTCTCCATACCCCTAACTATCAATTTAAATTTTCTTGGTGCTTTTGCTGGGTGCTCACTCTCCTTATTTGCTACTGTCGTCGGACCTACGCCATGCAATGGTGTAGGATTCTCCACGACACTTCCAGCATGTAGTGGCTGAGATGCATCAACATCATCTTTCCTTGGATCAGTACTAGGTTCTTTCGGTGCTGCCACAATATCTTTCGCTCCAGCATCACCTGCACCCATATCTTTATCTCCTTCATTGTTTGTTAAGGACAGCTGCTTTTTAACCCTCCAGTCCTCTCCGGCAGTGGATTCTTCAGAGGAGATAATACATCCTTCGATCTAACATCCATTGCTTTGCTGTATCCATTACCATCTCCGTTTTTAGAATTATTTCTCCAAGACTGACTATCACTCCCTTCGCCTCTATCCCGGATAACAAAACCCATCGATTTGTTATTCCCTCCACGAGTGTCACCCCACCTCCTGCTCTCAAAACTAGTAGTTTTCTTGGACATAAAGGCTCGGAGCCAGCGACCGAATTGCTGTTTTTCACCTGGGGCCAATTGAACTGAACAGTCCTTATCTTCATGTCCTATGATACCGCATGTATAGCAAAATTCTGGCAAGTATTCATACTCAAAATTACACCAGCCAGCCCGATCATCATCTCCAAATTGCATCATGGTTCCCCTCATCAAGGGTTTTAAAATGTCAATTTTTACTTTAACTCTCAGGTATTCCCCTTCAGCACAGTCATCCTCTCCTACCTCAACTTCCATGTACTCCCCTACCCGATGTCCAACAGTTTCACCTGTGGTCCTGTTCATCATCCCCAGCGGCAGACGGTAAACACGAATCCAGATTGGGACCTTGCCAAAATCATACTCCTCAATCCTCTTCAAAGGATCAAAATCTTCTAACAAAATAAGGTCGTTGTTCATCATCCACGGACCACCCCTCAGCGCCTTCCTCTAGCCCGATTCTTGCAGGAACGTAAAAAGGAACACATTGTTCCCCAAACTTTTACATCGTATTCCTTTCAGCGGGCACAATACTCTCCCCAAAGAATTTTCCAAGCCTTCAGCAAACACCGGTTTATCTGCTAAAACCTTACCAAGAGCTTTTTCCTTCTTCTCCTTTCCCGATGATCCCGTCGACAGTCCAACCTTGATTCCCTTCTGTTCCTCTTCCGACAACCGCAGATTCTTCAACATCCCCTCCCTCCCGTCTGGCTCGCCTCCCTAGATCAATTGTAAAACAAACGCAAACCCTAGACTATGCGCAGGCCTAAAGGTGTTTGGACAGATGAAAGACTTGGCTGGACTCGTGTGGATCCACGCGTTGATAGCACCGACAAGACTCGCGAAGGTCCTGAACTCCTGATGCAGGTCGGAAAACCTAGCAACGAGGGGAGACGAAGACCGACTCGAACTCGCCTCGAAAACGCCTTGATCGCCTCGAAATCGCCAGAGCGACAAAAACGGAAACTGTCACCTAAGGACGGACCGTAGCCTGCGCGTCCTTTTGGATCTTTTGGTTGTAGGTCGGGCCAGTGCGTCTGGCTTCGGCCGCTGGGAGTGCAGGATTCCAGCCATAACCTCGCCACGTATTTGGAGGACCTAGCTGCAAGATGTACAGTGCAATACCCAAAATGTCCCTGACGCCTCAATATACTTACAGAAAATCTAGTGTAGTATGTCGCACCTGGACCCTTGGATTGACCCAAATTAACAGTCCATAATAATTTGATGTACTGTAAAATGTCCCTTTTTTACAGTTTGGATTAAGTATATATCTCACCATGAAATCTACCACACTGGACAGAAATCCCCTGAACTTTAAATTAGTCTACTTTGGACCCTCAAATCCACAAAACCGTGTTCCTCCTAGTGATTGTTTGACGAAAAGCAAAACAAAAAAGAGATGGCAAACACACAGTATATATGGGAACTCTGTATCTTTATTGATCATTGTATTGAATATAAAGTACATGTACATGCTCCCATAGGAGTTTGCCTATTTTGCCTTCTACAACAACGAAGGAGATCTGACTGAAGAGATTGCGTGTAGTCCGCTGAATTCCCGGCGCTTTTGCAAGGCATCCGGTTAATTACATCTGCAGGATCAAGCCTACAGAAAACCTCCGATTAAGCTGCGTCGTAGTCGTCGTCGTGTTACATGAACATGAGAAGAAGAGTGGCTTTGTTCCGCCAAAACACAGTCACAAGATGATCTCGACGTATGTAATTAAGAGTGAGATTGAATAGATGAAGAGGGTGGCCTTTGCCTCGTCGGTGCCCAGCCATATAGCCCGAACTTCATCAAATTGGACATGTGTACGTGTTGCTTTTGCCTCGTCGGTGCCCAGCAACGGTGTGTCCATCTCATCAAAATTAAGACGTGTTGATACATAGTGACCGAGCCTCGTCGTCACATAGTGGTGATTCTGTCTAGCCTCGTCGGCACTAGACATAAGATGAATATGATGATTTTGACCATCGTCTCATAGAGATTAGGCCATGAATTTGAGCTAGACAATTGATAAAGCATGTCTTTGCTCTTTTTAGCACACAAACTCCTTTGCAGCAAGCAAGATTGTACACCGCCGATTTAAATGAGACAATCAAACGATAGACTTTGTGATGATTCTCGTATATTCCGCATGAACGACGTTGATAAGGCGGTCGTTGCATGGACGTCTTTTCATGGAGCGACGTTGATGAAGCGGTCACTACCACGGTTGTAGATTTCCACATGGGCGACTTTGATGAAGCGGTCAGCACCACGGTTGGAGATTAACACATGGGCGACGTTGATGAGGCGGTCAGCACCACGTTTATAGATCGGCACATGGGCGACGTTGATGAGGCGGTCGGCACCACGTTTGTAAAGATTGATGCACGGCCGACGTAGATGAAACCGTCGCGCCGTCATGGTAAAGATCGATACACGGCCAACGTAGATGAAGCGGTCGCACCATGGTAGTAAAGATTGATGCACGGCCGACGTAGATGAAACCGTCGCGCCGTCATGGTAAAGATCGATACACGGCCGACGTAGATGAAGCGGTCGCACCATGGTAGTAAAGATTGATGCACGGCCGACGTAGATGAAACCGTCGCGCCGTCATGGTAAAGATCGATACACGGCCGACGTAGATGAAGCTGTCGCACCATAATAATAAGGACTTACGGTTATGTTCAGCACCCACAGATGATCTAGAGCAACCGTGTTGAGATTGATACTTTTCATTACACCAAGACCAATGAAGCGATCCGGTCTAAATATATCTCACATCTCACCTTTGGAACGTAGCATGGTGTCGCCTCCGGCACGATGACTCCGGCGAGCGTGCTCCGACGAGATGCGTTTGTGGTGCGGCGGTTTGGTGTGCGGGCGTGACAGAGCAAGACGGCGATGAAGTCTCGCTTCCTCCGTGCGCGTCCGTGGGTTTTCTGGCTGGGTGTTTCTCTCCTACGTGCGTCCGTCTCCCTCTTCCGAGCGATCAGCTGGCCTTTATATAGGCAGGCGCTCGGTAGGCTTGCCGATCACGTTAGACGTCGGTTCGTTGACAACGCGTATTCTGTTAGATAGATTCGATCCCCTATCTCCACCGGTTTAAAAGATCATGACGTCAATCCCATGCAGTCCGGCCGAACGTATTCGAGAAGTATACGGTACAGAATACGTGGCATCATCTACCACGTCATCCACATAAATACCTATCGTACATGCACAAACAACCAACGATCAATGGGCATGCATGCTTCGTATTTGCATGGGACAGCTTTTCATAAGCCAATCGACTAGCAATTTGCTAGCTTGTACGTGTATGTTTTAAAACTTTCAGAGATCGTATCTATTAAACGATAAGTCAAAATATTGATCTGTTTGCACTGTCGTGACGTGTACATCATACTCTATAAAATGAGTCCAATATCAAATATATATTCTTTCAGACATAATTTGTACCTCATGGGTCCCATTTGTCATAGACAAAGGTTGTATTAAATTAATTTATATATCATGAATTTTGATACCAAAAATTCATCGAACAAATGCCCCCTCGCCAAGTTTTGTCCGTGCGCGGAGTAGAACGGACTAGACTTGGCGAAACCAGGAATAATAAATTTGATAAGAACGTGAGACCCCTTTTCTTTAAATTAGCAAAATCACGATTGCTTTGCCGGTTAAACACATGACTTGTTTTTCCGGCCGGTCGGCGAATCAAAGTCCGATCAGATCAAGAACCTGACCCAACATGAAAATAGAGTCTTGCATAGGTACGATTGCCTATGTTGACTCGGAGTTGGACTTCGTACAAGCATACTCATATAAACTCAAGGGATCGTTGGCTGCTCCCGAAATTTGTAGTTTCCCAATTTTTTTTTTGAACCGAAAAAAAATATTTTATTCAATAGCGCATATCCATGCTATTTTTGACAAACACCCATAAGGACTAAATCACTTACAAAGAAATACGGCGAAATACTCATGCCATATGCTATGAAATACATCTTGCTTTTATTCATCACGTCGCGACCAGATACAATATGGTGCCAGCCGACGGTGAATGTCTTCGGTTTGTGAAGAAATAATTTATCAAGTTAGATGCGACCATAAAATGATGCATGGTGCCAGCCATCAACTTGAAGGGTTTCACAGTCGGCACTGACCGCACTGGCGTGTCTCGTTGCTCCCATATATTTCCGAGTTTGGTGCGATCGCAAGAATGAACGATGCCAGCCATCAGACTCAGAGGGTTTCACAGCTTGATACGGGCCGCACTGGTGCACCTTGCTGCTCCCATATTTGAAGTGTCGGAATATCGTCGACGATGTAGATGAACTAGGAGATGATGGTGCCCCCAGTGTCACTGCAATGATCACTAGAGGGGTGATGCCCCCAGTGTCGATGCATAAGTTGGTGTGGACTGATAGTTGCTCGACAGTCATCAACGACTATCGTGACGAGGAAAATCATTAATGAGATGGATCATGAGCATAAATAAAAGCATGGCGAAAGAAAACCAAGAAGAAAAAACATGATTTTGTTTTGTTTTGTTTTAAAATTTTGGCTTTTCCGATATACACTAGGCTATCAGTGTGACGTCAAAAAGGCTGCCGAAGGACTCAGTCATTGGAACCGTCGAAAAACCATGACGATTGTCATTCAACAACTTATCCTTCCGTGTTTGTTGATGTGTGAGAGTGACGTGCCTGAGATAATCTCAAGAGGCAACAATGAATCATACCCTAGCCCATCCGAGCATTGAGTAGTCCCACAGCTCCACCAAGCTTCCTTCCATGCCTCAAGAACCCGGAAAACATGGGTGAGGAGAAATTACGGTAGATGGTTTTGGGACAACGGCTTTGTAAAAGTTTGTCGTGCCTTTTGTGGAGGGGTGGTGAACGACTACCAACCGCCTTCTTTCCAGTGATTCCCTTGCTGTTTAGAACTGCTGGACTTGCTTCTGGTTGATAATTTTACCCATCATAACATTTCTGTTACAGATGTTTAACCAACTCATAGCCGAAATCTGAGAGTAAACTCTGAGTAGATCGTTCATAGGCTAGCGGAGTTGTCAACCTCCCTGACTTCATCAGTTGGTTTTTGATTGTTTGAACTTGCTTGAAGAAATGACGTTTTCTTAGGGAACCACCTTGAGAATTTGGAAGGCAGCCATCCACCGTGGTCCTAAAACCCTCAGGCAAATTATGTGGGGCTTTTGGTGGTACACCCCAGTTGTCAAGGAGCTACGCATCAAGTCCAACATTTGTCGGGTTGAGCCGCCCTTTTATGATCTTTTCCTAGGGTCTTCCCTGGGGCGCGGTTTTCCCGTGAACCCGAGACACATCCAGAAGCAAGGGGGCGTGGGGTCTCAATACTGAGAAGTCGCCCAAGTAGTCTTCACTGTTGCCTCTCGGAGCGTGTATACGGTGCGTTGTGTGTTGTGGTGTGGGTGTTGCCGTACTTACCACGAGATACACCGTGAGTCCGCTAGACAAGTCATAAGGCAGCCAAATCATCGATCACGAGCGCAGTGTGATTAGGAAAAGCCTTTTAATGTAGGACAATCATGTCCATCAGAAAAACCAAATGAAGAAAAAAAAAGAGAAAAGAAAAAACAAAAGCAATATCGGCATGCGGAGATGGTCACGCGTAATACTTCTTTAAGAACCTCCCATTAATGGGTGGCATTGGGCGTTCTCCATGTTGATCAATCAACTGATAGGCACCACCATCATACGCTTGCTCAATGACAAATGGCCCTTCCCACTTAGGTTCAAGTTTTCCTTTAGCTTTGCCTTTTACCACAATGGGGCGCCTAAGTACAAGAACTAGTTCTCCTTTCCGAAAAACTCGGGGTTTAACAAGTTTATCATATGCACGTACCATGTTTCGACGATATAGTTCTAAGTCTTGAAGTGCATTGAGTCGCTCTTCTTCCAAGGAATCCAGCTGCTGAAATCGTAGCCGAATTTGCTCATCCTGGGTAATCTCATCATGGATGGCCACTCTTAGAGATGGGAGCTCCACCTCTAGAGGGAGAACAGCCTCACTCCCATAGACTAAGGAGTATGGCGTAGCTTGAGTTGGCGTACGGACCGTAACACGATACGCCCATAGCGCTTCATAGAGACGATCATGCCAGTCACGATGATGCTTGTGAACTGTCTTTTTCAAGATTTGGCCTAGGGTCTTGTTAAATGCTTCAATTAAGCCGTTGGCCTGTGGATAATATCCCGTGGAATAATTCCATTGGATTTTGTACTTGGCCATAAATCTGACCATTTTATGTGACTTAAAAGCCTTTGCATTATCTGAGGTAATACGGTGTGGTACTCCAAAGCGATAAATGATATTGCGCTCTAGAAAGTTTATAACATTGTCGCTCTTTACTTCTGCCAGTGGTACTGCTTCTGCCCACCTCGAAAAATAGTCCGTAGCTGCAAGAATGAACTTGTGTCCCCTCGAGGATGGAGGATCAAAGGGACCAACAACATCTATACCCCATGCATCAAAAGGCCATGCGGGTACAGTTGGATGTAGTGGAACAGGTGGTTGATGTTTTATAACGCCATGAATTTGGCAACTATGACAGGACCTTGCCACCCTAAGGCAATCTTTCATGACCCCGGGCCAATAGTAACCGCACAACTTAATACTATGATACATTTTGGGACCGCTTTGATGCCCACCGCACACACCATGATGAACCTCCTGTAAGACTTGATCGGCTTCATTTCTTGATACACACCGTAGAAGCATCTCTTGCCCAAAAGAACGCCGATACAAATTTCTTGCTTTAACTACATAGGAAGGCAGACGCCGCTGCAGCCTGCGCCTTTCCACTTTATCACTTGGTAGTATCCCGTGATTAAAATAATCAAGGAACGGCTTGCGCCAGTCGTCGTTATCGTTGATACTAGCAACAACGTGATGTACTTCGCACTCTTGCGGGATTAGTTCTAGAACAGCTGGGAGAAGCCACCGTTCTTCTATTTGTACTTGAGCAGGCTCCCCTTCAGGGAGCGCTAACGCTGCTGCAAGCTTAGCTAATGCGTCCGCAGGAGCATTCTTGCTTCGTGGAACATGCAATAATTGGATGTGCTCGAATTTCGTCATGAGGACCTGAGCCGCCGTGTGATATGGCACTAGCTCTGCCTTGCGCACCTCGTATATATTATTAACTTGACGACGATGAGCTGAGAATCACCGTATACTATGATGTTTCGCACGTCCATAGATAGTGCTAGCAGAAGGCCAAAAAGAAGAGCCTCGTATTCTGCTTCATTATTGGAGCACTCCTCTTTGAGAAGAGAGAAAGAGTGGTGTATGGTTCCCCCTTGAGGTGTTTTGAATACCAATCCAGCGCCAGCTCGTCGTCTTACTCCACCGTCAGGATCCGTCTCAGTGCGAGAGGCTCCGTCAAAATATAGTTCCCACTGGGACTCGATGTCGATGGTAAATACTTCTTCATCAGGAAGCTCAACTATCAAAGGAGAGTCGTCGGGTAGAGGATGTGCTGCAAGAAAATCAGCTAATGCTTGACCTTTAATTGCCTTTTGAGGAACGTAAGTAATATCATATTCCATCATGGATACAGCCCATTTACCAAGGCGACCCATAAGTACAGGTTGATTTAGCACATACTTAATAGGGTCAGCACGTGCTACAAGTTGTATCTGATGCGCTAGCATATAATGTCGTAACTTTTTCAAAGCAAAAATAAGAGTTAAACACAACTTCTCTATGGACGAGTAATTATGCTCGGCACCAGCCATGGTACGACTTAGATAGTAGCATGCCACCTCTTTTCCTTCATCATTATGTTGAGCTAGCAGTGCACCAAGAGAGGAGGGTTGCGCTGCAATATAAAGAATAAGTGGCCGTCCTTTTATTGGAGCAGCTAGGACAGGAGGGTTTAGTAAATATTGCTTAAGACTTTCAAGCGCATTTTGACATTGGTCATCCCATTCAAAGGGAACACCTTTTCTCATTAGTCTGGTGAAGGGCTGGGTACGCCCCGAGAGATTAGAGATAAAGCGTCGTATATATGCCAAATGACCTTGCAAGATTTTAACTCTTTCAAGTTCGTAGGTGGCGGCATGTCTCGTACTGCTTTGATATTCTTTGGTGAGATTTCAATGCCACGGTGATGAACAATGAAACCTAAAAATAGACCGATTGCACTCCGAAGGCACATTTAAGTGGATTCATCTTGAGTTGGTGTTTCCTCAAATGATTAAAGACAACACGTAAATCATCCCGATGATCCAGACGATTTCTGGTTTTGACAACCATGTCGTCGACATAACATTCCACAGTGTTATGGATGAGGTCACCCAAAACATGGGTCATGGCACGTTGATATGTTGCACCTGCATTTTTTAATCCAAATGGCATTACATTATAATAAAAATTGCCTATAGGAGTCCGGAAGGCGGTGTGAATTGCATCATGCTCATCCATCTTAATTTGATTATATCCAGATGACCCGTCCATGAAGGATAAGGCACCATAACCTGTAGTAGAATCAACAACCATCTCAGTGATGGGTATAGGGAAATCATCTTTGGGGCAAGCATGGTTTACATCACGAAAATCGACACAAATCCTCAGTTGCCCATTTTTTCTCTCTACCGGTACAATATTTGCTAGCCAGTCAGCATATTGTACCTCTGTTATGAAGCCCGCGGCGATGAGTTTCTTCACCTCGGCTATGATGCTATCTTGCAGCTCTGGGCGAAAGCGACGCGGTTGTTGCTTCACTGGCCTGAACTGTGGATCAATTGCTAGCTTGTGAGTGGCGACCTGAGGATCAAGCCCTGGCATTTCTTTATAAGACCATGCAAAGCAGTCCCGAAACTCTATCAGGAATTCTCGGTAACTTTCACGTTCTTGCAGTGTGAGAGAGGCACTGACAAAGGTAGGACGTGGGTCATCTTCTGTACCCAGATTGATCTCGACCAACTCGTCGACGGTGCATTGTCCACCGTCTTCAAGTTTTAGTGGTGCAGGAGCAGCATCAAGTACTTCTCCTCGACTAACTGTCATGGCTCTATGAACCTGAGATAGAAGATAATTTTCATCGTTGATTAAAGTAGCATGAAGAGAACGAGGTTGCTGTGAGGTCTGATAGAAATCATTACCATCTATGTGAGATGTGGATTCTCTCTTTTCAGCATCATAGACATCAGTCATATGACACGTAAAATGTGGAATGGCACCATTCTCCTCATCCTCGCTTTCAGAAGATTCTGAGCGGATGTAGCCCAACCCATACTTTGGTTGTTTCTTCTTTTTCTTAACAAGCCTTTCCGCTTGACCCCACCACTCTTCACATATGGGGGGTGGTGATGGCAACCTGCAATTCTCTTGAAGTTTAATTCCCGCCTTTTCTAATAAGCGAACCATTCTAGGTTCTGCCTTCATAGTAGTCGATGCGACATCAATGCCACAACAAGAGGGAGAAAGATTAATTATAATGTCACAAGGTTGTGACTGTGGTACCTTATAAAATAGAGTAGGGTCGGAGCCTCTGTGTTGACCCGGGACCAATCGGACCTCCAATGGCATTGTTATTGATACATACATGGACGGGGGCTGTTTAAGTTTAGCTCCCCTTGAATTTTCTATCTCCTCCACCCTTTTCTTACTGATGGTGTCGAGCTTTCAACTGTGGGCTCAACATGGGATGGAGTTTCGCCACGTTATTAAGGAGTTTAGGAACTCCTGCACATGTAGAACTTGTATTAGATAAGTGTCAGTTGGAGACGGTGTTGAAAGGGTGAACGACTCTTTATGCGCATTAGAAGACTCAGAGACAGACCTCAGTACGAGTGGAGCTCTGGTGAAAGCTTCCGCACTCGACAGGAGTGGTGGTGTTTGTAATGTAGCAGCGAGGAATCCCTCATTGCTAAAAGAAGAACGACCTCTCCCACGGCCTCTGCCTGGGAATTTTCTGGAGGAGCGCTGGCTGCTTACAGACTCTGGTCCAATTGATGAGGTAGGTCCAGGTGTGATGAGTATATCCGCAGGAGGTGTTACCCGTCCTTGCACGGTTTGTGGCTCCTCACTCGGGAAGTAATATTTTGCATCTGCATGGTGAGATTCTTGGACGGTGTAAGGGTTGGTATTACCAGCTATACGGTGTTGTTCTCCACTTCTATCCACAAATTTTAAACATTGGTGTAATGTAGAGGGGACTACTTGATACTTGTGTATCCATGGTCTACCCAACAGTGCTGAATATGAGGTCTTTGCTTCAATAACAAAGAAGCGCACCTTAAAGCTGAATGATGACATTTGGATTTTCACAGTGATAGAGCCCAACGCCGACCTTCCTTGATTATCAAAGCCACATATGACAACTTCAGTTGGCTCCAAATCATCCAACGTGAAGCCAGCACGAGTTAGCTTCGAATCGGTAAGATATTGACTGCAGAACCTGGGTCAATGAGGATGCGCCTCAAGTGAGCAGTTCCAATGTTTCCTTCTATGTAAAGTGGACGATTATGATTATCACTTGCAATCACTTTATCTTCTTCTCTGAAGGTGATCTCATTTGCACTCAAGAAATTGCACAAAACATTATGCTTCGCCATTGCCACTTCATAGCGTTTTGGATCTTCTAGCGCTTGAATAAGAGCTTGTCGGAGTTCAGGCACCAACATTAGTGCATCATAGACGCTTAAAAGTGCCGGAATGCGCTTTAAATGTGCCACTATGTTATAATCTATGTTCGGAGATGCTCCATTGCCCTCGGCAGGATTTTCTTGTGCATCACGCTTATCAGCTACAACATCCTTAGCAGCATCAATTTTTTCTCTTGCCACTTTCTGCGGTGGTGCTTTCTGAAGCTCCGGAAGAACTTTCCCTCCTCTGAGGTTCATGTTTACTTCGGGTTGAGACTCAACCGATGAATTTTCTGCATGTAGAGCCTCTCTTTCAAGTGGCGTTACAGCATCCTCCGAAGAGACACTAGTATTTGAGGAATAGTCAAGTATGACATTGCACGCAGCTTTGCTTGACGGAGGTTGAGAAGTATTTTCCTTCACTTTCTCTTCTATAGGACTAGACACCTGCCCCCAAGTGAGAGGCATGAACTGCTCTAGAGTGGGAAGTACACGACTTAGTCGAGGGTATGATTCATCGCCCTCAGATCTCGGCACAAACCTTGGCGGCATGCGGCGCTGGCTTGGATTGTACCATCTAGTCGGCCTCAAATTATTATAGTAAGGAGACACAAAGGGTGTTCTATGTTCACGCGGTCTTCTTGACGAATCACTTATTGATGCTCTATCACCAGCTCTAAGAGTCGTGTTGCCTACTCTAAGGCTGGTTAATCTTTCCTCAACTTGGGATAGTGGCACCCATGTCTCATTTTCATGGTTCGACTCCACTGTCACCACATTGACAGCATGATAGTTCGGGTTTCTAGCATCAGGTTGTATTTGAAGCCTCTTGTCATCAATGGCTCGCTGGAGCCATTCCTTAAAAGCAACACAATCCTCTAGGACATGACCCACATATCGATGGTATTGACAATACAGAGGGTTATCCTTCATATTTACTTGGTCCGGCCGTTGTGGATCTGGTAAGCGCAAATGGTTATGGGCAATTACTTGATTGAAGAAACCTCTTATCATTTCCCGCCGGAATATATATTGCTTCCTAAGAAGCTCATGAATGGAGGGACGTTGCCTTGCCACTCCTGGCTCATTTCTCATGCCTAGCATAGGCACGTTATTTGTTTGCATAACTCTCGTTGCATTCACCTCATTAGGCCCTTGGGCTTCACGATATTTGGTTTTGCTGTTGAGTTAAAACGCTTAGCATGATCTTGTGTACTAGCGTTCTTATACAACTCCATAATCTGAGGAGATTTTTCAAACTCTAGCTTAGTCGCGGATACCGCTGAGCTAAGTTCACTGAATGTTTTAGGTCCCCGTCGAGACACCTCGAGCGACCAATGTTGTTGCATCCCATGGACGCATATTTCAATGGCATCTTCTATGTGCATTTCCCTTGCAAGACGCACAAAGCTATTGCGAAACCTTACTACATAATCATCAATCTTTTCATCATGTCTTTGTCGAACTTGTGCAAGCTCGACCACGGAGAAATCTTTTTTCATTGTTACGAAATGGGCTCTAAAGAGATTTTTCATACTTTTCCAATCAGGAATTGTACCGACAGGAAGGCGACTATACCAATGGAAGGCAGCGCCTGTCAAAGAACCTGAGAACTGTCGCAAAAGGAGTGAAGAATTGCGAGCAGTATCCCCACATGTTGCCTCAAAATAGGCTAAATGTTCTCTTGCATCTCCTGTTCCATCAAACTGACGGAACTTAGGTGAATGCCACCTGGAGGGAAGGGTACAAGATCATGCCATGACTCATATGGTTTGTCAAGCTCGCTCTCAGAAGATTGAGGAGCTTGATCTGCCGCGATTTGTTTCATTTTCTTGTTAACCATGTCTTCAATAAGACTGTGACAATCTCTGAGCATATCTGGTTGTGCTGCTGGACTATTAGGCAGGAGAGCAGAACTTGTAAGAACTTGGGGTGCCTGTTTAGCAGCCTCAGCTACCCTCAAAGTTTCTAAATCTTCAAATTGCGGATCAATGGTTCTTTGGTTCATGCCTTGCGGTAACCCCCGGTCTGAACTATTAAGGGAATGTAGTAGTCGATCAAGCTTTGATGTAAGTTGATCTAACTGTTTCTCTTGCGCGAGTATCCGCATTTCTAGTTGTTGATCACGAGACCCTGATGCAGTCAAATCAGTATTCAACAATTCACTATTTTCTTTCGCTTTATTGGGATCTCCTTCCTCTGTACCGGTATTATCCACCTGATCAGAAATCATGTGAGCGGGCACGGTGTTTTCATCTTCCATCTCGCACTCTTCCTCTGACACCATAGAACGTGCAAATTCAGAGTAGCGAGGGGATTCCGACAGTCTTTGTAATGAGGAGCTAGAGTCTCTATCAGAGTCATCACTTTCATGACCTTCTGAATGAGAACAGTTAGTATCAACTCTCTGCGAGGCAATGGACCTCAAGCGAGTTGCCATTCCTTCGCGCTCAAGATATTGCTGTAACAAAACCGGGTCTTGTGGAAGACGTGATTGCAACAACACGTAAGAGCGAGAATACTGTGGGTCCTCCGATCGAGATGGAGCGTCCGTAATAGGAAGGCAAGGTGCAGCCGATGAGGATGGCGCACCCTTGTCACCATTTTCTTTTTCCGAGCTCTTGAACCATTCACGTACTTTCCCCAGATGCAAGACATTCTTGGAGAAGGAGGCTTTAGGATTTGGAACAATCTCCTCATCAGAAGGATAAGAGAAATCTTTTTCAACTGGTGGGGGAACCCAATTTTCGTGATGAACTTGCTCAGTATGTTCACTCAAAGCGCCACATATCACAGTATCCTTCATGATATTATTTTCAACTTCTTTTACAACATTATTTTCATTCTCTTTTGCAGCATTCCCTTCACCTTTTGCAGCCAGGTTCGTGGAACTATTTGCAAGTTCATTTCCCTGAAGTGGTGATGAACGGTTTTGCTCTGCCATAGCTGCATTTAGTGCATCACGATTTTCTTTCTCAACATCCTGAGAAGGAACTGATGAAGTATTTCTTTTCTCATCTACCTCCATAGGCTGAATGAGGGATTGAGACATCGACTCGGTAGTTCCTTTACGAGGGGACACTACCTGCTCTTTCTCATGAGCATCCTTTGGAAGGGACGCTGTAGAATTATTAGCAAGAACCTCTCGTGTCTCAGGTTGTTGTCGCGGTTTTGGCACAAGACGTTCAACAAGGTAATTATACCTCTCCTGTTGTAGGAGTGTCGGCGAGAGTCTCAGAGTTATTTTATCATAGAACGGATGGACACGCCCATCTGATCTAACTCTCACATGCACATTTCCAAGTACGAGTTCTTGCAGCTCTTGATAAAGTGCACGACGGTTGCTCCTGCGCTTGTCGCGCTTGTGCTGGTTTGTTCTAATAGGATATGTAGACCTTGGTGGAACAGATGGAGTTGGTAGAATTGGCGAGCCGTATAGCTAGTGGTCGGTGGTGAAACCAAGAAAGGCGCAACCTCAACAGTTTGTTGTACACGCTGAAATGAAGGCGGCATATTTTGCCCCTGTTTACACTTGTATGAGGTGCACTTGCATTATTCTCACGATGATGTTCATGCATGTTTCGATTTTTTCCTAGAGGCTTTGGTCGCCATTCCTGACGTGACCATGAGTTCCAGTGAGAGCTTGCTTGTGGATGTTGAAGGGGTGGTACAGGTGAGGATCCCTGCCGAGGTGCCCATGTTCCACGATCATGTTGTGGACGATAGTTAGGAACATAACTTCTAGCTTCACCCTGCCGTGATGACTCAGGTTCTTGTGAATGAGGGACAGGAGCTTGAAATCGTGGCCTGCTACCATTATGAGATGAAAAGCGAGGGTGTTGCGTGGGCGCATGGTGCGACGTGCCCCCAGTTTGTGAAGGTGGCTCTCGGCCATGGACTTGCTGCTGCAGCATCCTCAACTGGTTTTGGAGCTGCTGCAACTGACGTTGCATATCATTGGCGCGAGGCGCCGGGGCCTCATTGGATAGTACATCGAACTTATTCGCATTTTTGTCGTTTCCGGCAGTAATGTGACATGCCGAAACTAACACAGCTGGATTGAAGTGATTAAACTTACTACCATTGGAAGTGTCACAACCTGGAAAGGTAGCGACACGCTTCAAAGTCCGAGTCCAAAACTCGTTCATGATCGCTTGCCTTTATATAGGGTGCAACAGTGTAAGGTTCATTTACAGGATCTGGAAACTCCTCGTCATCATACGACGACGGTGTATCGGGCTTAGGAGTATCATCGCTCAACTGAGCATGTAGCTTCTTCAAATTACTACGCTTCCGACGGAAGTTACGAAGAGCGTTAACATTCTTGCTAGATCGAGCGTTGCGCACAGACCAAGACAGGCGGTAAGCAGCCATGTCGAGATCCTCCAACAGTTCAACCTTGTTATTGACGATGTTTGAAGAAGGTAAACTCGGCGTAGCATCAGCCGTGCTTTTCAGCAGATTACGAGCCTTCAAGATTAAGGCCTTGCGTTCCTCCCTAGCCTTGACAGCATCACGCTTTTTGGACTTCTTTGTTTCAGCAGCACGAATGGACGTCGGATCTTGCGTTTGGTGGAAGTAAGTCTTACCCCCATGCTCGATGATAGCCATGGGAGGTACCGATCCAAACTGGATGAGCATCGGAGCCGGGGTATGCCTCATGGCTTCCTCAATGGTGATACTAGGGAAGGAATCACCTACAAAAGGGAATCCCTCGTGTCAGTATATTGGCGTATGATACGAGTTGACTGACAACAATACGTAAACATAGGCTAAACATGCAATGTAAGTTTTTTTTTACACCCGCGCACTGGCCTTTTTAATCACCCCAACAATCACGTGAAAGGACCACGTGCATGCGCCATGCACTTCTTACCTTGTTCGTACTAGGAATATATGCAGGTTCAGCACTGCTAAATGTCTCCACATGTACATAGCGTATATGCTGCGTGCAATCGACGCGCATTTTTTTAAAGAACTTTGATTCAGACCAATGATTCACTTAGACAAGAAATGATCTGACGACAAACTGTAGGCAAGCAGGTATACTGTCGATACAAGCCTGATAGAATTTATTTTCCCAATCAAAGACACTCGAATGAGCAGTAGCAAGGAAAGGTACGTGCATGCATGACCCATGTAGGGAACACATCCATGCAGTTTTTATTTTACAAGTACTCGTGATGAAGCGAGTACGTGCCGAAACTTCAGATGAGTGAAGAATTCTGGAGATTAGAACAAGAATAATTTCTTTCAACGGGAAAACTTTCTGACGGAAATCGATTCAGCGGAGAACGATGAAATATGCGTGCCATGCATGCATTTATTTCAGCAAGCGCATGTCACACCAGGATGATACGTGACCCATGGAACTTCTTTCCTTTCCTTTCCTTTTCAAAGAAGCACTTGCGGTACAGCCATCGCTTGGTACTTTGCGAACAAGGAGTTTTGGTTCATCTCGAGAAAATTTGACGACGATCGGAGCGCAGCAAAGATGGGAGGAGAATTAGGTCCCACTGGGCGTGCCATTTTTGTTTGACGAAAAGCAAAACAAAAAAAGAGATGGCAAACACACAGTATATATGGGAACTCTGTATCTTTATTGATCATTGTATTGAATACAAAGTACATGTACATGCTCCCATAGGAGTTTGCCTATTTTGCCTTCTACAACAACGAAGGAGATCTGACTGAAGAGATTGCGTGTAGTCCGCTGAATTCCCGGCGCTTTTGCAAGGCATCCGGTTAATTACATCTGCAGGATCAAGCCTACAGAAAACCTCCGATTAAGCTGCGTCGTAGTCGTCGTCGTGTTACATGAACATGAGAAGAAGAGTGGCTTTGTTCCGCCAAAACACAGTCACAAGATGATCTCGACGTATGTAATTAAGAGTGAGATTGAATAGATGAAGAGGGTGGCCTTTGCCTCGTCGGTGCCCAGCCATATAGCCCGAACTTCATCAAATTGGACATGTGTACGTGTTGCTTTTGCCTCGTCGGTGCCCAGCAACGGTGTGTCCATCTCATCAAAATTAAGACGTGTTGATACATAGTGACCGAGCCTCGTCGTCACATAGTGGTGATTCTGTCTAGCCTCGTCGGCACTAGACATAAGATGAATATGATGATTTTGACCATCGTCTCATAGAGATTAGGCCATGAATTTGAGCTAGACAATTGATAAAGCATGTCTTTGCTCTTTTTAGCACACAAACTCCTTTGCAGCAAGCAAGATTGTACACCGCCGATTTAAATGAGACAATCAAACGATAGACTTTGTGATGATTCTCGTATATTCCGCATGAACGACGTTGATAAGGCGGTCGTTGCATGGACGTCTTTTCATGGAGCGACGTTGATGAAGCGGTCACTGCCACGGTTGTAGATTTCCACATGGGCGACTTTGATGAAGCGGTCAGCACCACGGTTGGAGATTAACACATGGGCGACGTTGATGAGGCGGTCAGCACCACGTTTATAGATCGGCACATGGGCGACGTTGATGAGGCGGTCGGCACCACGTTTGTAAAGATTGATGCACGGCCGACGTAGATGAAACCGTCGCGCCGTCATGGTAAAGATCGATACACGGCCAACGTAGATGAAGCGGTCGCACCATGGTAGTAAAGATTGATGCACGGCCGACGTAGATGAAACCGTCGCGCCGTCATGGTAAAGATCGATACACGGCCGACGTAGATGAAGCGGTCGCACCATGGTAGTAAAGATTGATGCACGGCCGACGTAGATGAAACCGTCGCGCCGTCATGGTAAAGATCGATACACGGCCGACGTAGATGAAGCTGTCGCACCATAATAATAAGGACTTACGGTTATGTTCAGCACCCACAGATGATCTAGAGCAACCGTGTTGAGATTGATACTTTTCATTACACCAAGACCAATGAAGCGATCCGGTCTAAATATATCTCACATCTCACCTTTGGAACGTAGCATGGTGTCGCCTCCGGCACGATGACTCCGGCGAGCGTGCTCCGACGAGATGCGTTTGTGGTGCGGCGGTTTGGTGTGCGGGCGTGACAGAGCAAGACGGCGATGAAGTCTCGCTTCCTCCGTGCGCGTCCGTGGGTTTTCTGGCTGGGTGTTTCTCTCCTACGTGCGTCCGTCTCCCTCTTCCGAGCGATCAGCTGGCCTTTATATAGGCAGGCGCTCGGTAGGCTTGCCGATCACGTTAGACGTCGGTTCGTTGACAACGCGTATTCTGTTAGATAGATTCGATCCCCTATCTCCACCGGTTTAAAAGATCATGACGTCAATCCCATGCAGTCCGGCCGAACGTATTCGAGAAGTATACGGTACAGAATACGTGGCATCATCTACCACGTCATCCACATAAATACCTATCGTACATGCACAAACAACCAACGATCAATGGGCATGCATGCTTCGTATTTGCATGGGACAGCTTTTCATAAGCCAATCGACTAGCAATTTGCTAGCTTGTACGTGTATGTTTTAAAACTTTCAGAGATCGTATCTATTAAACGATAAGTCAAAATATTGATCTGTTTGCACTGTCGTGACGTGTACATCATACTCTATAAAATGAGTCCAATATCAAATATATATTCTTTCAGACATAATTTGTACCTCATGGGTCCCATTTGTCATAGACAAAGGTTGTATTAAATTAATTTATATATCATGAATTTTGATACCAAAAATTCATCGAACAGTGATTTTCAAAATAAGGCGATTTCGCTGACGTTGACTCTGGATGCTGATGTGGCGTGGGACCTGGCCGCCGGCGCCGTTCCTCAGGACGGTCTTCACGTCCGTGCCCAGGCGGGCGAAGCTCCTCGTCGTCGTGTTCGCTGTCGCCGGCCTCGCCTGTGCGCACACTCGCCGGAAAGGCCGGAAAGGTAGTACATTGTACTCGAGCCTGGAAATCCAACTGAATTCCGAGCCCAGCCTCGCAAGCCTCCGCTCAGCCGTTCACTATGCGCGTACCCCTTCGTCTAGACGCGAGGGAGCGGCGACCACGCCCACCAGACCAACGAACCCGGCGGCGGCGCCGAAATCAAATTATTGTGCAGCTCAAAAAAAGGCACAGCCAAAGGAGATCTTGTGGAGTAAGCCTAAACTGAATACCTACAAACTTAATATTGATGCATGTCATTTCCCTACTGATACAGATGCTACGGGTGCAATTATTCGGAACGATAAAGGAGAGGCAATTGCCGGTTCAAGTTATATTTTGCAAAACCAAGCTGATGCAACAACGGTCGAGGCTTCTGCACTCAAGAGAGGGCTGGAGTTGGTTGACCAAATCGGTTGTCAACCTATTACTGTTGAATCTGATAGCTTAGAGCTTGTGCAGGCTTTCAATGGTGAGATTGAGCTCGGGGGAACGTATACAGCCGTTCTTGCAGATTGTTTTCAGCTGGCTAGCAGGATCGACAAGATTTCCATGCATCATTGTAATAGAGAGAGGAACAAGGTTGCACATAAACTAGCTAGGTCTTGCTTTGATTCTAATACCCTGCTTTATGGGACTGTGATCCCCCTAGCTTTATCATCCCCGATGTATCTTTGTTTGTCTGAAGCAGCAAGTTTCTGACGCACTTTTTTTCCTTACCAGAGTACCTACGGGGACTGGAAGGTTATTAATGAGGCGGCTTGCTTGCTTAATAAAGTGTGGGTTAAAATGTAAAAAAAAAACCCGGCGGCGGCGCAGTTAACCAAGTACCAACCCCCTATCCTCCTCTTCCCTGCTCCGCGTTCTCCATGGTTCTCTTCCTCCTCGCCCTCATCTTCCTGGCCTTCGAGGTCTTCCGTCGGCCATTCCTCCCGTCCAGCAACCCTTCACCCTAGATCGACCGGCAGAGTCAAACAGCGGCGGGACGGGAGGCAGCCAACTGGCTTCTTTCTCCTCAAGCTGGCCTCTCCCTTGCTATTTTCTACTCCTTCGAAGCAGCCAGCTAACCAATGGACAAAAAGCACAACTGCACAAGCTAAATAAATAAAAACAAAACCTCATGCAAGACTAGGGATAGCAGCACACAATCAACGCATCTACCTTTCCATCCCGTGTTGTTCGCTCTAATTGTTGCCAAAAGCGAAACAAATAATCATAGTGTCATACTGCTAATTAGCAATCCCCCATATAACCATGGCTAGGACGCAGCGCAGGATCTCAGAGTTCTAGGGCGGTGTGAGTGTCCATCGGGCAGTAGCGTCATACGACAGTCCGGTAACGACGATAAGGTCTGATCTGAAGAGGGAGGCTATATGGAGCGTGGGCTCTAGGGAGCCTGGTGTTTCAATAAGAAAATAATCAAAGACAATTTTAAAACTTCAGAAAAAAAACTGATTTCAGTCGTTGTGATAATCGGCAAGAGTGCAGTTGATATGCAATCATCAGCGAGTTTGCATCCAAGTATGTTAGAAATTCTTTTGACACAACATGTAACTGTTTGATAGAAATTTTGTCTTTTTTATGCACTTTAGACATCTTAATATTTTATATATACATATACCCTATTAATTTATTATGATATTTCCGTTAAAGGGTCTCATGTTCAAGTTTCGCCCTCGCTCCCTGAAATACCAGGACCAGCCTATCAACCGCTTCTGTTGATTAATCATGGTTTCCTGTTGTTTTTACCCGTCGATGCAGGGGAACATGGCGAGGTTGGTGCGGACTTCCCTCGCCAGGGGGCTCGTGCGATCGTGCCGCGCGACCAGCACGGCGGTAAGTGCCAGCGCCTTCATCATTTCCTAGTGTGAATCTGCAGAGGTTTTCTCCAATTTTACCCATTGGCCGTAACTCAAATCAAACCCTAAAATACCCAAATTCCTGTCAGATTCATTGGGACCTGGTAGGCTCTAAAATCCTCTTCCGCAGTTCTGTGAATTTGATGTTATGTTCATCTTTCTTGTCATTCGAAGCAATACCATATATAGCGAGACTGTTTGATAAGAGCTATTGTGATTATCCTAGTTTGCTACCTTTTTTCCAGGAATTTCATGCTTATAGTTAGGAATTCTGTGAAATCTTGAGTGCCATTGAGTCTATCAGAAAATCCTGATGTGTAGAGTTGAGCTCATTTCGTCATATCCCTTGACCATGTGTGCTACCCGTGTCAATAGCCTGGCCATTAATCTATATCAATGAATGTTATATATGATAGTCCCTAGTGATCTCCATATGCAAATGCATTTTATATAAATGAAATGTTTAGGAAACATTACGAGATTTTCCACAATTTTTCGCTCAGTGGTCTGAACTCAGATCGAACCCTAAAATCACCAAATTGTTGAGTCATTCATTGGGAGCTGGTAGGCTCTTCAGTTCACTTGTCTACAGTTATGTGAATTTAATTTATATTTATCTGTCTCATCATTCTAAGATGAGATTGTTTGATAGGGGTTGTCACGATTATCCTGGTTTCCACCTTCCAAGAATATCATATCTGGTGTTGAGAATTTGGTGACCTCCCATCCCATGCACTATTGATTTTATCCTTAAATCCTTCGGTTTAGAGAGCTCATTTTGCCATTTATTTTATCTTAATGAATAATTGCAATAGTTTTTTCCCCAATGGTCTCCCACAAATGTGTTATATTTAAATGTGATGTTCAGGCAACCGATTTAATGCTGTGTTCCTATAAAAGAACCTGTTTAATGTTGTGCACCTGCACCAAGAGGAGTGGTTTAGTGAGGCTGGAATCATATCCTGACTCTGAACCTTTTAATGCTTTGAAGTGGTGGTTTGGTTTCATTTTAAATGGAAAAGGAGCTATGAGCCATTCAAATATATAAATGGTTGCAAGTTTAGTTTCATTTTGGACTTGTGATACTTTTATCGCAGTTGAGGTTTTGTTGTCAGCTTTCCCTGTCCATTGCCTTCAGTTTTTGTGGGGCATCTATTGTTATTTTACCCACGTTTTTGTGTTGTATAGAAGTGTCAAGCTTTATTTTCCCTCCAATTTACTGAAGGACAAACAAATGTTGAACTATCAGATTTTGTGAAACAATCCAGATAATTTCTGTTGTGATGTTAGTCTCATGTTCGTATAATGACCTTATTTTGCATGATAACTGGAAAAGCAGACTGTGCCACGACCAACTTTCCAACAGTTGATGACCTACTCGTCAGCACCCAGTGGTGATTCTAACATGAATGGGGGCACAAGTACAACACGGGTAGCTGCTGATCCTGATACACATCAAAATTTCCAGCCTACAAGCAAAGGTTCTGACATGTCATTGCATGACATTGTCGCTAAGGTATTTACATGTACATATGAGCTTTCAGAAATAGCTAAGAAATCCAAATCAAGGTTCCTAATACAACCAGCAAAGTGCAAATGTTTAGCCAAGTCACCAAGACCTCTGCTATTTGCAAACATGCCATTCATTGGGAAACCGTGGGTGATTTGGATAACTTGGCCCGTTTCCGGAACTTGTTGGAGGTAGATTTAGATTTTCGACCGGTCGCTTTTAACTCATATAATGAGTTCAACCCGTCATCATCCAAACCCTCCCCCGACACTTCACCAATTAGATGAGAAAGAAGCTGACCATCTGATGTGGCAATCGCTTCCTCATCATCCGAATAGGTGGCTGTCAACACCGTCGAAGCTTTAGGAATAACCGTTAGACGGTCAAATTCCATATGTCTCAAGACATTAGTTGACATCTCAACCTTACTCTTACTACTACCAAGATTAAAACCTACACTATTGAGTTTAAACTGAATTGAAAGCGGAGAAAACAAAAGAAATGACTTTGACTTAAATTCCGTACCGATGGAGTCCAAGTTGAGCGCCGCTTTGCGACGCATAACCCTCTTCAGCGAGTCCTCATCCGTCGCGGAAGCTCCATCCGCGTCCACCCCAAACCTCTCGCTATGACGGATAGGGGCAACCGTCGCAGCAGTGGGAGGAGTACGAGGTGAAATGGTATGGGTCGACAGAGTTGGTGAAGGAGCCGACCCATCCATTCCCTCCTCAGCTGGCGGCGAAGAGCGAGACGGGGATGGGGGGGGGGGGGTCAATGGCGACGTCGAGACCCCGCCCAACCCACCAGCGCCGAAGGCCAGGCTTCCGTGGGGGGGTTGCGGCGAAGAAGACGCCTCCCCAAGGCCCAGCCCAGCAGCAGACTCGGCTGCCTGGGCCAGAGCTTCGGGCCTAGCCAGCTCAGTCTCGGCTAGCCCAGCAGGGGCAGCCGCAGCCAGCCCACCCGAAGCCCCAGAGGCCGGCACGGACTCGCTGAGGGTCGACGCTGCCCAGCCCAGCACCTCGACCTGGGCCGGAAGCCCAGCAGCGCCAGAGTGAAGCACCTCCGCGTGGGCGACGCACGTAAGTTGGTTGTCAGAAAATATAATACTTTCAGTTGGAAGAAAACCGTCTCAAAAAGGGAAAATGAACTTGGTGTGTGTGGTATATACTTGATCCTGCATCATGGCAATAGGGTATGAGATGATATGCTCAAGAAAATATGTTTTGATAAGGGGTAAATTTAGCTTCCACAAATGATAAACCTACAGAAAATGGGTTTGATTAGGTTGGAGGCTTCAAAGACATTCATCCAAAACGTTTGTGCCCTGTGTCATCCAAAGCAGTGTTTCAGCTAGCTATGACTTGTGAATTATTTATCATTTGTTGGCATTATTACTTAAATAGTACTGTTGGTCTGTGCAGTAACTGGCCTACATTTCCCCAAATATTTATCAAAGGAGAGTTCGTCGGGGGATCTGATATCATATTAAACATGCATCAGTCAAGTGAAACTGATCATTAGCTGAATTGTTATCTTTCACTAAGTGGCTGATATTCTCAATATTCTTAAGAAAGGTGAGCTTAAGGATCTACTTGGTGATATTAATGCACAAAAGGGCGAGCAAGACAGTGCCCCATGAAGCAAGCCACATTATGTTGGCGTTATGGATATGCTTTCTTTCCGAGTATCCATACATACTTGGATGATCTCCGTGTGATGCTCTGTTGTTTCTACGCTGCATTCGATGTGGATTTTCATTCTCCTGTTGCCAGCCATGATGTAAATTCAAGTGCGTCCAAGCTTTCGTTTCATGAAAAATAAATGCCACTTCTCAAAACTGTTTCTTTTTATGCGTCTAGTCAGGTGTTTCTGGTTGGTTTCTACTCCAGGTTTGTTTAGGTTGCAATAATAAATGGTTAGACTGTTTGCATATATGCTACTGTTCTATCCGGTAGTTAATTTTATTTTTGTTACCGATTTATTTCTACGTACCACAACTCCACAAGGGCTTCCTAAGTTGAAAGTTTGTGGGGGATGACCTGTCAGAATTCAGAACTTAAAGGCGTGGAAACATGCTTCGTCTGAACTTATGTTATAGTCCTGCCCAAATTGAAGAACAAATGGCGATATTTCTTTGAGAGCAGATTTTCTGCCACTGGTTTGAAATATTCAAAATAGATATGTTCAAATTTAATTTTTTTCTTAACAAGGTGTCGATACCGGATAAAAATTGTTTTATGTGTTATAAAAAATCGAACTGGAATCATAGTTTGCATCCTATACATATGAGAAAAATATTGTCACGCTCACGCGGCTTGCAAATGAACTTTTTTTTTAGATGGAATCGACTTCAATTAACCAAACTGCGCAGCCAATTCGCTGACAACCAGAATTTGGGTGAAGGTAGGTACATGGCCCGGCCATATGGCTTGGAGTTCCATTACCATCTTCGCATCATAGCACGCAGGAGTGTCTGCTAAATTATTACATGCCCGTGGGCAAAACGAAATTGAAAACAATCAAAAGTTTAAGAAAGCTTGGGTTTTAATCTCCCGAAACAGCACACCATTTGGTGATAGGTCGTAATCCTTCGACGTGATTGCCTTGACGAGCATCTGAGCATCTGTTTCAACTTGCACCCTCTTGCAAATGAACTTGGAAATGTGTGAAAAAGAACAGGAGCCAACGTACCACTGGATGAAAAAAAATAGGAAAGAAAAGGGCCGGAGAAAAGAAGCAGGAGTCCATCCATCCACTCCGATCGGACGGCCCATATTACCTACCAGCGGGATCCGGTCCCTAGAAGAACCTGCCGACTGCAGCCAAACCGTTTTCTTTCCATCCCGTCTCCCCTTCCCCGCCGCCTGCCGCCGCTCCCCGTCGCGATGAGGTTGGACAAGTGCTGGTTCTGCTCCTCCACCGCAACGACGCCAAGGTGGTGCCTCGTCTCGTCCCATTAGCGCTCTATCTGGTTGTCTCTGCTATAATATGTTGCGTCGTATGTGAAATTATCTCGGAGGAGATTTACACCGTGTTGGAAGTGGAACTAATTGATCCCTTTAGCTTCACCTGTGCTTGTATTTTAATTTGGATGGACACCCTAATGTAGCCTTATGAACTGCTTTGGATATACCAAATTCTTAGAGATGCCATTCAAAGTAGTTTTTGTGGCTTCACTTGATCACTTCTGCTTTGTATCTGGATTTGGTTGGTGGCATGGCATGTAACCAGATCGCTTACGTCCGCTTCGTAGATATTTCGCTTCTGCAGATCAAAGTGCCACAAGAACTTCACGATGAAGAGGAACCCTCGCAAGATTAAGTGGACGAAAGCGTACAGGCGTCTGCATGAAAAGGACACGACCCAGGTAAACAAAAGCTTGTGTCCTCTAATATCCTGGCAGTAGAAAGTAGAGAGGGCTGCGTGGGTAATCGTTTTGTATGGACCGAGCAGGATTCCACCCTTGAGTTCGAGAGGAAGAGGAACAGGCCGGAACGCTACAACCCCATCGTCACCGAGCAGACTCTCAAGGCCATCCCGCTTATCACCAAGATTAGACATGAGCGGCAGAAGAAACACATTACAGAGAAGTCTGTTGATGTTTCGCCAACTCCTCGTATCTGATTGTTCTCGGAATTGTTTCATTGTCTAACACGCCCTGTTTTTTCCTTCTTAACAGACAGAAGCCGGGTAAGAGCATGTCACGAAAGAATAAGGCTAATGAGCTGGAGCAGGATCCTCAAATGCTTCCCAAGAAGGTGACCCTACCCTATGAAAGGAAGAAGGTTTTGGTTTCTCAGCTGAAGATCACCGAAGTCGTGGACGTAGTACTTTGGGTTTTGTAAGATTGTAGACGACGGTGACATTTGTTTTCAGAGGCGAAGCTAGGACATTTTTTGATTGGGTTCATTGCTTTGTAAGACTAGGTTCAGAGTAGGTATAAGCACTGAATATATGATGAATGTAAGGAGATTAATCTAATTTTGTTGGGTTCATGTGAACCCAATCACTACATGCTGGCTCCGCCACTGTTTGTTTTCGACCGAGTACAAGAGAGTTTTGCATATGCTGTAAGCGTGCGACTATGGCCAGAATTTGGTTTCTTATCGTTAATAGAGCAGTCATCATTATTAACGTGTGATCATTTTTTGCTTAATACCATACCTGCAATACTTTTGGTATCACAGCAGAAAATTCAGGCAGTTTATTTTCAACGAATCCCAGCTTTGTCTCAAGGTCATGTAAAACCTTGGTTCGTTATCTCAGGTGTGGGGTTCACTAAGAGGTGTAAATTGTAGAGTTGTCAGTGGTCGAACATATAAGCAAGTACACTGGTGAAGGTATTTATAAGAGTTATGACTTTCTGTTTTCCTATTTGTGATCAGGTTACCCTTGAACTTTGAGACTATTCCTTTAGCAGTTGCACAGTGTGTCTGAGTGTTGGAGCTGGTATTCAGTATCCAGACTTGCTTGCTACTATCCTATTATTCTGCTCATTTTTATGGGCGTTTATGTTTAGTTTTGAGATATATAATCAGCCCAGGACAGCTTTGGTTGCTTCTCTGTGAGCTTCTCATTCAGTCCGCCTACTTCTCAGTGCCTCTTCACAATTTCAGTTATCTGCTTTTGTGAAAAAAAAAGTATGGACACAGCGCACATCCAGGGCTTACCAACCAAAGCTAATTACGCCTGGGCCTGCAACACCCCGCGCCACGCTCGCTCGCTCCAAGTAAAGCATGCATCATCACAGATTGCCGTGTGTTGTTCAGTGTCCGTCATCTTTCCCGATGAAGTATGAACCCAAGGTCGGAATCGCCTACGCGCAGCTGTGATCGATGACTATGTTACCGCGATGTTATCTAACCTTGGACACAAGTCATGACTGCTATTTGTTTGCCTGATAAACTAAACTATTGTAGCTTGTAGGACTGTGACCTGGTGGTGATTTTGTTATGATCGATTCATGGCACTTAAATGCTTATGGAAGTATGATACATGACACTGTGAGAAGATTATATTCTTTGAAGCCCGTATCTAGGTGAATCTTATGTAGCCCGGTTCATTTCAAAACTTTGGCCTACCATGCTCTGCAATATTTGTCATTTGATCGTGCATATTTATGCTTACATCTTACAGGTACAACAAAGAAATAAAACTCGTTAGTTACAGATTTACACATACGCAGCTCTTGTTGCACGTATCCGTCCAAACCACAAACCCAAATCAATCAATCAGTAACAGAGTTCACCTACAAAAAGTCAAAAAATAGAGCAAGAAATCCCAGATCCTTTTGGTTAGAGAGGAGGCCATTTCCAGGGAGAAAACATGCAGGTTCAGGCCCAGAGGTCCAGGTCCTGCGCCGTCCCATCGGAGGGTGTGGCGTTGAGGTCCAAGCCCAGCAGCATCAGCCCCCTCGTCTGGCTGGGCTCCCGCTCGGCGATCACCGGTACGCGAGCGATGTCGTCCTCCTCGTCGGCGCCTGCGGCGCGGTGGCGCCTCATGTGCCCGCCCAGCGCCTGCCCGAGCGCGAACTCCACGCCGCACACCGCGCACCCGTGCCTCCTCGGTGGCGGGGGAGGCTGCTGCCTGACGGCGTTCTCACCGCGCGGCCGCTTGTGGCTGGCGCGGTGGCCGCCGAGCGCCTGGAACGACGTGAACCGGCGGTTGCACGTCTTGCACTCGAACGCGCGCGGCCGCTGCACAGGCTGCACGGGCTCCGCCGCGCCCCGTGCCGCGAGCAGCAGCATCACCTCCTTGGCTATGGCGGCGCCGTCCACCTCCGGCTCGTTGACAAAACTCAGCCTCTTCATGGTCGTCTCTCCGCAAGCGCGCCGGCCGCCCGGAGAGAAATGTGCAGCTAGCTAGCCCGATCGAGGCGAGCTCTTTCTTCGTGTTGGGCTGTACTACCAGGCACGGGAGACGACGCAACGTACTTATAGGATCCACTCATGTCTACATACAATTAAGTTTAGCTAATTGGAGAATGATGCCACTGGCCATACTGCACTGCGAGTAGCATTATTGTATGCTAAGAATATTTTTCTTTGTGGAAGTCTCGCAATCATTATACTCGTTCCTTGGGACTTTGGTGCTTGCGATGGATAGATTAGTGGAACAATAATAGGTATTGCGACTTTGTAGCAGTTGACATGCTGCTACCTCTTGTTGAGACAGAGCAGCTACTAGTTAGTTGTGAGGAGTTGACTTGGGATAAACTTGGACTACTTCGGGGTGAAATCTGCTGATCGCAGCACTCATGCGCGCACTGAGAGCGACTAGTGTTCAGTTTAATTGCCTTATCTCTACTAGTACCACTAGTCATTGGTTGTACCTCGCCTCAAATGAGGTTCTTTATTACATTGGTTGTACTCATATCAGTAAATAATTAGGCTTTATACTGATCAACCCCATCCTTCACATTTAACTGACGTATCTGTTACTATTAGTTGGCTGTTAAGTACTATTATGTTCCTAATCACGCAGGTTAACCATTTTGGTAGCTTGCCCTCTAGTCAACAAGTTCCAATTAAGCAAGTAAAGTGAGTGCAGCGCAGTGTTATTCGTCTCATCTGCCGTCCTTTGCATTGTTTTGTCGTCTGAACTTATTCTTGCCCCGTGTATGCTGTTTCTTCTTCTATAATTGGAACTCATCCTCTGACTCGCTATTTTCCTATTGGAAATCTCTTCTGACTTTGATCGATGGATAGGATAATTAATTAACAGGTACGGCAGGAATTCCAAAGTTCAGCAGGGCATCTGCAACCACTCTCCCCGTACTTACCGAATCAAAAAATGAAAAAAAATCCCTAAGTGGAGAATGAGTACGATAATTGTTAATAATCCGGTCCAACGTAATCCATGGCCTGCGCAAACTCAAGTCTTAATTACTTGGAGTGCAGTGCAATGCAATGCGACAACTTGGGCAAAGGCCACAGGATCTTTAATTAATTACTAGCAGCTGGGGGAAAATGTGGCTAGTGTGCTGTCTACGCTCTACAAACAATGCATCTAGATCTTGTCTAGTGATCTCAACAGACTTGCCCGTCGCAAAATTCTGTTCATCAGATTAATCAAACAAGGAAGCTCACGTTGACTTGTTCGCTGTTGCTGTTGTGCCTATTAGTTTTTGTTGGAGGATCCTCCCGCGCGCTAACCTTGGTGAGAGTAGCCTTCCGCTTGTGAAGTTGGGCCACCGGTAGCCCCGGGCCTAGGGGCCACGACCCGGCCCAGTGCTCCCCAAAGCTTTCGTCGGCCTCTTAAATAACATTTTGGGAACTTCAGTTCGCTCACGTTTCGGTCTCGGCGAGGCTGAAACAGGATGAATCCGGGCAGATTTGAGCCTGATTGTCGCCGATATTTTCAGTGCGCATTGGTTTACTCCATAACGACAACGGAAAGCGAAAGTGGTCGAAATCCCTGGCCTCACCAACGACGACAACGGAAATTAACCCGGCTCGATCGAGCTGCTGCTCTAGGGTTCGTCCCACAGTCCACCGCGGTTGTCCTCCTGCTCTGCACCGCCAGCTTCGCCCGGTTCTAAACCACCGTCGCCTCCATTAGAACAAGGTGAGAACATACTCCTTTGCAAATTCTGTTGTTGTCAAGTCGGAGCAAGGGATTGCTAGTCAAATTCATGACACGTGTACACGGTCTACCGTTGTTCTGCGTTTGTTCTTTGTTTCTTTCGATCAGTGTTGGGATACATCTTACAAGCAAAGTCACAACTGCCCCAAAAGACTTGTTTCCAAGAAATTTTACTCATGTAACATCCTACTAGGTTATTTCGTTTTCTTTACTACGAGTGCCTTGTTGGCGTTGCTTTCCTCGGACATTACTGTGTACATGATTGATTCTTCATGAGATTTGATTTATGTTTCATATTTGTTAGTTTCATAGCAACTCATGTGTTGGAAAGTGTTTTTGGCTCCCGAGATCTAGTGCTCGCTCCGTTCAAAAGAATTTCAAAATCATATTTATGAGTTTCAAAAAAATCTAAACAAAAATCCAGATTTAGCCAATGGTGTATCTCACAACCGTGCAAAATATCAATTTCAAATACTTTATGAGCTACACAAAAGTGAAAATCTAATAAAATTTAGAGATTTAAAAATATGCATACTCAGATCCACAGTTTTGTCATTTTGTGTAGCTCAAATACAAAGTATTTGAAATTGATATTTTACATGTTTATGGGATACTCCATTGACTACATTTGGATTTGTTTTCAAAATCTTTTAGAAGCATACATATGATTTCAAAAAAATTAAACAGGGGGATCACTGGACTTAGGGAGCCTAAATCTCCACTACTATGTGTCTTCCGTTAATGAGAACCTAACTATTATTTTTTTATCAAACAGTTCTAGGTGTTCTAGTAAAACAAAGTTTAGGATGCCTCGAGTTGGAGACCCGGAAGCATCTTTGATCTTGAGAATGGCAGCGAAGTTCGGATACCTCTCTTCCATTGTCGCTGGATGCTGGTTTGACAACAACCTATATAGATATGGAATGGACTATATGCCCACCTTCTTATATTGGAGCCAAACTATGCGATGTCTTGGAGAGCCTTTCGCGGCATGGAACCTTTTCTGGTTGGTTCTTGACAAAATAGACTCCTCGATGGCGCGACCCTTTACTAGGGGGAGAATTTGAGTTGATGTAATGTAGAATTTCTCAAAACCGCCACCACATTGTCTACGAGTAGATAATACACACTTTTAAGTGTGCATTCCATCTAACCACTCTTTCCAAAATTATTTTAATGATTCTTTCCAACATTATTAATAAATAATTGTGTTTAAGAGTTCAGATGGATTGACACCACAATGTTTGCAACTGAGTTTGGTCTTTGAAATGTTATGTAAAGAAAATCCCAGTTGTAGAATATGCATGCCTAAGATGTTTTTTCCTATGCCAATGAGGTATTGTTTTATGAAATGGTCAAACTAATTGTACGTTCATTTAGATTAGACTTAAAATTTATCAACTCCATCCTTCATAGTGTTGACCGGCACACACTACTTACCTCTTAGTTGTTACTACCACTTTAGCAGTGCCTTTCTCGTAGCTTGCTCTCTAGCCAACATTCTATTCCCAATCACGCAGGTTAGCCTTTTTTCTAGCTTGCTCTCTAGTCAACATGTTTCAGCTAAGCGATTCAAATGAGGCTGCGTTTGGATGTTGGAATTGGGCCTCAGAAACGTCTTTTGGAATTGCTAAACCAGATTCGGCTGTTTGGGGTGGTCTAGGTATTCGTCGCTGGAAACGCAGTCCAATTCCAAGCGAGGCCCGCACGCACGTCCGCCCGTCGAGCGAACTTTCCGAGCTCGCAAGCGTTGGAAACGCATCTGCCCGCCCCACCCCGCGTACCGCTTGGCTCACGACCTCGCTCGTGACCTCGCTCGCTCGGGCGGAACTTCGAGCGCGTCGGCGGCGACTTGCGGTAAGTTTCCCTCTCTCTCTCTCTCTACTCTCGGGCTACCTCTCCCCGCCGTCCTCCCCCTCTCTGTCCTCCTTCTCAGTCCATCCCTTCGCGTCCCTCCCCTCTCGCTGGGAACCCTAGATCGGCCGGCCAGAACGGCGGCGGCGCGAATGGCGGCGGTTGAACGGCGGCGGCATGAATGGCGGCCGGCCAAAACGGCTCTCCCTCTCTCTACTTCTATCTCTCGCCAGCCCCAAGCCATCCTCCCCTGCTCCTCCTCGGATGGTTTTCTTCCATGCTACCCACAGGCGGAGCTATGCCCAAGCCAGGGGGGCGCCCACGAAATTTTTCGAAAAAAATAGTTCATTTTGGCCCATTTTATACAAAAAACAGTGATATTTGATGCATTTGCCCCCCCCCCCCCCCCCAATTCTGGCCAGCATGGCTCTGAAGCCCATCTGCCCCCCCCCCCCCCCCCCCCCCCCACCATTACTTGGGCCCAAGCTCCGCCACTGCTGCTACCCACCGATGCCATGTTTCGTTAATGCGGATTATTTGACCTCGATTTTGTGTGTGTGTGTGCAGGTTTCAGGAAAATTAGGAGCAACGGAGATTTAATTTCTGTGAGCAGCCTATCTTGATTTAATCCTCTGCTAGGATATAGCAAGCACTTTGATTTAGAGCAAAACTGTCCCTCCTGCCAATGGCAAAGTGCTTATCCAACCCCAGTTAGAAGCTACTCTACCTATAGGCTTACAACTTCCAGGATGATAAGGCTAAACTTGCTTCCTTCAAATGATTACTAGTGTTCGCGGCTGTCTCTGTACTTACTGATAAGGAGCTTTCAGTTTTGACTAGAGTTATGAGTTGTTAACCTGTTAATTATGAAAGTGGTACAAGAGTTCAATATCTGAATTTAAATTTCACTACTCATTGGTCTGTCACAGTCACAGGATTGCTTGGTAATCCGATAATTGGATATACAATGCAGCCTTATTGCTGCCACAGTGTTACTAAACACATGCCTTCCTTGCTATTTGGATGTTTTTAAACAGGCTCGTCACTGAAAATTCATATATATATGGACTATATTGTTCGTGCATGTACACAAGTTCATATTGTTCAAACTTTTCAAACTCAAAAAATAGCCAATTCCATGTTTTACACATCCAAACATGAATTGGAATCGTGTCCTACCCTATGATTCCAACCATAAATTCCATTTACAAACAAACAATAGAATTGGAATTGAAGGTCAATTCCTTTCCATCTTGAAAATGGAATTGCTAGTCCAATTCAATTCCAAGAAAATTTTCCAACATCCAAACGCAGCCTGAGAGTAATTCAGTAATACTCGTCTTCCTGTTGCTATCTTGGCAGTGCCATGCAAATTAAATGCTAACTTTGAATTAAAAAAAGTGTCTTCTGTTAGTAAGATAAGATTAGATATTTTCTCCATTGTACGAGACTGCTTCTCTTACTCATATTTTTCTCACTTAATTTTAAAACCCCAATAATTTTGGTATCATGCAAATAATAATTGTTAGAGATAATTTGAGATATGTGATCCATTGTACTCTATGTTTTCTGTCATTTCTTAAAAAGTGAGATAAATAAATAAAAACCCCGTCCTATAAACCACTATGCATGCCCCTGTTTGTCGTCCTTTGTATTGCTTTCCGCCCCAACTATCTTGTTCGTGGGTGTTGTGATTCTAAAATTACAACTGATCGTAAATTTTCAAAATAAAAAATCCCTTTGACTTTGGATGATGGACATAATTAATGACAAGGCACTGTCGGAAAATCAAAAATCAGCGCTGCAACACCCTCCCCATTCGGCACCGCATCGGTCGGAGCCAGTAAACGAAAAATATATGATTAAGTGGATGGAGAATGGGCACGCTAATTATTCATAATCTGGTCCAAAACGTAATGTGTGGCCTGCGCAAACTAGAAGTCTCGAGTGATAAGCTGGGCGGTTCATGACAAAAGCTGGGGATGGGGCAGCTTACTTTTAAGCTGGTAAAAAAACTAATCCTTAGTATTAGGGCATGTACAACAGTCTAGACACCTGATGTCTACACTGCTTCTCCACGTCACTTCTAGACAGGGTTATAGACAGGTTACACTGTGGGGTGTCTGTCCATATGGTCGACAGGTTCAGTAGGCAGTTACCGGGTAACAAATTTAATCACGACGCGGCACAGCCTTCCCCGTAATAAAAGGGCCATGAGCCCACGATGTATTCGGCGCTCTCGTACAACAGGAAGAAGGCCGTCGGTAGCAGCGAATTCCGTGGTACTAGAGCATCTCCAACCGGATCCCCAAATTCGGCCTTCAAACCGTCCACGGACAGTTCGGACGTGTCCATGTACAGTGACCGGACAACCCAAAATGTGATGCTATACAACCATACTCTTCATATTTTCTCATCAAATACATAAAGCCCATGCACTTGCTTGTTACTTCTTTTTGCATTATGCAAACTCTATCTAGTGCACAAAGAAATAGCGTACATAGCAACTATAATTATAACTAAAATAACTATAGCTCCCAATGCATAATGGAGATGCATCTCCTTCTCGACGACGCATTTCTTGATCTTCTTCATCTTTGTCTGAGTTGCATCCGTCTTGCACTTGTAATCGTCGACAACGTTGGCGAGATGCAACTCCATTCTCATCTTCTATTCTTGAAAGCTCATCTTCTCTTGTTGTATTTTATTATTCTCTTCTTTAACCTTCTTCAATTTCTTCTCCAACTTCCGGTTTGTATCTTGAACCTCCTCCAAAAAAAAATTCAAGCTTTTTTTTCCTTAATTGTGAAGTTCAAATCCTCCAATATGCGCATCTTGCCTCGGAGGGAGTCGTTCAACTCGAATATCACACCACGGATATTGCAACTACATGCTTTTGAATCCTAAATTTCAACAAAATACAACTCAAATTCTACACTCACAATGCACAACTTTGGGGGAAAACTCAAAATGTGGGCAAACCTAGGACATACCGGATCGGATGAGGTGCTCTCCTCGTATAGTGGGTAGGAGCCTGCCGAGTCCTCGTTCATGTCCCAGGAAAGCATTGTCTCGGCGGAGAAGCCGTGGAAGATCGACGGGTTCCTGCGGGAGAGACGGAGGTGGCGGCGGAAATGGTAGGCGAAAATGCGCCCAGATCCATCGAGATGCGGCCGCAACGGAGCTATGCTACGACCCAAATCTGGTCGGAGCAAGTGCAGACGACGGCGGGTGGTTGGGAGACCGAATCGGTAGGGCGGGGCCGCCGGAGCTAGCTAGAGGGGCGGAGCTAGAAGAAGGAGCCGGCGGGGTGTGAAAAATATCTACTGGCTGGGCGAGGGTTCCGTCCGATTTATGGTGGAAATGGGTAGGTCCGCACTGTCAGCGTCCATGGGGCGGGCGCGTCCGGGCGGCCCCAAACCCGTCCCACATATGGACTGACTTTGGAGTGTGCCGGACAGCCCGATCGTTTGGGCTGAGTATTGGGGGGGGGGGGGGGGGGGGGGGGTTGGGTGCTGGTTTTCAACCCAAACCCTGTCCGGGATGTCCGCCCGGACTTATAGGGCGGCTTTGGGGGCTCCGGTTGAGGATGCTCTTAGACCGTCTGTATTCCAGTTTTATGCTTAGATTTTTTACACGTCATCAAATTTATTACGTGGCATAGCTTACAGACGGCTGAGTGTACACTATTGTACATGCGGACATGCCCTTACTCGGAGTGCCATGCCGCAACTTGGCCAGAGCATCTTTAGCCACGTGAAACAATGCAGCTAGTGTGTTGTCCCGTATACACTTAGACATACAAATATGCAGTCCATCAAATGTTCTCAAGTCTCAACAAACTTCTTCCGGTGACTCTCTTCATCATTTTATCCAAACAAGGAAGCTCAGGTTGACCTCGTAGTGGGCCTTCTTTCTTGTTGGGCTTCTGACTCAGGACAAATACAAGGCTAGATTGTCACTAGCTCATATTTGATGCCATTTGTGCCGGTTAGGCGAGTGACGCGGACCTCCGACACAACTGGGCCGACCATAATGGTTGGGACGGCAACGGCGAATCTCGACGGAGATGATGAAGACGACACGCCGATGGTAGGGACTATCTCGCTGAAGACTGCGGGTGGCGAAGCGAAAAGGGCGATTTGGTGCCCGGGCACACCTGCTCCCGAAATCGTGGCCGTCAGGATGCTTTGTGATTCGTTTTCTGACGCGGGCACATGGTGGTCTGCACGTCCAGTTTAAAAAACTGCTAACGAGCACAGATCTCCAGACGAAAGAAGGGACGGGATATCGGGAGCATTGGTGCTCGGGCACCAAATTGAATTTCCGGTGGCGAAGCTCCCATTAAGACAAGGTAGGGAGGCCGCACTATCTAGATGTTTGGCAAAAAATATGCAGATGCATGTGTTTTTTATAACAGTTTAAGTGGTCATACGCTAGAAGCAGATTTCTTATGAGAAAGTTACATTTATTTTATTGAATACTGCACGAAACCGATTTAGAACCAAAGATAAGTACCAGATATAGTCTAGTCGTAAACCAACTCTTTCTCTCTACAATGGATGATTCTCAATCTAACAAAATCTGACTCTAAACAATGTTCTAGGTGTGATATTCAAGGGGGGCGTTAGTATATGGGGGTGGTCAAAACCAACTCTAGGTATGTCACAGATTATGTTCTATGTTTCTACTTTATCTATTTTATTAGCTAACACTCTAGTTGTATTAGCTCAGTCATTATTCATCTGCAGAGAATAGAAAATCTTAGAAACTGTCTATTTGAAAGACCGATCATGTTTAGTGTGGTTTGTCGTCTCATTGAGCTGGTCGTGGCATTACTATTACTGATGGCGACGACAACAGTTGAAAGGAACTTCTGGACAAAAAAACTCATCAAGACTGAGTTCTCAAAACAAAACAAAAATCCGCGGTGGCTTCTTAATGACTTGATGATGTGCTACATCGAGCAACGGATGTTCAAAATTCTTGATCGACAAAATTACTAAAGATTTTCAAAAAAAAAGTAGAGCTTTACCATATGTATGTTTTTAGTTTTTCTTAAATTCAGATATGTAATTCTATTGTACAAACTAATTATGAATCATATACCACAATGTTAATGTCCCACCACTATTTCGGTCATCGCATCATTTTTATTAGAGTTTGTCTTATGACTGATTTTTTCCGTCCTTTGCTATTGACTACGTCCCAGGCGGGGGCAAGAAATGGTCCTCACCATTGACGGGAACGGCGTAGCTCACCTCAGCGGCACAACTGAAGATGGGGGAAGCTTAGTGAGGGTGGGTTAAGTGTGGTGGGGTACAACGGCGAGTCCAGGAATTAATTGGAGGGTGGGCTCAAAATTAACAACGAGTAAACTAAATATTGTTTCCGAAGAAATAGTCATTATCTAGTGGACTCCCTATTGGACTGTTAAAGCCCCCCTATTGGACTCGCCTTTGGTGGGGTAGCCGCTCCTAGATACGAATGTGGGTGCAGAGGGAAGGGGTTAGAGGGTAGCTAGGGCCGCGCCCGCAACTCGAGCAGGGCGGGACGCTAAGGTGGCGTGGGAGAGGCACCAGGCGGGCGGTCACATCGGACGATCGCGACAAGAGGATCACATCGAGAAGGGATGACGGCGGCAGAGGGTCAGAGGATGAAGATAATGTGAATGTTGGGTATAGAGTCGGCGGCACATAGGTTGTTATCTTAGACATCCGTGTCTTCGATTATGCTAGAAGCCCTGAATAGAAGCCCCTACATAGGCTGGTCCTGCTAAGTGCAATGCACAGGCGGATGCAATACGAGTAGTACTTGGGCTTATCTTGGCTGGTTTTTGCGGAGATTTTCTCTTCTCCTTGTTCTGCTTCCTAGAAAGCAATTATGTTTTCCTATAAAAACAACAATTATGTTTCCATAATTTTTTTTATGTCATCTCGTTTATGCTTCTTTAGACATATCAGATCATCAAAATATTACGTTTTAGCAATATTTTTGAAGTACCACTAATTTTCCGCAAATGTTATTTTGGAGTTTATTGATATTGTTTTGTCCTTTTTTCCTTTCCAGATTTCTAAATCTTTATCTTATTTCAGTTTTTACTTATTTTCCTCATTTATGTCCTTTATGCAAACGCCACTGTCACTTCTGTTTTTTTTTCTTCAAGAATGACACTTGCTGTTTTCGCTACAAGTATTGTTATTTTCTTTGTATTTCGCCTTTAAATCTTTAATATGCCTGCTCATATTTATTTTTCCTTCCACGTAGGTACGCCAGAAGAAAAATACACGCCTAAATTTTGCATCAACTAAAACTAAACGGGACGGAATAGATGCGGCAAAGTGGTTTGAATTAAAAGGGTGCGGCTCTTCTGTGTATTTGGGCTTATATCTGAAGTTAACAAGCTCACGTGTCCATGAATATAGGTGTACTTTGTACCAGGAGCACTCGATCAGCTGCAACTTTTCCCCACTTACAAGCATTATTACGTATTTGCATTTGATTTCAGATTGATCGAACGAAATGAATAGGACAAGAAGAGAGTGTCTGACTTCCGGATGAAATATTGTAATGAAGGACGGCAAAATGAATCGCTTCTTCTAGCAGGCTATTCAGCACATGCTTTAGCCGCTTTTCTTGAAGATTAAGCTGCACCTCCTTGCAATCTGTTCGAACGTACCAGGAGTACTTGGCAGAACCTGAAATTAAGATTAATTAGAACGCACTAACATTAAGTAGCTCGATAATTACTATCATGTACGCATGGATCTATGCACGCAAGGTATATATTTTGCCGCTTCAAGCGAGCAGCTGGCACGTTACGTTCCGGTGAAGATATGCAGGCGTTGACAAGGAAGCATCACGTACTAATTAAGCGAGCTTACATAGGTATCAACTCGACATCGATCGCCTATAAATTCTTTAGGAACCATGCATATAGAAACGTACCCATCTCGATCAATCATCAGCACTAAAGACACTGGTACTACCTAAGAGACTAAGTTAGTAACAGTGTGAGGGTGCTCGCAATGGCGAGGCGCCTGAGACTCGTGCTGGTTCTGGCGGTGGTCGTCCTTCTCGCCGCCGCGGCCGCAGCCGCCGCGCAATCGGACAAGAAGGCCAAGGGGCCGAAGGGGGACAAGCAGCAGGGCCCTCTTGAGAGGCCACCCAAGGCCCAGGGGCCGAAGCCGAAGCCGAAGCCGAGGAAGGTCAAGTGCCATGGCAACCGTAAGGAGTACCCATACTGTTCACCCAAGCCGATGGACTGCCCAGCCGAGTGCCCTGACACATGCTTCGCCGACTGCAACTTGTGCAAAGCCGTCTGCGGTGAGCATGCGCTCTCGATCTCCTCGACAAATGCCGTACCCACCTACCTAGAGTTAATCCATCGTTTTGGCTAAAGGTTATGACCCATGATTTTGAGCGTGCAGTGTGCAGCGTCCCTGGAGCGTGCGGCGACCCACGGTTCATCGGCGGCGACGGCAACGCGTTCTACTTCCACGGCCGCACGGACGCCGACTTCTGCGTCGTCTCCGACCGCGACCTCCACATCAACGCGCACTTCATCGGCAAGCCCGGCCACAGCGGCATGTCCAGGGACTTCACCTGGATCCAGGCCATCGCCGTCATCTTCGACGGCCACCGCCTCTACGTCGGCGCCAGGAAGACTGGCACCTGGGACGACGCCGTCGAACACCTCGAGATCAACCTCGATGGCGAGCCCGTCCACCTCCCACTGACCAGGTCGACGATGCCAAATGGACGTCTAGCCGCGTCCCCGCGCTGTCCGTGACACGCACCAAGGCGGCCAACGGAGTCCTCGTCGCTCTCGACGGGAAGTTCAGCATCAGGGCAAACGCCGTGCCCATCACCGAGGAGGACTCGAGGGTCCACCGCTACGGCGTCACCTCCGACGACTGCCTCGCTCACCTCGAGCTCGCGTTCAAGTTCGACGCGCTCACCGACGACGTCCACGGTGTTGTCGGCCAGACGTACCGCTCCGACTACGTGAACAAGTTCGACGTGAGGGCCTCCATGCCCACCATGGGCGGAGATGCCAGCTTCGCCTCTTCCAGCCTGTTCGCGACGGACTGCGCCGTGGCGCGCTTCGGAACCGGCCGTGCCAACGAGGGAGCTTCCGTGATGTCGGAGCTCGCTGGTGTCACCTGCGCCAGTGGCATGGACGGCCAAGGCGTGGTCTGCAAGAAGTAAAAATCCTCCATCTATACGGTAATGAGTTGTACTGGCCTTGCATGTATGCATGGTTGCCATGTACACAGCAATAAGTATTCTCTTATGTGTTGGAAACTTGGATTTGTAGTACTATGTATGTGCCATGTGTGCAATTCATATTTGTTGCACTAGTGCTGAATATGGAAATAAACTTTATTCAAACTGTTGGAATTTCAACTCGTATGTGGTACTTTCTATGTTAATTGAAATTCCACCTCGGGTTTATAACAAAGTTTTAAATAGCGGGCTATTCCATTTAGCGGCGGCTCGGAGAAAAGTTATGAAAGGCTATATCGGAGCTATAGCGAAGCTAAGCCCATTTAGTGTTTTTTAAGTAATAAAAAATTGTAAACTATAAGTCTATAATCAAGCATCATATATTATATCACATATAATTGACATACATACTCACATATATCTTAAAACCAATTATTTATTAGAAATCTCAGCTCAATAACTAAGCTCTACATCAATGCGCCATATATACAGAAAAAAAACAGGAAGACATAATAAGACAGATGGATAACTTTATGATACTAACTTGTGTTCCTTATATGGTTGTAGCGGTTTAGCGGGCTAAATGACTCCAAATTTAGCGCTATAGCGGGATTTAGCGGGTTATTAGCGCCGTTTTCAATTTTGCGTTAAAAGTGCGTAGCTTTAGCGGGTGGGCTCTCGAAAAGCTATAGCGAGGCTATAGCGGAGCTATAGCGGGCTATTTAAAACAGAGGTTTATAATTCATAGCTTCCCTTTCTTTAGGGACGGTCCACAATAATCTGCCATTTCCACTCCATCTCCATAGAGCGGCCGTCTCTAGACGGTCGGAGCTGATATACGATTTTCTATCATGGGACAGCTCGAGTCCCAGACCTTTTCTAGCCCTTCTCCGTCTGCCAATGTTGGCGCACCTCTTGCCGTAGAGTGCGCCACGTGCCAACGTTGGCCAGTACTCTCGCACTCAGACGCTTCTCTACACTAGGTGCGTCGTTAGAACGGTATGGTCAAGCTCTATAGACTATAGCCTCGCCGATAACAATGCATATGTTGTGCGTCTACCATGCCTGACCCGCTCCACGAGGATCGCTACATCATAGGATTATCCCACGGCTGGATCTTGAACCCTCACGCCGCTCTGAGCTCCAGTTATAGAACATACTACCTCCGTTCCATAATATAAGATGTTTTAGGTGTTACACATGCATGTTTAGATTCATACTAAAAAGAATGGACACATGCACTTAAACGTGTCTAGATACATATATATGCATGTGCATGTGGAAAAAGAATAAAACATCTTATATTATGGAGTAGGCCGAGAGGCCGGCGTTAAATTAATAACGTCAACAACAGCAAAAGGGATACAAGGAGCTAAACACAGCTTACAAGTTAGGACTGCACACACCCACACAAAGAAAAAGGACCCTGAGGGGACTACGACAACCCAAGGCAAGGAGCACGAACAGAGCCACATGACACGCCGAAGAGGTGGAACAACAGGCTAGGCAGAAGTGTCAGGCTGGTCCTCACCCTAGAGCACGGGCACACCAACACAAACTGCACACCACCGCACCAAGAGTCACCTCACGGACAACGCCACCAGGAGCTCACCATCGACGCCCACGCACTGCAGCTGACCGTCCACACCAAGAGAGACCAAACAAAGAGGCACCGGAGGAGCAGAACAAGTTGTAAGCTTTGCCGAAGAGGGTACTTCGAAACCGCCACACAGACTTCGGAGAGCAACAAGCAAAGGCTCCAAGGCGGCGTCTTCAAGAAGAGCACGACGCCAAAGCGCCGCCACCGCCCGATCCAAGGATCGTGAGTTTTCACCTGGAGTGCAAGGAGAATTAAGAGTAGCCGCACCGACGCCTTCAAGAAGGAGATAACGTCCATAGACGTAGCCGTCGTGGCCCAACAACGCTGGGCAAAGGTTTCCCCTTGGCATGAACTCTCTGCCTCCCACACGATGCACACATCGCCACCAAGACGACAACCGTGGCACCGCCCAAGCAGGATGCTCACCTGCCACCACGCAGTCCACACGACCATGGTACCGGCCAGCTCTAGAGCCACTGGCTCGCCCGCACATGCACCAGCTTGACTCCCACCATTCCAGGGCCACCGCCCCGACTTCGTACCTCCATGTGCCGCACAACTATAGGGGAAGGGCGACCGCTGTCACCCCGAGCACCGACGCGAAGACAGCCGACCTGCTCAGCAACCACTCCCCTACCTTCACGTAGATGCGGGTGTGAGAGCCCCTCCAAGACGAACCACGACCTGCAGCCCCCATGGCTGCCGGAATCGCTGGATCTTGAGGTGGAGGGTAATGGGCTCTAGGCCCAGGGCCCCTGCCCTGTCCTGAGGCAGCGGGGTGGCCAAAAACCCCATGTTCGCGGCTGCGCTACCCGGTCCGACCCCTCAAGGCACGCCCCACACCTTCCCTTCAACAGATCGAGGAGCCGTCGCGTCGCCAGATTCGCCGCCATGACCGCGCCGCCACGACCGAGCCAGGTCGCCCGGCCTCCAACCACCGCAAGTGCGCGAGGAGAAGGGCTTCACGACCGTCGGGACAAGCCTGGCCGGCGACGAAACCCTCGCCGAGTCCGCACCGCCATCATCCGCGACCTCCCCGCGGGGACGCCCTGACGCGCGGGTAGAGCAGAGCCGCCGCAACCGGCACCGCGCGAGCTTTGCCCGGCAGCTCCCGCCGGCGGCGACGGGGAGGAGGGACGGAGAGAGGAGGGCTAGGGTTTCGCCCCTGCCTCGCCCGTGGGGACGAGGAGGAGCGTCTGTCTCAATCTCCAGTTATCAACCCAACAACTACTTCAAATAGCCTTTTTTTATGGAAGTCTTCATTTTAGACAACAAGAAATGATCATATCTTCAAAGGGATTTGTGCAAATCGTCCTTCAAGTCCTGGATGCACAACTTCAGATAGCTTTTGTTGTCCATCCTTTTCTTTCTAGCTAGCTAGTTGCCTTTTTTTCTCTGGATTTTTTATAAAATCAATAAAAGTACACATCAGATTTATATTGTTTACTTAAAAAAACCAGCAACACCAGTGACCAGATAGCGCTCTCGTCATCAACTCCATCGACCATGTATGCCCACTCTGTGAGAAAGCCGACAACGTACATGCTCACTCGGCTAGGCCGATAGTTTCCCCGTCGGCGTCACAGTAGCTAACCGACGGCTTGGCCGTCGGCGTACCTGCTCCCAGCGCCCACTCGCGACGGCCCAACTTTTGCCGCGTGGCAGGCTAGGCCGACGGTTTCACCATCGACATGGCTCACGTCCACCGTCAACTCACCGTCCGTTAGTTGTGCGCGCCGACGACAGAGGTACGCCGACGGCCAGCCAAACCGTCGACATAATGGAAGTACGCCGACGACTTTAGCTAAGACGACGGCCCTGGAGCTACACCGATAAAAGCTTCGCCGACGTCCGTATGCCGACGGTGGCCGTCAGCACACGTGTACGCTGACGAAAAAGAGGGCTAAGCCGTCGGCACATGGCCTGAATCCTGTAGTGAACACTGATAAGTATGCATCTTTCACTCTGATGGCCCTATCCGGCATAAGGACTTGTCCACTTCGGCTATCTACCAAGGTAATTCTCAATAGAGTGGCAGGCAGGCGGATCTATAACTATGGTGTCTTGCGGCAATGGAATCCTCTATCCATGATGTTCTTTGATACCGTCATGGAGGTCCTAGTACATCACATGCTTGTAGAGAGACGGAGGATGGAGTCTTGTTTATGCTTACAAGATGTGGACCTAATCAACAGCATCGATGTACATGTACAACATGATCAACTTCATCCGTCCAACAGGTTTTTCGATCTTGCTTCGCTCGTGAGACGCTAGGAGGCGACTCGCGAGGTGAATCAGAGTTCCTGCCCTAGCCACTGCCGCCGTCGCCGCAGGCCACCGGTGGAAGAGCTGGGCCCCTCTCCTTCCGCTTGCCGCTCCGGCGGCAGGAGGGAGGGGGACCCCTTTTTTGCATGGTAATTAGGGTTAGGAAGTTTCTGGCATGGTGCGCCGTTGGGGTGGTGGGAGCGGCGCCCGGGCAAATAAATCTGCCTCAACTCTACTCCCACACCGGCGTTGTCCTTCATGGCGGCGTCTCGGAGTTGGTGGCACTGTGTGCTTGCCGATCTTTCAGACTGGTGGCTGTAGGGTTCATGGATGGTGTCGGCGAGGCGGCGGCGACTCCATCAGATGGGTTTTTCCTCCTGCTCTGTCCCCGTTGCTGCGACGTTGTCTCTGGCGCCAAGGTGGAGCAGGGAGGATTTGTCTAGGAGTACGTGCAGACGGTGATCTGCACTGGTGACAGCTGGAAGATGGTGCACCTTGTGGTGGGTTTATGGTTGGAGGATGACGGTTCTGGTTCCCTACTCCGACGTCGTCGTGCGGGGGTGACAGTGCTTAAGTTCGATGGCGTGTCCGGGGTCGTGTTGCCCTGGTCTGATTCTTTCAACGGCAATGGTTTGTCCTATGACAAACTAATTTGGAGGTCCGAAAAGCTGATGATCAGCGATGGAGCCGCGTCGAGCTCGGGTGAAGAGGTGATCTGTCTATTTTTTCTTTGATGGCTGCTACGGTGATGCTGAAGAAGATGGATAGGCGTTGGTTTGTCAGATAGGTTTATCCTGTCTTTACAGATCTGTAAGATCGGTGTATACGTACTATGTATCTCGTCTTTTATTTATCAATGAGAATCGTATTACCATGAGAAAAAAATTCATCCATCCAACATGGAAAGGCATTCATGCTTCCCCCTGTAAGTGGGCACGCTAGCGGCGGCCCACCATCGCCCCACCTGTGCCCATAAGATTTAATTGGGATGTCGCTATCTGTCTATCTAAACCCGCTCAGGATAACCGGCGTTAACTTCGCCCATTTAAGCCCACCATGTCGCCAGCTTACTCACGTCAGTTGAACCCACCTTCATTGCAAGTACACAAAGAAATGAGAAGCCAACTAATACTGCTACTGCATCAACTGAGCATGCCAAAACTTCAGAACTACGTGGACACTAATACTACTACTGTTAATCACGCAAGCACCACACTCTTTTTTTAAACAGATGGTGATAACTGAGCCAGCTCCTGATGACTCCCAAGTGCAGGAGATCAATTGTAGTACCTTTCAATTAGAAAAGGTTGTCGAACCCACGAGGAGCTGAAGGTATTGGTTAGTAAGATTGATAAATAAAACAATAAAAGATGCAAGTGTTTTTGGTATTTTTGGTTGTATAGTTGCAATGCAGAAAATAAACAGTAGCAAGTCAAATCTCTCAAAGAGAGAAAGCCCAATCCTCTTATGTGCAAGAGGACAAGCTCAAGTGATGTGTAACTTATATGTGGAAAACGTTCCCGAGGGCGGCATGGATATTGCTAGGCATAGAGATTTATTAAACAACACGTTGAATATCTTGTCAAGTTTTAATCTTCTTTGGACGGGGCCATTATTAGGTATAGCTAAATAAATAAACTACAACCCCTTATGATGGATCATGTGGCCAAATAAATGACTGCACAAGAATTATTAAGACATAAAGTCCCACCATAGCATTACACTCTAAGGTCCCCGATACTAATACCCTCATAATATAACTTCATGATTCGGTCCCAGGTTTACATGTCCTCCCAAGTCTCCCTCAATTCATTATACTACGGTGTTCTCCTATGAACCCATATAGGTGAAGTGTTGTGCAGTCGACGTTCGCACAACACCATCATAGAATCACATAAAAGATAAACTCTTGACAAAATACCAACACATGTTATATATAAATCATTGCCAATTCATCCTATGCCCTAGGAACATATGGGAACTACTCACAACGTGCAAACATGATAATATTCAGTGCCATAAGTGGTACAATATAATCTGAAAATATAACTTCACCACCAAATAATGACAAGTACTCAATCACAAACATGAATAGTAGCACAAGACAAGTATCTAGGGTATAGCAACTCTCAAACTACGAGGGGGGGCGAAGTGGATCACGGAGATGATGATGGAGATGGTGCTGGTCTTGGTGATGGTGATGATTTAGAGGCCTCCTCCACGCCAAGGAGGAGAGGTGATGACGATGACGATGATTTCCCCCTTCTCCGGAGCTCCGGAGCAGCAGGATCTGATCCTCCTCGGAGCGAATCAGGAGTTTCGCTACCGCCGCGGCCTCGGATGGACTTGGAAAAATTAGGGCGTAACTTTTCGGGGAGGACGAAGGCGTCGATAAAAAGCCCCAGGCGAGGAGGTGCCCAAGGCTCCACTTAGTGGGTCCCACGCGGCCAGGTACTTGGGCCGCGTGGGCCCACCTAACTTGGGCCTCGTGTCTCTCCTCTCTTCGGTCCTCTTCCCACTGCATTTCTCCCAATGAAAAACCAGCTGGGTATTTTCCTTTTATTATTTGAGTCCATGTAGCTCCTGAAACATTAAAAACAAGAAAAAGGAGGTTTTCTGCCTCCCAGAAATTAAATACCAAAAATAGGGACTTTGTATGAAAGTCTCATAAATCATCTAAAACATGTAAAAACAATGATATAACAATGCAAATAACATTCTAATATGATACTAAAAGTTGTATAAATGATGATATAAAATGCACGTATCAACTCCCCCAAGCTTAAACCTTTACTCGTCCTCGAGTAAGTAAGGACATAAATCATTACATGCATCAATGGACTTATGGTTGATAAATAAATACGAGCATTGTATCATCATCATATTCAGTTGTAATGTAAGATTAATGAACTAAAACTCATACACATGAGGGCAGCATAAGTAGAAGCTCTAGGAATCACCCCTTACTTTTGAAAGCAAATAACCATTATATGTTGGACAATTGAATCATACTATTTTTCACATGCTTTTGCTCCTTATGGCAAGCATTATAATATTTTATACTTTGCTGATATTTAAAGACAAGATAAACTCTCATTGGATAACAAGTTTAAAGAAGACAAATGAAAAGATAGATATAAGATTGTTTACAATCTTGCCTCACTAGTAACTAGTGCAAACTTTAGTCATGGATATTGATGACTCCCAAGTGCAGGAGATCAATTGTAGTACCTTTCGAATAGAAAAGGTTGTCGAACCCACGAGGAGCTGAAGGTATTGGTTATTAGAAATGATAAATAGACAATAAAAGATGCAAGTGTTTTTGGTATTTTCGATTGTATAATTGCAAGACAGTGACAATGCAGCAAATAAATGGTAACAAGTAAAAGCTCTCAAAGAGAGAGAAAGCCCAATCCTCTATGTGTAAGAGGACAAGCTCAAGTGATGTGTAACTTATATGTGGAAAACGTTCCCGAGGGCGGCATGGATATTGCTAGGCATATAGATTTATTAAACAACACGTTGAATATCTTGTCTAGTTTTAATCTTCTTCGGACGGAGCTATTATTAGGTACAGCTAAATAAATAGACTAAACCCCTTATGATGGATCATGTGGCCAATTAAATGACAGCACAAGAATTATTAAGATATAAAATCCCACCATAGCATTACGCTCTAGGTCCCCGATACTAATACCCGTAAAGTAACTTAATGATTCGGTCTCAGGCTTTCGTGTCCTCCCAAGTCTCCCTCACGCCATTACACTACGGTGTTCTCCTATGAGCCCATATAGGTGAAGTGTTGTGCAGTCGACGTTCGCACAACACCATCATAGAATCACACAAAAAGATAAACACTAGACAAAATACCAACACATGTCATATATAAATCATTGCCAATTCATCCTATGCCCTCAGGAACATACGGGAACTACTCACAACGTGCAAACATGATGATATTCAGTGGCATAAGTGGTACAACACAATCTGAAAATATAACTTCACCACCAAATAATGACAAGTACTCAATCACAAACATGAATAGTAGCACAAGACAAGTATCTAGGGTATAGCAACTCTCAAACTACGAGGGGGACGGAGTGGATCACGGAGATGATGATGGAGATGGTGCTGGTCTTGGTGATGGTGATGATGTAGAGGCCTCCTCCCACGCCAAGGAGGAGAGGTGATGATGATGACGGTGATTTCCCCCTTCTCCGGAGCTCCGGAGCAGCAGGATCTGATCCCCCTCGGAGGGAATCAGGAGTTTCGCCGCCGCGCGCGGCCTCGGATGGACTTGGAAAAATTAGGGCGTTACTTTTCGGGCGAGACGGAGACCTCGTTAAAAAGCCCCAGGCGAGGAAGTGCCCGAGGCTCCATTTGGTGGGTCCCACGCGGTCAGGGAATCTGGCCGCGTGGGCCCACCCATTTTGGGCCTCGTGGCCTTCCTCGCTTGCTTCTTCTTCCCTCTGGTGTTCTCCGAAGAAAAACCAGCTGTGCAATTTTCCTTTTATTAATTGGGCCTTCGTAGCTCCTGAAACAATAAAAACATGAAAAAGGAGGTTTTCTGCCTCCCAGAAATTAAATACTAAAAATAGGGACTTTGTAGGAAAGTCCCCTAAATCATCTAAAACATGTAAAAACAATGATATATAATGCAAATAACATCCTAATATGGTGGTATAAGTGGTATAGATGATGATATAAAATGCACGTATCAACTCCCCCAAGCTTAAACCCTTACTTGTCCTCAAGTAAGTAAGGACATAGATCATTACATGCATCAATGGACTTATGGTTGATAAATAAATACGAGCATTGTATCATCATCATATTCAATTGCAATGTAAGATTAATGAATTAAAACTCATACACATAAGGGCAGCATAAGTAGAAGCTCTAGCAATCACCCCTTACACTTTGAAAGCAAATAACCATTGTATGTTGGACAATTGAATCACACTATTTTTAACATGCTTTTGCTCTTATGGCTAGCATCATAATGTTTAATACTTTACTGAAGTTTAAAGACAAGATAAACTCTCATTGGATAACAAGTTAAAGAAGACAAATGAAAAGACAGATATAAAATTATTTGCACCCTTGCTTCACTAGTAACTAGTGCAAACTTTAGTCATGGATGTTTCAATCAAGTTCTTATGCTCAAACAACCTTTATCTCACACTTTCCATGGCTAACCGAATCCTCGGGTGCCTTCCTTTCATACACTTTACAAGAGCATAAGTATTGACACATCCATGATCATTCATTTGCTCAAAAGATACTAGATTCTAACAAGAGTGTTTCATATCCTTTTCATTAACTATTCCCAACTTTTTATGCTACAAGACTATATCTCAACCTTAAACTTATTAATTCTCAAGTCATAATGACTCACTCTTTTCTTATTTATATTGAGCTAGATTCTACAATTGTCCAACATACTCAAGTTAATTAAATTCAAGGCAAGATGTGACTGAAACCTCTAAAATAAACCACGCTCATTTGCATGAGTGTTACCCATAAATCTCCAAACAAGAGAATCATGGATGACACCATACTTTAATATTCATTGATAAACCATAAGATAGGGATACATGATAATGCTCCATGAGCTCACACAAGCCTAAAAGAGATTGATAACTAAATGATAAAAGCAAAACACACCATGACTAGATAGATATGATAAACTAGTAAAGATAAAGACTAGGTGGAACTCCCCCAAGCTTGACGTCTTGCTAGAACCACTTCTGCTCTTTCTTCTTGTCTTCATAATAATTATCTTCAAGTTTTCCAACAATGCTCATCATAAGGTTGTAGGCTTTTCAAACTCCCTTGCAGCTTCTCCCAGTTTTTCCATGAGATTCTTCTCCACCGTCTTCTTGTTAGGCTTCCACTCCGGGCTTGGTACTTTCACATTCGGGATCTTACGGTCCCATTCACCAGGATAGTTCTCTTGAGTGACACGCTTGAATTCCCTGTCAATAAGAGTAGAAGCAACGTTTCTGCTAGCAAGTGCTGTCTAGGGCCTTCCCTCCTGTGCTCATGCGCGTCGTCTGCCTCTTGTTTCCAAGAGACATGTTCACCTTCACAGCAGCAACAGGGATAGGGGAAGGTGGTGCTGAAGCCAGAGGCGCGATGTCGAGGCATGGCTCGATTTCTTCCTCTTCTTCTTCCACCTTCTCCTCGTCCGGCTCGTAGTCTTCATCATCTGAGTAGTCCTTCCTCTTCCTGTTCCTCCTCCACATGGAAGTGGGGCTGAGGCCCTCGAGCTCGTCATCATCTCTGTCCATGGAGGAGCATTGGAAGGAGTCCCCGAAGACATGGCTAAAAACCTGACAGACAGAAACAGCAAAAGCAAAGAACGCTCGAAAGCTCTCGGTACGAGATTAGATTGACGAAACGGGGTATATATTGACGGTTTTTAGGGCAAGACGAAGAGTCGGAGTCGAAAACGGGACGAATCGGGACTCCGAGGGGCAAAAGGAGTGGGCCCACGCGGTCAGGGAATCTGGCCGCGTGGGACCCCCTCTTTTCCTTCTCGAAGCTCCGTCACGTCCAATTTTCTTGTCCCACACGTTAATTTCCATAAAAAATGATGTCCGTAAAATATTACGCAATTCCGAGAAACTTCCCAGAGTAAAAGTTACCTTTTATTGATTTTGGATTTCTGAAACTGCAAACTTCTTTGCAATTACCTCCTCCGGTGTCTGTAAAATGAATTCCTCCACCTTTCCAATGAAGCTTTTTCCTGCAATATAATGTTTAAGGCGTTGTCCATTAACCACATGAGGTTTACCTTTCATATCACCATGAAGACGGATAGCTCCTGAACGGTATACTTCCTGTATCACTAATGGTCCCTGCCACTTTGAAGCTAACTTACCTGCAGAAAACTTGAAACGAGAGTTGTATAATAGCACTTGATCACCTACTTTGAATTCTTTCTTTTTAATTTTCTTGTCATGCCAAATCTTAACTTTTTCTTTAAACATCCTGGCACTTTCATAAGCTTCATTTCTCCATTCATCTAGTAGGTTTAAATCAAGAATTCTCTTCTCTCCAGCAGTTTTAAAATCAAAGTTCAATTGTTTAATAGCCCATCTAGCTTTATGTTCTAATTCAACAGGTAAATGACAAGCTTTTCCATAAACCATTTTATAAGGAGACATTCCCATAGGATTTTTAAAAGCAGTTCTATAAGCCCATAATGCATCGTTAATTTTAAGTGGCCAATCAGACCTAGACTTATTCACTGTCTTTTCCAAAATGAGTTTAATTTCCCTATTACTTAATTCAACTTGTCCACTAGTTTGGGGATGATAAGGTGATGCAATTCTATGGTTAACATCATATTTTGCCAAAGTTTTCCTAAGAATACCATGTAAGAAATGAGAACCACCATCAGTAATTAAAAACCTAGGAACACCAAACCTGGGGAAAATGATGTCCTGAAGCATCTTCATTGCCGTGGCATGATCTGCACTTTTGGTTGGAATTGCTTCCACCCACTTTGTAACATAATCCACTGCAACCAAAATATGAGTATGCTTTGTCTTTGATTCGGGGAAAGGTCCCATAAAGTCAAAACCCCACACATCAAATGGTTCAAGTGGTAAGGAATAGTTCATAGGCATTTCATTTCTCCTACCAATATTTCCTACTCTTTGACATTTATCACAAGATTTAACATATTCAGCACAATCCTTAAATAAAGTAGGCCAATAAAAACCAGACTGTAATACCTTTGCACCTGTACGATCTCCTGCATGATGTCCTCCATAGGGACTGTCATGACAATCTCTTATAATAGCCTGTTGTTCATACTCAGGTACACAACGTCTAATAATACCATCCACACTCTTCTTATAGAGAAAAGGATCATCCCAGAAATAATGTCTAAGATCATAAAAGAATTTCTTTCTTTGTTGAGTAGTGAAGTGTGGAGGTAAAACTTTACCAACAATAAAATTTGCATAATTGGCAAACCATGGAGATGCAACTTTAGCACTAGAAACATTAACAATTGCAAGTTGTTCATTAACAAAGCTATCATTAATAGGAATAGGATCATCAGGTATATTTTCCATTCTAGAAAGATGATCAGCTACTTGATTATCTTCCCCTTTCCTATCAACAATGTGTAAATCAAATTCTTGCAATAGAAGTACCCATCTTATTAATCTAGGCTTAGCATCTTTCTTATGCATTAAGTATTTAATGGCAGAATGATCAGTATGCAATGTGACTTTCGAATCAGTAATATAAGGTCTAAACTTGTCACAAGCAAATAGCACTGCTAAAAATTCTTTTTCAGTTGTGGCATAATTCCTTTGAGCAGCATCAAGTGTTCTACTAGCATAATAAATGACATTCAGTTTCTTATCAACACGTTGGCCCAAAACAGCCCCAACTGCATAATCACTAGCATCACACATAATTTCAAAAGGCAAATTCCAATCAGGAGGTTGAATAATAGGAGCACTTATTAAAGCATTCTTCAAAATATTAAAGGACTCAATGCAATCATCATTAAAAGAGAAAGGAACATCCTTTTGCAAAAGATTGGTTAGGGGTTTTGATATTTTGGAGAAATCTTTAATAAACCTACGATAAAAACCTGCATGCCCAAGAAAACTTCTTATACCTTTGAGATCCCTTGGGTATGGCAGCTTTTCAATAGCTTCTATCTTTGCTGGGTCAACTTCTATTCCTTTTCCAGAAATCTTATGCCCAAGAACAATACCTTCAGTAACCATGAAGTGACACTTTCCCAGTTTAAAACTAAGTGTTGGTCTTCACAACGCTGCAAAACTTTGTTAAGGTTGAACAAGCAATTATCGAAGGAAGTACCATACACAGAAAAATCATCCATAAAGACTTCCATTATCTTTTCAATATAATCAGCAAATATAGCATTCATGCATCTTTGAAAAGTAGCAGGAGCATTGCACAAACCGAATGGCATTCTCCTATAAGCAAATGTACCAAATGGACATGTAAAAGTGGTTTTCTCTTGATCATCTTTATGAACAGGAATTTGGTAGAAACCTGAATAACCATCTAAATAACAAAAGTGAGAGTGTTTAGATAACCTTTCTAACATTTGATCAATAAATGGCAATGGGTAATGATCTTTACGAGTTGCTTTATTTAACTTTCTGAAATCAATACACATCCTATAACCAACAACAGTACGTTGAGCCACAAGTTCATCCTCATCATTTGGAACAACAGTCATTCCACCCTTTTTAGGAACACAATGAACTGGACTAACCCACTTACTATCAGCTATGGATAAATGATACCAGCTTCAATAAGTCTTATTACCTCTTTCCTTACCACTTCCTTCATTTTTGGATGGAGACGGCGTTGATAATCAACAACAGGTTTTGCATCCTCTTCCAAATTAATTTTATGCATACATAGAGCTGGGCTTATACCTTTAAGATCATCAAGAGAGCATCCAATGGCTAGTCGGTGAGCTTTAAGCACTAATAATGACAGGATATATGCTCTTCTCATCCAAATATGCATATTTCAGATTTGTAGGCAAGGGCTTTAATTCAAAGCTAGGATCCCCTTTAGGTGGTGGTAGCACTCCTAAATTATCAGGTGGGATATGCAATTGTAATTGTGGTGGTTGTTGCCATAATATTTGTTCTAAAGCATCCTTTTCCTCATCATTAAATGGTTCATCTTGATTAAGCATATAACGTTCTACAACATCTGTTGAAGCTACAGCTACATGTGCAAGAGTTTCAATTATATCTTCAAAAATTGGCTCTTTCACAACATGTTTATCAGCAAATTTGGAAAAAATGAACTCAAGTTTTTCACCAACACATTTAATAAACACTTTCTCTTTAGGCAAATTAATTTCAGCACCAACAGTGTTTAAGAAAGGTCTACCAAAAATGATAGGACAAAAAGAATCTTGAGGACAACCAAGCACAATAAAATCAACAGGATATTTTATTTTGCCAATCAATACTTCAACATCTCTAACAATTCCAAATGGACTAATATAATCTTTATTAGCAAGTTGAATTGTCATACCTGTCTCTTCCATAATGATAGGATCAATATCCGGCTTGATTTCAAGATACAGAGAATATGGAATGACACTAATGTTTGCTCCAATATCACATAAGCCATGATAACTAGAAGTCCCAATAGTGCATGATATAACAGGCTTACCAACCTTGGCCGAATTGCCTTTAACAACTTTAGTAGCATCTTCACATAGATAAACATCAACAGAATCTTCTTCATTTAATTTTTTGATAATAGAGATTTGACTGTTGACTTCCATCTGTTCATAAGGCTGAGATCTTCTTTTACTCTTGTTAGAAACAACAATAAGTAAATTTTCCTTGACTTGGTTTGGATATGGTGGTGCCTCAACATACTCCTCAATTGTCAAGGATGACACTGGTTCTACCTGTTTAATAACTTTGGGTACAACAATAGATTGTTTGACAGGTTCAACATAAGCTTCAAACCTAGTTTTAGGAATACCAATATGATTAGCAAAAGATTTTGCTACCTCAATTATAACATAAGGATCAAGATTAAAAGTATCACTCAGATTTTTAAACAAGGTAGAAGTAGAGAAATTCTCTACACATGAATACTCATAGTCCAGATAGGGCTCATTACCTTTATCAAGATCCCAATGACCAGTATTCTCAGAAATAGTCTCCAATAAATTCCATGCTTCTTCTTCAGTATTATTTGTAAAGCTTCCACTAGATGAATTATCCAGAAATTCCTTTTGTTGCCTTGGTAGCGTCACATACAAGTTTATCAGAATAATTTTCCTTGTAAGATCATGACAAGGATTCTTGCGGAGGAGTTCCTTTAACCTCAACCAAGCTTGAGTAATACTTTCTCCCAGATGTGGCCAGAAATTAAATATATAGCAGCGGTTCTCATAAGCTTCTTGATACGTCTCAAATGTATCTATAATTTTTGATGTTCCATGCTGATATTATACCAATTGTTACATGTTTTATATACACTTTATATCATTTTTATACATTTTCTGGGACTAACCTATTAACAAGATGCCGAAGCGCCAGTTCCTGTTTTCTGCTATTTTTGTATTCCAGAAAAGCTAGTCTGGAAATATTCTCGGAATTGGACGAAAATTTACAGAGGCACCAATTTTATCAGAAGACACCTAGAGTCCGAAGGAGAGACGAAGTGGAGCCACGAGGGCCCCATGTGCCGGAGTCAGATTTCAGCTGGAAAAAGCACCGTCAAGACACTATATTTCTGGAGCTCTAAAAATATTTTCAAGAAGACAGAAGTTCCTATTTTATCAGAAGACGGAGTCAGCCAAAAGGGGAGGCTGAGATGGGCCAGGAGGGGCCCACACCACCCCTGGGCGCGGCCAGGAATCTCCAGGCGCCCTAGGGTGGTGTCGCCTCCTCGTGCACCGCCTCGCGACGCCCTTGCGCCTACTTATTCCCCCCGACGCGAAAACCCTAACTGCCTGGACGATTTCCTCAGAAAAGTTCCAGAGCTCCGCCGCCACCAAAAACCCTAATTTGGGGGACAGAAGTCTCTGTTTCGGCACCTTGCCGGGACGGGGAATTGCCCCCGGAGCCATCTCCATCGACGCCACCGCCATCTTCATCGCCGTTGCTGCCTCCCATGATGAGGAGGGAGTAGTTCTTCATCGGGGCTGAGGGCTCTACCGGTAGCTATGTGGTTTATCTCTCTCTCCCATGGTGTGATCTTTATGTGATCATGAGCTTTGTAATCTAGTTGAATCCATAGATGTACTCTTCATTATCTTATATGCTACTCAAGTGGTTTTATTAATGTAATCTCCGGAGTCACCTTTGTCCCACGGTGCGAAGTTGACAGTGTGCGCCCCGTGTGTGGCTCTTAGGCTAAAGATTACAGGAATACTTATCATGAGTTATTATTTGCGTTGGATGTCTCTATGAAATTGCGGTGTTTGTCTAGTACTATTTAGGGCGCTCAAGTTGACAGTGTGGGGTTCCCTAGATATGGAATGCGACTTTAAGGTGTGCTTTTATAGCCCTACGCGGTGGATTGGTGTTCGTTATCCAACGAGAGAATAACTCAGAGTAGCATAGTGAAGAGGAAATATCTATGTATTCAATTATATTATTATTGTTGAGAGTGTCCACTAGTGAAAGTATGATCCCTAGGCCTTGTTTCTAAGCATTGAAACACCGTTTACAACCAGTTCTGCTACATGTTTGCTTGCTGCCATTTTTATTTCAGATTGCAATTACCACTTATAATCATCCATATTACTTGTATTTTAATATCTCTTCGCCGAACTAGTGCACCTATACACCTGACAAGTGTATTGGGTGTGTTGGGGACACAAGAGACTTCTTGTATCTTAATTGCAGGGTTGCTTGAGAGGGATATCTTTGACCTCTACCTCCCTGAGTTCGATAAACCTTGGGTGATTCACTTAAGGGAAACTTGCTGCTGTTCTACAAACCTCTGCACTTGGAGGCCCAACACTGTCTACAAGAATAGAAGCGTGCGTAGACATCAAGCTATTTTCTGGCGCCGTTGCCGGGGAGGTAAGGTAAAAGGTACTCACATCCTCCAGCTACTTAGCTATTTTCTGACGTGTGAGTGCTCGAAGGTATTTCCTTTAGATTCTGCAATTATATCTTTTTTCTTGTTTTTATTTCACTAGTTAGGCTTAATGGAAAACAACAAAAAAATTAGAGATCTTTATGAACTTTATATTGAATTAGGACATGATGCTTTTGAAGAGAAAATTAAAAAACCTATGGAAATTTGTTTGCATAATAGTGATAGCAATGTTATTAGCATGAATTCTTTGAACACCATTATTGCTAATGCTATGGAAAAGTCTAAGCTTGGGGAAGCTAGTTTTGAAAATGATCTTTTTAGTTCCCCAGCTTTGGAGGAGAAAATTTGCTTTGATAATACTTTGTCTCCCATACGTGATAATTCTAATGATGCTTGTGATATTCTAAATCCACCTACTGAAAGTATTCCTTTTGAAATACCTATGGAAATTGTTGAAAAGGTTATGGATGAACGTTATGCAGGGGATGGAACAGTCCATCCACGTGATCACTTGTTGAAACTTACAGAACTTTGTGAGTTGTTTAAGGTTGCAGGTTTATCAAGGAAAATGCCATGAAGAAATTATTTCCATTGTCACTTAAGGACAAAGCTAGGGAGTGGTATGATCTACTGGATGATCCTCATCATTCGGAGTGGAAGGAGCTTGAATTTCTCTTTGACTCTAAATTTTATCCTCCTTATGAAATGCATTTAGATAGGAATTACATTTATAATTTTTGTCCTCGTGATGGAGAAAGCATTGCTCAAGCTTGGGAAAGACTGAAAACATTAATACTCAAATGTCCTAACCATGGGCTTCCTGAGGAAATAATTGTTACTAATTTTTATGCAAGGCTTTCAGGTCATTACAAGGATTATCTAGATGCCTGTTCAGAGGGTTCTTTCACAAGTAAGAAGGTTGAAGCTAAATGGGATCTTCTTGAAACAATTCAAGGCAATACTGAAGATTGGGAGAACGACAAAGGTAAAGAATCAGGTATAAACTATGAGTATGATTGCATTAAGTCTTTCGCTGAAACTGCTAGTTTTCATGAGCTTAGTGCTAAATATGGTCTTGATTCTCAAATTATTGTTGATTATTGTAGAGCCTTTGCTTCTCATATTAATGTTCCTAAAGAAAATTGGGACATGTATCATGAACCTTTCAAAGACACTTGCATGGAAAATGAAATTGTTACTAATGATTGCAATAAACATGCTCAAACTTCTGAAAATACTATTTCTTATAAGCATGTTAATTTTTGTGGAGCACTTAGACCTTGTGAAAAGAATCAAATCGAAGAAGATTATTGTATCCATCATAGGAATGAAAAAACTAGAATGTGGCACAGGGCTCTAAATGATCTTGCTGAAAAAGTTTGTGCCCTCTATCCTTTTATTTGTGAACTTTGCTATAAAAAGGGTCACTTCGAATTCCAATGCTCAGGTTCTAATAAGGATATTGCGGAAGACTTTTGTGATAACATGATCACTCCTAATCAGCATGATGAACTTACATTATTTTTGGGGTGTGAAGAGTTATCAAGAAAAACTTCTTCGTTAGATATGAGTGCTTTTGATATGAATAGCGTATTGCATGGATGTCATCTCTATTGTGCTAACAATTGCCATGCCAACACTTACATACAAAATATTATAAAAGATGGATCGACTTTACCAAAATATGAAAGGACTAATGTTTGTTTTACTCTTATTAATGAAAAAGAGGAATCCTCCCAAGCTTCTTCTATTGTTTCTAACAATAAACCAGGGTATGTGGTGAAGCCTCCTTTCAAGCCTCTCCCTCCTAAAGAGGGAAAGAAGAAGAAGAGGAGTAAAAGGAGAGAGGAAACGGTATCTTCCCCTAAGCATGTTGCTCCTATTATAGTTGTTGCTGATGAGTCTGAATTCGATGATGATCCTATGCCTGTTACTTATAGTAGTGATCATGATTGGGAAAAGCACACTACTTTTGATATTGAAAATCTTTTGGGTACCAATTCTGAAAATGATGATGTTAATAATTGCTATACTATTAGTACTATCCATGTTCCTTCCAATGATGATATAGGAAGCATTAAGCTTGGGGATGAGGTGTTTGAAAATCCTTTTGCTAGTAATAATTATATATTTGAAACCTCTCCTCCTAGTGATGTTTTTGAAAATCCTTTTGCTACTGATGATTATATATTTGAGACCTCTCCTTCTAGTAAAAATGATGATGATATGTTTACAAATGAACACACTTTGGAAGATAACTATTCTATTGTTTATGATGATACTATGCCTCCAGTCTTTGATAATTATTATAAAGATAACTATGACATAGGTTATAATTACAATCATCCTCATGAAACTTGTCATAATTATGGAGGGATTTCTCAAAACCATCCCTCTAATATACAACTTGTCTATCATGTTCGAGTTCTTTATGATGATCCTACTCCCATTGTTATTAATAAGAAGGATTTTGCTTATGTGGAAAATATTGATACCTTTATGCATATGGGTCATGATAAGAATGTTTCATGTGATGGTTATATTGTGGATTTTATCAATGATGCTACTGAAAGTTATTATGAGAGAGGGAGACATGGATTCATACATCACAATAATATTAAGTCTCCTCTCTTTATGTTGAAAGTTTTGATGTTGCACTTGTTTTGCCTTCCTATGCTAGTCACTTTGTGCTTTATTGATTTATTTTCTTACAAGATTCCTTTGCATAGGAAGTGGGTTAGACTTAAATGTGTTTGATATTTGCTTCTTGATGCTCTTTCATATTCACCTCTTATACATATGAGAGCATCATCAAAATCATGCCTAGCTAAAAGGCTTTAAAGAAAAGCGCTTATGGGAGGCAACCCATTATTTTTATTTCTGCAATTTTTCTTTTATTGAGTCAAGGAGGTGTTTACTTCTGTAGCAACTCCTTTGTATCTTTATTTTCTTGCATTGTTGTGCCAAGTAGCCTCTAATAGGAAGATGATGCTAATTTTGATTGCTGCGCAGAAACAGATTTTTGCTGTTCATTGTACGAAATTTGTAAAATCACAGAAAAATTATTTAAATCTGAAAATTTTTGTGCGTAATCCTCAGATATGTATGTATCTTTCATTAGTTCAAAGTTTTTCGATCTGAGCGTCGTAAGTGCCTCGAAAAAATTCGTCTTTGCGGACTGTTCTGTTTTAGACAGATTATGCCTTTTTATTTTGCATTCTCTCTTTTACTAGTGTTGAGTGAAATTCTTTTTTGGGTGGAAGAGCTTCACATAACATCAGTGGCAGTAGCTAATGTTTAAAGTAACAAGTCATATTGCGTCTTTATAGAACATGTGAGTTTTTGATGTGCACTAACCCTCTAATGAGATTTGCTTTGAGTTTGGTGTGACGGAAGTTTTCAAGGGTCAAGAGGAAGAGTGATATAATAGGATGGAGAAGAGTGAAGAGCTTAAGCTTGGGGAGGCTCCCATGGATCTCCCCAGCATATTTCAAGAAGACTCAAGCGTCTAAGCTTGGGGATGCCCAAGGCATCCCCTTCTTCATCGGCAAAATTATCAGGTCATCTCTAGTGAAACTATATTTTAATTCTTTCACATCATATGTGCTTTTCTTGGAGCGTCTGTGTGCTTTTATTTTCAGTATTGTACTTTTATTTTCAATAAAGCTTGACTGGACCCTAGCATTCTTGATTGGGAGAGAGACACGCTCCGCTTTTTCATGAGAATACTCCTATTCTTCACTTATATTTGTTGAGTATTCATATCTAGCGCTGTTCAGCTTTTAGCTCTTGTTTTCATGTATCTCTTGTCAGAGCTATTAGCTTTCTTTTGTAGAAAGTACTCTCTTGCTTCACTTATATTTGTTTGGAGAGTTGTTAAATAAATTGATTGGTGTTTGGTTGGTTCAGAAAATGTTGCATGTGGTAATTGGTATAAGGAAAAACTTGCTTAATCTTGTAGATCACTAATTTGGATAACTTGATGCTTGTCAATTGTTTTGAGTTAACAAGTAGATCATGATTAAATTTGTGCATCACATGAGTTAAGCCTATTAGTGAAGAACTACCGTAAAGCTTGTTGAAAATTTGGTTTGCATCGGTGGTATCTCTAAGGTCTAGATATTTTCTAATAACAGGGTTTGGTTAACAAGGAAGACGGTATGAAGTCTTATAACGTTTGCAATATGTTTGTCATATAAAACTTGGTGTACGGGTTGATATTCTTGTTTGCTTACATAAACCTTGCTAGCCTAAACTCTGTACTGAGAGGGAATGCTTCTCGTGCATCCAAATCCTTGAGCCAAAATCCATGCCATTTGTGTCCACCATAACTACCTATATGTGGTATTTCCTTGCCACTCCAAGTAAATTTTTCATGTGCTACCTTTAAATTATTCAAAATGTTATTATTCCCTTTTTGTGTCAATGTTTACTAGCTCATGAGGAATTAGTGTGGTTATTCTTTATTCTATTTGTCAAATGGACTTTTACACCTGGACTAGTGGCATATACATCCGCTTATCCAATAACTTGCAAAAAGAGCTGGCAACGGGGTGCCCAGTCCCAATTAATTACAACTTTAACCATTAATTCTTTTCACACTTTTGGCCTGATTCATCAGTAAGCAATGACAAACAGTGAAATACCTATATGTGTGTAAACCAAAGAGAAAGAGGGATGATCTGCCTTGCTGGTAGAAATAACGTCCTTCATGGGAGCCGCTCTTAAAAGTCTGTTTGACAGGTAGAATACTGTTCTCACCCGCTACCATTCGTTGACAATTAACAAACACCTCTCAAAAATAGATACTCCTCCATGGTATGTGATTGATGGAAGGCACCCGAGGATTCGGTTAGCCATGGCTTGTGTTAGCAAGGTTGGGAGGAGTATCAAATATTTTATGCAATCTCTATGCGCTTTCAAAAACCTAAAAGCTCTAGCACATGACTTAATCCCTGCTTCCCTCTGCGAAGGGCCTTTCTTTTACTTTTATGTTGAGTCAGTTTTCCTATTCTTTCTGTCTTCCACAAGCAAACACTAGTGTCAACTTTGTTACAACATGCGTTATATGCTATGTATTGGACTTGTTATACTACTTTGTGTTGACGATATCCATGAGATAAATATGTTGAAAGTTGAAGCAAATGCTAAAACTTAATTCTTCCTTTGTGTTGATTAAATACCTTTTATTAGAGACTATTGCTTTATGAGTTAACACTTATGCAAAACTGTTTGATGCTTGTCTCGAAAGTACTATTCATGAAAACGTTTAGCTTATGTGATTCATTTTTACTCATTATCTATTTGGTAGCAAACTATAGACCTGATGGAGGGATAATAACCCGGTAGGCCCATGACGAGGAAAACATGACCCGCCAGGCAGGAGGCCCGGCGAGGCCAGCTAACCCTCAGCATAGGCCGGGTTACGGTGCTGGGCTGGTATCTTGGTGATGACCCGGCTATTCATGAAGAATATTCCAGAAGGTCCGGAGGCGGTTCAAGAGACGGTTCTATACTTGGAATACACGAAGGATAAAGGGGTAGTAGTAGGACTCAGAGTTCGGGTAGAACCCGGCCTATATTGTACGCGACCAGGAGGCCCGGTATCTATATAAACCGGCCCCTGCCCCTTAGACAGAGAAGACTTTTCGTAATCCCAAGCTTTAGGCGAGACATACAATCCTTGTAACCTAGATCGAGATCCGGCTCTGTTGTAGTAGCCGGGTTATCGAGACAGAGATCGAGATTAATAATAAGATAGCAGGAAGTAGGTCTTTATCTCCAATGGAGAGGCCGAACCTGGGTAAACCTTTGTCCCCTGCCGTGCTAAACAAACACCCAGACACCAGAGTCGCCTTGCCCAAAAGTTTAAGCTACCCTCAAGTAGCATCTGCCGTGTTTTCTACCCCACGACAGTTGGCGCCGTCTGTGGGAATCGCGTCCAAGGGTGTCACCATCATGGGTGAAGCAAGGCAAGGGGTCGAAAACTTCGTCTTTGGCCAGATCACAACCAATGAGCAAGGAGAGCTCATCGTTGATGATTTTGGCTGGGGACCGGACTCGGATCTACTAGAATCAGGTGATGTTATTCCAATTGGCCAAGTTAATGTTTTTGTGGGCATGATTACAACTAGATCTGCTAGTGATGGAGATTATGAATCTGTGTCAGGAGCCGCCACAATTGTTCAATCTGATGGAGAGGAATCAGTTGGCACAGCTGAAGTTGAGGGGGTCCTGAACACGCTGGAGGAACGGCTGGATGACCCGGCAGGAATCCCGGGCGACGCGGTGGAACGAGCCGGGTCGGAATCAATCTTGCCCCTGTTCGAAGGCCGGTTTGGGTATGATGCAGAAGAAGAGGATGACGAGGAACAAGAGTCAAGTCCAAGCCCGGTACGTAGGGTAGCGGTGTACACCGCGCCTTCGTCCAGCATGCAACCGTCACCATCAGCTGTTGTTCCACCGGTCTTTACCCCGGGTCAACAGCAGCTGCCCCCAATTCTGGAGTTGGCAGAACAGAGGGTTGATGGAGAGCCGGCTTCGGTCTCGGAGGAAAGCGAGGGTACGGCAAGATACAGAAACAGTTTTGGGTTCCTGCATAACCGGGCCCAAGGAGAGGAAAGAAGTAACATAGCAGCTGCCCCGGCCTTGTTTAACAATGGCCTGGTCTTAGATCCATCAGCACTTACAAGGTTGGTTACTCCAGAAAACGCAGCAGTTAGAGCAATGGAATTGGATACAGCACGCCGAGCGTTGGAGCAGATGCGCAGGGACGCCGAGGCAGAGAGGCAAGAAATAGAAGCAAGAAAGAAGCAAATAGAAGAGGAGGAAAATCGTCTCAACGAGGCAACCCGGGCACACCGGAGGAGGCATCAAAGCCGGCTGGGCCTTGGGGAAAGTATAGCAAACCCAGTGCCTGTGGCAGCATTGTTCAGAACTCCAGAAGACCAGCCTATTGGCGCAACTCAGGTGGCACCAGTGGCTAGGGCAAGTACAGAGCAAATAGAGGAACAGCGAGAACTGATGTAGCAGCAACAGCAGCGCCGGGTTTGCCCGCTGGAGGAGCCAGGGGAAATCCGGGTCTGCCGCCTAGAACACCAAGGTTTCACACGCCGGTGGGTCACTATTCAAATCCAGCGGATAACGTGTATGCAGCAACCTTGGCACTTGATAGAATTCCACTGGGAAATACACCGGCAGAGATTGAAGCCCGGCGTGCCATAGATATGTTACGTACTGCAGTAGTTCAGCAGACACAGTATTCAAGAGAGAAAAGTGCGTTGCATTCTACAACGTATCGTAGTAGGAGCCGCAATGGAGGAAACCCGCCGTTGGCCGGGCCTGCAGCGGCACAGCAGCCAAACCCGCCCCAGCAAAATCAGAATCAAAATAATCAGCAGCATCAACCCGCCCCAGCAATTTCCATAGCACAGCAGATAGTTAATAGATCACGCGCAGGGAGAAGTGCAGGTAATGCAAACCCGGTAGTACCTGCAGCAGGAGTACCTCAAGGAGGACCGGGCCCTGCGCCAGCCGCGTCTGCAAGCTCACCCGGTAATGTCAATGTTTCAGCAAGTTCTTCTAGTTTAGCCGGGCCAAAATGTCTTTCAGATTCCATCAGAGCAGAACCTTTCCCTGAGAAGTTCAAAGAGCCAAGCAAGATATCCAACTATGAGCCTAGCATGGATCCGGCTAGTTGGTTGAGCAGTTATGAGATGGCAATGTGTATACGCAATGCCACAGAGAATGTTTGCGCCAAGTACATGTATTTGATGATGAGTGATGGAGCAGCAAAGTTGTGGTTTAAAAATCTACCAGAGAAATCCATTAATTCCTGGGATGAGTTGAAGGCAGTTTTCACCAAGCATTTTCAGGGTACGTGCAAGCGTTTGTTTTCCATCGAGGATCTTGATCGGTGTATACAGAAAAAAGGCGAGTCAGCACGTCATTGGATGGGCCGGGTCACGGAGATCTTGCACTCCTCATCTGGTATTGAGCCAAAGGACGCCATTTCATCAATGGAGAAAACTTGTAAGTATGCACCACTTGTCCAGAAGCTGGGTCGCATGAAGGAAGGGCACCGGGTTAAACCGGTCACCATGGCAGAGTTGATGGATGCTTGCAACAGGCATGCAGCCACAGACAAGACTCAGGATGAGCCTGAGGAGGAGAAGGGGAAAGGCACGGCAAATAATGGTGGAAGGAACAATAATGGCTCGGGTAACAACAATAACAGTAACCAGAATCAACATAAGCGAGGTCACAATGATGGTAGTTCAGAGTTAGTGGCAAATACCAATGCCGGGTTTCAGAGGCAAAGGATGGATGGGAACTATCAGGAAAACAGAGGATATCAGGAAAATAGGGGTTATCAGGAAAACAGGGGTTCTCAAGGCAACAATTGGAATTACAACAGTGGAAATAATTACCAAGGATCGCGTCCAATGAGTAATGAGGAGGCCTTCAGGATGCCGTGTCCTCGTCATAGCAAGAACGGCAGAGCCGCCAATCATTCTTTGGCTCAGTGTGTGGATCTGAACAGGTGGAAAAACAATGAGGTGCAGAGAGCTTTGCAAGGAGCAAATAGAAGTGGAGGACCCGGCACGGGTGGTAACCCGGCCTCGGGACCTTTGACTGGAGCAAACGCGGTACCTACGGGAAATCCGGGTCAGAACCAAAATCAGAACACAAGTAACCAAGGTGGATTTTCACAGCAGCCAAGGCAACTTGGTCAGTATCATATATACACAAGTGGCACAACCAAGAGAGAGAGGAAAATAGTCAAGAGGGCAGTTAACACAGTGGCTGCAGGAGTTCCGAGATATTTGAGGTGGTCAGAGCATACAGTTACTTGGAGTAGGGCGGATCATCCAGAGGTGGTGGAGCACCCGGGTCTTCTTGCGTTGGTTGTGGCTCCCCAAGTTCATGGTTTTGAGTTAAAGAAAGTGCTGATGGACGGTGGCAGTAGCATCAATATTTTGTACTGGGACACGTTTGTGCGCATGGGTTTGAAGGAGTCACAGTTGCAGAGAACGTCAACAATTTTTCATGGTATAGTTCCGGGAAAATCAGCTACACCAGAGGGTAAAATTTCATTGGAGGTAGCTTTTGGTGAGTCTATCCATAACTTCAGATCAGAGTGGCTCACGTTTGAGGTGGTAAAGTTTCCAAGTCCATATCATGCATTGTTGGGAAGGCCGGCCTATGCCAAGTTCATGGCAAGGCCGTGTTATGTGTATCTCCAGTTGAAAATACCGGGTCCTCATGGGATCATTACAGTGCATGGTAACAGAGATATTGCGGCAGAGTGTGATGAGGGGGATGCAGCTTTAGCAGAGCATGCTTGTGCTAAGGAGGAATTGAAAGCTTACAGAGCAAATCTTGACCCGCAGGATAACACAGCACTTAAAAGGCCAACAACAGAGGATGATAGGGCAAAGTTCAAAGCTGCCAGAGATACAAAGATGGTGGATTTTGTGCCTGGAGATTCTTCCAAGCAGTTCGCCATTGGGACCAACTTAACTGATAAATAGGAAAGCGCGCTCATCGAGTTCATCCGTGAGAATAGGGATGTTTTTGCATGGACACCTAGTGACATGCCAGGCATTCCAACTGAACTCGCTGAGCACAGCTTACATGTTGATCCTAAGGCAAGGCCGGTAAAACAGGGTATGAGGAAAATGAATGCAGAAAGAAGGAAAGCAATTGGAGAGGAGATAGCCCGGCTTTTGGAGGCCGGCTTTATCATGGAAGTGTTTCATCCAGAGTGGTTAGCTAACCCGGTTTTGGTTCTGAAAAAGAACAACGAGTGGAGGATGTGTATTGATTTCACAAGTTTGAACAGGTTTTGTCCCAAAGATCCGTTTCAGTTACCGCGTATTGATCAAATCGTGGATGCAGTAGCAGGTAGTGAGCTTTTGTGTTTCTTGGATGCTTATTCAGGGTATCATCAGATCAAGTTGAACAAAAATGATTGGGAAAAAACGTCATTTATCACCCCCTTTGGTGCTTTTTGTTACAAGACCATGACTTTTGGGTTGAAGAATGCAGGGGCAACTTATCAGAGGTGTATTCAGAATTGTTTTCATGATCAGATTGGGCGTAATGTGCATGCTTACGTTGATGATGTGGTAATAAAGTCAGAGAAAGCCGAGTCATTTATTCGTGATCTTACAGAGACATTCAAAAATCTGAGGGAGTACCAGATGAAGCTTAATCCTACAAAGTGTGTGTTTGGAGTTCCAGCGGGAAAGTTACTTGGTTTCATTGTGTCAGAGCGGGGAATTGAGGCAAACCCGGAAAAAATTAGAGCCATTCAAAGCTTGAAAAAGCCAGAGGAACTGAGAGATGTCCAGAAGTTGACGGGTTGTGTGGCAGCGTTAAGCCGGTTTATTTCCCGGCTCGGAGAGAAAGCAATTCCTTTGTACAAGTTACTGAAGAAAACAGATAATTTCGTGTGGAATCAAGAGGCAGATGAGGCATTTGGGCTTTGAAGAAACAGCTGTCAGAAGCGCCAGTTCTGGCGGCGCCGGGTCCCAAGGAGCCCATGCTATTATATGTCGCTGCCGGGCCTCAAGCTGTGAGTGCCGTGGTGGTGGTCGAGAGAAAAGAGGAAGGAAAAGAAAACCCGGTGCAAAGGCCGGTCTATTATGTTAGTGAGGTGTTATCAGAAACCAAGCAAAGGTACCCGCATTGGCAGAAGTTAGTGTATGGTGTTTTCATGGCCAGTAGAAAGTTGAAACCATATTTTCAGGAGCATCCAATTACGGTGGTTAGTTCTATACCCTTGGCAGATATTATTAGAAATTCAGAAGCTACTGGGAGAGTTGCCAAGTGGGCCATAGAGATGGGGGATTATCACATTGAGTATGTGCCTCGCACAGCTATTAAATCTCAAGCATTGGTGGATTTTCTTAATGATTGGACGCAGTTGAATGCGCCACCTCTCACCCCGAGTCTCAAATCGTGGGTTATGCATTTTGACGGGTCTAAGCAAGAGCAAGGATCAGGAGCTGGAGTTGTGCTAACTTCTCCCAAAGGTGATAAGTTGAGTTATGTTTTGCAAATTCACTTTGATTGTTCCAATAATGTGGCAGAATATGAGGCATTGTTGCATGGTTTGCGTATGGCAAAAGGGATGAATGTCAAGCGTATCAAGTGCTATGGGGATTCAGATCTTGTGGCGCAGCAAGTGTCAGGAACTTGGGACAGAAAAGATGCAACGATGGCGGCTTACAGGCGAGAGGTGGATAGAGTAGCCGGGTTCTTTTCAGGCTATCAGGTGGATCATATTGACCGCAGAAAAAACGATGCTGCAGATGCTTTGTCAAGACTCGGTTCTCGCAGAGAGCCGGTTCCACCAAATGTTTTCTTGGACGAGCTATGGACGCCATCAGTCAAGCTTCAGGATGCAGAGGAGCTGGCGGGTCAGGAGGACCCGGATTCACAGTTGGTAGCAGCAACACATGAGATCCCAGAGTGGACAGAACCTTATTTGGCGTATCTTTTGCGTGGTGAGTTGCCACAACAGGAAGTTATAGCCCGGCAGATCGTGCGCCGGTGCAAGGCCTACGTGGTTATTGATGGCGAGTTGTACAAGAGAAGTGTCTCAGGCGTGTTTCAGAGTGTGTCTCTGGAAAGGAGGGCCGGCAAATTTTGAAGGAAATTCATGAAGGGGATTGTGGTCATCACGCTTCAACAAGGTCATTGGTAGCAAAAGCTTTTAGACATGGTTTCTTTTGGCTCACAGCCCAGGCAGATGCAGAGCGCTTGGTGAATAGATGTGATGGGTGTCAGAGATATGCCAGACAGATTCATGTGCCGGCTCAGGAACTGCGCACCATACCTTTGACTTGGCCTTTTGCAGTTTGGGGGCTTGACATGGTGGGTCCTTTTAGCATGTCTCCTTGCAAGAAAACCCACCTCTTGGTTGCCATTGATAAGTTTACAAAGTGGGTTGAAGTTATGCCTGTTACAAATTGTGAGGCGGCTACAGTGGTCAAGTTTATGAAGCAGATCATACATAGGTTTGGATATCCTCATAGTATTATCACAGACAATGGTACTAATATGTCACTTGGAGAGATGGCAAAGTTTTGTGGAAATAATGGTATACGTTTGGATGTTGCCTCAGTTGCTCATCCTCAGGCCAATGGACAAGTTGAACGAGCAAATCAGGAGCTGCTTAGAGGTTTAAAACCACGCCTCCGGGTCCCGTGTCTCAGAGCCGCCGGAGCGTGGGTTGAGGAGTTGCCATCAGTTGTTTGGGGAATTAACACAACACCCAACAGATCTACAAAGATGACCCCTTTCTTTATGGTGTACGGGGCAGAGGCAGTTTTGCCAAGTGATATTATTCATGACTCGCCTCGCGTGGCGGCTTACGTTGAGATAGAAAATGAGCAGACCCGGCAAGATTCTGTGGATTTGCTGGAAGAAAACAGAGAGCAAGCACTGGAAAGATCAGCAATATATCAGCAAGATTTGAGGCGGTATCATAGTCGCCGGGTTAAAACTCGCACTTTCCAGGAGGGTGATCTGGTATTGCGATGGGTGCAGTCCAAGGAAGGGATGCACAAGTTATCACCTCCTTGGGAGGGGCCCTTCATCGTAAGCAAGAAATTGGACAATGGTTCATACTACTTAGTGGACGCAAGAGAAAAGTCAGAGACAGTCAATGATACCACACACTCCACCTTTTCCATGGAAGAGCGTGAGAGGCCGTGGAACATTGCGCAGCTGCGCCCATATTATACTTAGCAAGAGAAAGATGTAAAAGTTGTAACACACGATGTAACAGGCAGCAGGTTTCAGACGCGCTCTTTTCCTTACCAGGGTACCTAAGGGGACTGGAAGGTTTTTAATGAGGCGGCTTGCTGACCTAACCTTTTCTATCAATAAAGTAAAGGTTGAACAGAAATTTTCTTTGTCTCAGTTTACTTTTTTAAGCCGGTTATTTTTTATTTGCATCATAATAGTTCTTTTGATCAGCTTGGTCCTGGGGGCTTGTTATTGAAAAGTGCTAAGTTATTTCCCCAGGACCCGGCCCCAGTGGTTATCCGGGTTTCAAATATTGTAACCCGGCAGAGCAGTTCACAGTTTGTTCTATTGAGTAATATGTGTGTTTAGTTTCAGTATCAGTCATTTTTAGTTGATTTTATATCTTGAGGACGCCCAAAGAGTGCGTCCCGCCAGTATTTTGGATCAATGGGGTACTGTGGCATAAGCCCTTTACTTTATAAACATTGATCCAGGTCTTGGGGGCTCTTACTGCAAAAGTCTGTAGCTGCAATCCCAAGACCCGGCTTTTATGCCACTAGTATTCTTGGTTATCTTGCTGTGCAGCTGATGTGACTCGCGACTTTATGGCCTGATTGCACACCTGGAAATTCAATCAACCATGAAGCCCGTTGGGACTTGGTTCGACCCTGTTTTTCTCAGAGAAGTTGCGCCAGGGTATCCATGCGAAAGCCGGCTCACAGTTAAAGACACCAAAAGGGTCATCGAAACCACAGAAGAACAAGTATTTTGACAGGTAAAGACATAATACGATTACTGCAAAGTTTTACAGCGCACGAGCGCACATCACAGGCATAGTATCAAAATACGGCTAAGTTATTACAATACTGTGCCCCAAGGGCCAAATAAGACAAGTTTTTATGCAGACATAGCTGCTGAGCAATTGTTTAAGAACCGGCTTCAGGAGCCGGGTTAGTGGAAGGAGTGGTGGCTGGAGTATCTTCCTTGGCGCTGGCCGAGTCATCCTTCGCCGTTTCTGCTTCTACTTCCCGGTTCTTGGGGGCTCTGTTGTTGCGCCATGTCACAAGCTGAAGGGATTGAAAGTAGTTTTCATCTTCATCTTCCACTGGTGCGCGCGATGGTGGTGGCACAGTGGGAGTTGAGGAGCTTGGCGCAGCGGAAGCACTGGGGACAGTGGGGCCTTCACCAATTGATTCCTTGTAGCTTTGAAGGAGGTCAATGCGTTGAGGTTCTTCATCAACAATTTCGTCATTGGTCTCGCTGTAGCCGTATTGTATGGAATTCAGTTTCAAGCCATTGGCAATTTGGGTAGCCACGTGCCGGGTTTGCTTCACAGCCCGGCTGTACGCTTTCCGATCAAAAGCAGTGCCATCTGCGTTGAACTGAGGAAATCCTGATGCAAGGGGACCCGGTTCCAAGTTGGGATAATAGGCTTTGGCCAAGGCCAAGCTGCGCATTGCACCGGCTCTGCACGCGGACCTCTTCAGCAATTGGATCCAGTTTGGCATCGTGGATAAATGAGCCAGTACTTCAGTATAAGTGCTGGGCGGGTTCTCCCAATTTCTGGCGGTTTTGATGACTTCGCAGCTACCAAAATATAATTGGCGCACCAGTGTATACATACATTTGATTTTCTCGGTGGCGGTTTTGCGAATGTTACCATCGCGCGCGCCTGCAAAGTGAAAACTATGTTAGGCATAGTTTATATGCCGGGTTTGGAAGAGAAAAATTTACCGGGTTTGAGAACATCATGCTTACCAACAAGAGAGGCAACCATAGCACTAATCATCTTTTTCAGGCGAGATAGCTCGCTGGTAGTTGCATCCAACTTCTGTTGAAGGTTGGTCAGCTGCTCTTGAAAGTTTTCTTCATGCTCTTGCATGTCCCGTTTCAGATCAGAATTTTCTGCTTCAAGGTAGTTATTTTTTCTTCCAGGGCTTGAAGTTTGTTGGTTTCTTTAGCCCGGGCTTCAATCTCAGCTTTTAAGGTTCCTTGGAGCCGGGCTACTTCCTCATTGGCCTTGCTCACATGCTCCTGTTAAAAAAAAGAGGCAAGTCAGAGTTCTTTACAAGGTTTTAAAGTTTACGAAGTGAAAAGTGAAGTCCCAGGTTGCTGCGGGCAGCTAACCCGGCACTTGGGGGCTACAGTTTTGAAGTTTTTAATGATTTGTGGAGTTAAAGGTGTGAAAGTCCCAGGTTGTTGCGGGCAACTAACCCGGCACTTGGGGGCTACATGGTTCAAAGTTTTGTTCTATGAAGTATGATTTTGATAGCGGAAAGTGTTTCAAGACCCGGCTTGTTATAAACATACAACCCGGGCCTTGGGGGATACAGGTTGAAGTTTTTTGCCAAGTTATTGTTGTTTCAAGCACCAAGTTCATCAACAAGTGATAATCTTGGAGCTTGGGGGCTAGTAAGGTTATGGTTATAGATAACTATATTAAAGATTACAAGAAGTAAAAGGACAGTAAATATTGTGCACCTGGTATCGTTTCTGAAGTAGGGTGACAAGTTCACTCTCCAAGTTCTTGTGATAAGCAATGCGAGAGAAGTACTCCTCGCACAGAGCAGGTGTGGACATGGAATCCAAAGCCGCCAAATCCAAAGAAGAAACTGGGTCCTTGCCCTTGGCAGAGGGATCCACTTTGACTTCAGGAGTAATAATCTTGGTAAGAGCTTGAGAGGCACTAGGAACCGGGCCTTGATGAGACCCGGTGATTTGCACTTCTGGGTCAATCTCTTTTGTCCCAGAGCCGTGTCCAGGAGATGAAGCATTGGTAGCTGGTTCAGGAGCAGGAGCAGGGGGACTTGGTGGTGAGGCTACCACGTTCTCAGCGCCAGATTCTTCTTTTCGAGCCGGCTCCTCGATTTGTACCTCCATTTCAGAAGGTTCAGTGGTTGTGCGTGGAGGAGAGGCAACTGGAGGAGAATCCGGGTCTTCTTCTTCCACGATAGCCTTAGCACTGAAACAAAAGAGAAGCAGTTAGTCACAGCAAAGATTGCAAAGTATTGAAAAAGAAGAGATAGTGAAGCATTTCTAACCCGGTATTGATGTGAAAATCCTCGGGCGTGCTAACAGCGTCCGAGGAAGAAGTATCTGATGAACGAGAGCGTTTAGGGACCCGGATTTTTCCAGCTAAAGGATACTTTGAGCTGGGCGTCTTCTGGATGGATTTGGCCCAGCTTGATAAAGATTGTTGAGGGATACCTGAGTTCAAGGATACGTGGGCTGAAGAAGACCGGGTCCGCGGTCTCTTGTTTGCCTCGGCCTCCTTCTCAAGCTCCTTTTCCTGTGTTGGTACTTGAGTTTGAGATGAGTTCGTTGTACAAGTTGAAAAACGAGAAATTGGCACCTTTGCAATGGCGGCTCGGGTCCGCTTTTGTGGAGTGGGTGCAGCAGTTTCAGGACCCGGCAATGCATCTGAAGCCGGGTCAGAGGGGCCTGGAATAAGATGAGCCGGATTGTCAGTAGAAGGGCCCGGGTTTGGGACCTCGTTGTTAAGCAAGTTGATGAAGAGCCGGCCTAGGGAGTCTAGCTCACCTTCTTCTTCTTCTTCTTGGTTGTCACTCTCTGTGTCTTCTTCAGCAGAGGAAGTGGGGGTGTAGTCAACGCTCCACCACTTGGAGTCCTGAGAAAAAGTTGCATGAGTAAAACCGTATACAAGATTTACCGGGTTATGATCTGCAGGGATATGAAAAGATAAAAGTTTTACCGTGGGAGGTTTGTTCTTGGCGCTGAACGGGGCGAGCCCGTTTTCCGCGATCTTAGTTTTCTTCTCACCAAGAAGCCTCTTGGCGTTCTTCACAATTTGGTCGTCAAGCAGTGTGATTTCAGAATATCGCATATCATCTGTGGTCTCTTCTGTGTATTCATAGAAGAGCCGGGTTCTGATACTCAGTGGCTGGATAAACCAGCCGATCCAGCACTTAACCAAATCTGTCCCACGGAGGCCATGGGCGAGTAGGGCTCTGGCCCGGCTGTGGAGGCCTTCAAGTGCTTCTCGCTTTTCCAATTCAGCGTAACTGTTCATCTTGGGGGTGTACACCAGTGCAGAATTTCTGAAGGCCGGGAATTTGGCTTCATCTGCTTCTGGAGAGGTGTCTTTGCAATAGAAATAAGTGTTTTGCCACCCCTTAGGGTGGCTGGCCAAAGCGAGAGCCGGGAAATTGCATTCCTTGCGGCGCTGGATGGAGACGCCCCCATACGGGCCCAGAGGTTGATTTTTACGAGATGGGTTGCAGTAAAAAATGTCAAGGAAGAAATCAAGGGATGGAGGAATCTGGAGATAGTCCTCACAGAAAACAACAAAGTTGCTGATGTTCAGGATTGAATTGGGCGCCACATCCATTGGAGTGAGCCCGTAATACTTAAAGACTTGACGAAAAAAGAGAGAACCCGGGGGGCGGAGACCCCGGGTTACGTGATCTAAAAGAACGACCACTTCACCTTTTTCAGGAGTGGGCCGGGTCTCCTCTCCAGGCGCACGCCACTGGATCTCCTCCTGAGGCGGGAGTTCACCCCGGTTCACGAATGACTGGAGCGTGGTCTTGGTTGCGCTGGACCGTGTCCAGTTCACAGGAGCGGCTGTGGGCGCACCGCTAGATCCGCCCTTTGCGGAGCTGGGAGGTTTCTTTGCAAGAGATTTTGCAGCTTTGGGCCCTCCTGCCATCTTCTTCTCCTTCACCATGGTTGGAGATCAACGAGGTGCCTAAGCGGTAACAATGGCGAAGAACGATGAACATGATAAGAACCCTAGCTCAGATGCAAATGTGGATAGAGGAGTGCAGATTGAATCTAGACAAAATGAGGAGCGGAATCGGGTGCGCAGCACAAGTAAAAACAAAGATTGGAGTTACCTTGGAGATTAGTTGAAGTTGGAGAGCTCGATTCGAGATCGGATCTGCGGCTGCTACAGTGCTTGCGCGAAGTTGGAGATGAGTTTGAGAATGGGGAAAATGACTGCGCGAGGTCGTGGCCAGATATTTATAACCGCGGTGAAAACCCTAGGGGTAACATGGTAAAAATGAGTGGATAAGATAAGCATCTTCTCCGGGAAGTCAGCGACAATCAGACAGGACAAAAAGGATATTCCAACTCATTTATGGTGTCTCAGTGAGATGGCTGAGTAGAAATTTTCGCTAAGTGTTGGGTGTGAAACCCGGAGATACACGGTGTAGAATGAGAAAGCCGGGTCATGAGATAACCCGCCAAGAAGAGCTGGCTTAACAAGACAGAGGGAAATGAAACTTGATATCTTGTACATATTTATTATCTTTGTATTTCAGGTGATTAACCAGGCAAGCCAGAACACCAGCATTGATCAAGAAACAAACAACGCAAGATAGAAGCAAAGCGTGGCAACCTGGTTACCTGGTTAACCTGGGGGCTACTGATGGAGGGATAATAACCCGGTAGGCCCATGACGAGGAAAACATGACCCGCCAGGCAGGAGGCCCGGCGAGGCCAGTTAACCCTCAGCATAGGCCGGGTTACGGTGCTGGGCGGTATCTTGGCGATGACCCGGCTATTCATGAAGAATGTTCCAGAAGGTCCAGAGGCGGTTCAAGAGGCGGTTCTATACTTGGAATACACGAAGGATAAAGGAGTAGTAGTAGGACTCAGAGTTCGGGTAGAACCCGGCCTATCATGTACGCGACCAGGAGGCCCGGTATCTATATAAACCGGCCCCTGCCCCTTAGACAAGAAGACTTTTCGTAATCCCAAGCTTTAGGCGAGACATACAATCCTTGTAACCTAGATCGAGATCCGGCTCTGTTGTAGTAGCCGGGTTATCGAGACAGAGATCGAGATTAATAATAAGATAGCAGGAAGTAGGTCTTTATCTCCAATGGAGAGGCCGAACCTGGGTAAACCTTTGTCCCCTGCCGTGCTAAACAAACACCCAGACACCAGAGTCGCCTTGCCCAAAAGTTTAAGCTACCCTCAAGTAGCATCTGCCGTGTTTTCTACCCCACGACAAGACCATTGACTTGGATCACTTCAATTCATTCACATGTGCCTTACAATATTATTTGATCAAGATTATGATGGTAGCATGTCACCTCAAAATTATTTTGTTTTTATCGTTTACCTACTCGAGGACGAGCAGGAACTAAGCTTGGGGATGCTGATACGTCTCAAACGTATCTATAATTTTTGATGTTCCAAGCTGATATTATACCAATTGTTACATGTTTTTATATACACTTTATCATTTTTTATACATTTTCTGGGACTAACCTATTAACAAGATGCCGAAGTGCCAGTTCTTGTTTTCTGCCTTTTTGTATTCCAGAAAAGCTAGTCTGGAAATATTCTCGGAATTGGACGAAAATTACGGAGGCACCTATTTTATCAGAAGACATCTAGAGTCCGAAGGAGAGACGAAGTGGAGCCACGAGGGCCCCATGTGCCGGAGTCAGATTTCAGCTAGAAAAAGCACCGTCAAGACACTATTTCTGGAGCTCTAAAATATTTTCAAGAAGACAGAAGTTCCTATTTTATCAGAAGACGGAGTCAGCCAAAAGGGGAGGCTGAGATGGGCCAGGAGGGGCCCACACCACCCCTGGGCGCGGCCAGGAATCTCCAGGCGCCCTAGGGTGGTGTCGCCTCCTCGTTGCACCGCCTCGCAACGCCCTTTCGCCTACTTATTCCCCCCGACGCGAAAACCCTAATGCCTGGACGATTTCCTCAGAAAAGTTCCAGAGCTCCGCCGCCACCAAAAACCCTAATTCGGGGGACAGAAGTCTTTGTTTCGGCACCTTGCCGGGATGGGGAATTGCCCCCGGAGCCATCTCCATCGACGCCACCGCCATCTTCATCGCCGTCGCTGCCTCCCATGATGAGGAGGGAGTAGTTCTTCATCGGGGCTGAGGGCTCTACCGGTAGCTACGTGGTTTATCTCTCTCTCCCATGGTGTGATCTTTATGTGATCATGAGCTTTGTAATCTAGTTGAATCCATAGATGTACTCTTCATTATCTTATATTCTACTCAAGTGGTTTTATTAATGTAATCTCCGAGCCACCTTTGTCCCACGGTGCGAAGTTGACAGTGTGCGCCCCGTGTGTGGCTCTTAGGCTAAAGATTGCAGAAATACTTATCATGAGTTATTATTTGCGTTGGATGTCTCTATGAAATTGTGGTGTTTGTCTAGTACTATTTAGGGCACTCAAGTTGACAGTGTGGGGTTCCCTAGATATGGAATGCGACTTTAAGGTGTGCTTTTATAGCCCTACGCGGTGGATTGGTGTTCGTTATCCAACGAGAGAATAACTCAGAGTAGCATAGTGAAGAGGAAATATCTATGTATTCAATTATATTATTATTGTGAGAGTGACCACTAGTGAAAGTATGATCCCTATGCCTTGTTCTAAGCATTGAAACACCGTTTACAACCAGTTCTGCTACATGTTTGCTTGCTGCCATTTTATTTCAGATTGCAATTACCACTTATAATCATCCATATTACTTGTATTTTAATATCTCTTCGCCGAACTAGTGCACCTATACACCTGACAAGTGTATTGGGTGTGTTGGGGACACAAGAGACTTCTTGTATCTTAATTGCAGGGTTGCTTGAGAGAGATATCTTTGACCTCTACCTCCCTGAGTTCGATAAACCTTGGGTGATTCACTTAAGTGAAACTTGCTGCTGTTCTACAAACCTCTACACTTGGAGGCCCAACACTGTGTACAAGAATAGAAGCGTGCGTAGACATTACTTCTCTAGGAGTAAAATACTTAGGAAAGAAAACCTTTCTCAAAATACTCCAGTCCATAGTGACTTCTTCATCTAAAGACCTGAACCAAATACGAGCATTATCAGATAAAGACAGATATAACAGCTTCCTTTTTACCTGATCTTCAGAAATACCAGGAAGTCTAAATAAACCACATATAGCCTCAATTGTTTCCATGTGTTCACGTGCAGATTTAGTTCCATCTCCTGCAAATGGATTTTTCATAACTCTTTAACATGACCAACGGGAATTTATATCCCACTTTAGGTATCTCAGGCACAGTAATTTCAACAGTTTTAGGAGCATAGGCACTTTCATATAGAGCAAGATGTAGCGAGGCACGATTCATAAATGCCATAGTAGCAATGAGATAAAACAGTAAATAAAATTCACCTTTCAAGTTTCCTTACCAAACTTCTTACCAATAGTGCTACGCTCCCTGGCAACGGCGCCAGAAAAGTATCTTGATGACTCCCAAGTGCAGGAGATCAATTGTAGTACCTTTCGAATAGAAAAGGTTGTCGAACCCACGAGGAGCGAAGGTATTGGTTATTTGAAATGATAAATAGACAATAAAAGATGCAAGTGTTTTTGGTATTTTCGATTGTATAATTGCAAGACAGTGACAATGCAGCAAATAAATGATAACAACTAAAAAATCTCAAAGAGAGAGAAAGCCCAATCCTCTATGTGTAAGAGGACAAGCTCAAGTGATGTGTAACTTATATGTTGAAAACGTTCCGAGGGCGGCATGGATATTGCTAGGCATATAGATTTATTAAACAACACGTTGAATATCTTGTCTAGTTTTAATCTTCTTCGGACGGAGCTATTATTAAGTACAGCTAAATAAATAGACTAAACCCCTTATGATGGATCATGTGGCCAATTAAATGACAGCACAAGAATTATTAAGATATAAAATCCCACCATAGCATTACGCTCTAGGTTCCCGATACTAATACCCTGTAAAGTAACTTAATGATTCGGTCTCAGGCTTTCGTGTCCTCCCAAGTCTCCCTCACGCCATTACACTACGGTGTTCTCCTATGAACCCATATAGGTGAAGTGTTTATGCAGTCGACGTTCGCACAATACCATCATAGAATCACACAAAAGATAAACACTAGACAAAATACAAACACAAGTCATATATAAATCATTGCCAATTCATCCAATGCCCTCAGGAACATACGGGAACTACTCACAATGTGCAAACATGATGATATTCAGTGGCATAAGTGGTACAACACAATCTGAAAATATAAACTTCACTACCAAATAATGACAAGTACTCAATCACAAACATGAATAGTAGCACAAGATAAGTATCTAGGGTATAGCAACTCTCAAACTACGAGGGGGACAGAGTGGATCACGGAGATGATGATGGAGATGGTGCTGGTCTTGGTGATGGTGATGATGTAGAGGCCTCCTCCCACGCCAAGGAGGAGAGGTGATGATGTTGACGGTGATTTCCCCCTTCTCCGGAGCTCCGGAGCAGCAGGATCTGATCCCCTCGGAGGGAATCAAGAGTTTTGCCGCCGCCGCGGCCTCGGATGGACTTGGAAAACTTAGGGCGTTCCTTTTCGGGCGAGACGGAGACCTCGTTAAAAAGCCCCCGGGGAGGAAGTGCCCGAGGCTCCATTTGGTGGGTCCCACGTGGTCAGGGTATCTGGCCACGTGGGCCCACCCATTTTGGGCCTCGTGGCCTTCCTCGCTTGCTTCTTCTTCCCTCTGGTGTTCTCCCGAAGAAAAATCAGCTGTGCAATTTTCCTTTTATTAATTGGGCCTTCGTAGCTCCTGAAACAATAAAAACATGAAAAAGGAGGTTTTCTGCCTCCCAGAAATTAAATACTAAAAATAGGGACTTTGTAGGAAAGTCCCCTAAATCATCTAAAACATGTAAAAACAATGATATAGTAATGCAAATAACATCCTAATATGGTGGTATAAGTGGTATAGATGATGATATAAATGCACGTATCAATATTTCAATCAAGTTCCTATGCTCTATACAACCTTTATCTTACACTTTCCATGGCTAACTGAATTTTCAGGTGCCTTCCTTTTCATTCACTTTCCAAGAGCATAAGTATGAAAAAGAAGTGAGCCCAGCTCACTTGGTTAGGGAAGTGGATGTACAACCCAGCCACCCAAGTTCAAATCCTCACGGATGCGAATTTGGGTTCTTATTATTTAAAAGTAAAAAATCTGCTGTAGGGGCTTCCCCTACCGCATTCCTTTCAAAAAAAGAGCATAAGTATTGAAATATCCATGATTCATTAATTTGCTCAAAAGATACTAGATTCTAACAAGAGTGTTTCATATCCTTTTCATTAAACCCTTCCCAACTTTTATCCTACAAGACTATATCTCAACCTTAAACTATTAATTTTCAAGTCATATTGACTCATTCTCTTTACTTATTTTATAATGAGATAATTTTACAATTGTCCAACTACTCAAGTTAATTAAGTTCAAGGCAAGATGTGACTGAAACTTAAATATGCCACGCTCATTTGCATGAGTGTTACCCATAAATCTCCAAACAAGGGAATCATGGATGACACCATACTTTCATATTCATTGATAAACCACAAGATAGAGATACATGATAATGGTCCATGAGCTCACACATGCCTAAGAGATATTGATAACTAAACGATAAAAGCAAAACACACCACGACTAGATAGATATGATAAACTAGTAGAGATAACGATTAGGTGGAACTCCCCCAAGCTTGACGTTGATGGCGTGAATCACACGCTCGTTGGGAGACCCCAAGAGGAAGGTATGATGCAGTTCAGCAGCAAGTTTTCCCTCAGAAAGAAACCAAGGTTATCGAACCAGTAGGAGCAGCAACTCTTCAGAAGGTTGTTGGTGGCGCCGTACTCGATCACCAACGTGGAATCTGCACACAACACAATCAAACTACTTTGCCCCAACGAAACAGTGAGGTTGTCAATCTCACCGGCTTGCTGAAAACAAAGGATTAAACGTATGGTGTGGAAAATGAGTATTAAATTGCAGAGAATGAAAAAGGAACAGTTTGCAGTTTGTGGTTGTTTAATCAGTGTAAAAGAATGGACCGGGGTCCACAGTTCACTAGTGGTGTCTCTCCATAAAAGATAACTAACATGTTGGGTGAACAAATTACAGCTGGGCAATTGACAAATAGTGAGCGCATGACAATGCATATACATGACATGTTGACTACTATGATATTTAATTGGGCATTACGACAAATACATAGACCGTTATCCAACAGCATCTATGACTAATAATCCACCGCCGGGTTGTCATCCGAGTCCCCCGTTGGTATTAAGTTGCAAGCAACGGATAATTGCATTAAGTAAAGCGCGTAATGTAAACAAACACATATCCCGTGGACATAGCATCGTTAGGTTATCCCTAGTGGCAACAGCACATCCACAACCTTAGAACTTTCTGTCACTGTCCCAGATTAAACGGAGGCATGAACCCACTATCTAGCATAAATACTCTCTCTTGGAGTTACAAGCATCTACTTGGCCAAAGCATCTACGAGTAACGGAAAGCATGCAAGATCTTAAATAACATATAAGATAGATTGATAATCAACTTGACATAGTATTCAATATTCATCGGATCCCAGCAAACACAACATGTAGCATTACAATAATATGATCTTGATCATGTAGGGCAGCTCACAAGATCTAAACATGATGGCACAAAGTGGAGAGACAACCATCTAGCTACTGCTATGGACCCGTAGTCCAAGGATGAACTACTCACGCATCACTCCGGAGGCAGGCATGGCGATGTAGAAGCCTCCGGTGACGATTCCCCTCTCCGGCAGGGTGCCGGGAAGAGGTTCTGAACCCTCCCGAGCTAGGGTTGACGGCGGCGGCGTCTCTGGAACTTTTCGTGGATATTTGCTCAGGTACTTAGGGTTTTCGCGTCGGGGGGAATAAGTAGGCGAAAGGGCGGCGGCTGGAGACCCCCGAGGGGCCCACACCACCCTAGGGCGCGGCAGAGGGGGGCCCGCGCCCTAGTGCGTGTGGCCCTGGTGGCCCTCCTCTGTTGCTCCTTCGCTCCGTCAGGTGTGTTCTGGAAAAATAGGGACCCCCGTGTAGTTTCGTCCAATTCCGAGAATATTTCCAGACTAGCTTTTCTGGAATACAAAAACAGCAGAAAACAGGAACTGGCACTTCGGCATCTTGTTAATAGGTTAGTCCCAAAAAATGTATAAAAGTGATATAAAGTAGATGCAAAACATGTAGCAATTGGTATAAAACAAGCATGGAACATCAAAAATTATAGATACGTTTGAGACGTATCAGCATCCCCAAGCTTAGTTCCTACTCGTCCTCGAGTAGGTAAACGATAAAAACAAAATAATTTTTGAGGTGACATGCTACCATCATAATCTTGATCATATAATATTGCAAGGCACATGTAAATGAATGAAGTGATCCAAGTCAATGGTCTATAATTTGCTACCAAATAGATAATGAGTAAACAATGAATCACACAAGCTAAACGTTTTCATGAATAGTACTTTCGAGACAAGCATCAAACAGTTTTGCATAAGTGTTAACTCATAAAGCAATAGTTTCTAATAAAAGGTATTTAATCAACACAAAGGAAGAATTTAGTTTCAGCATTTGCTTCAACTTTCAACATATTTATCTCATGGATATTGTCAACACAAAGTAGTATAACAAGTCCAATACATTGCATATAACGCATGTTGTAACAAAGTTGACACTAGTGTTTGCTTGTGGAAGACAGAAAGAATAGGAAAACTGACTCAACATAAAAGTAAAAGAAAGGCCCTTCGCAGAGGGAAGCAGGGATTAATCATGTGCTAGAGCTTTTAGGTTTTTGAAAGCATATAGAGATTGCATAAAATATTTGATACTCCTCCCAACCTTGCTAACACAAGCCATGGCTAACCGAATCCTCGGGTGCCTTCCATCAATCACATACCATGGAGGAGTATCTATTTTTGAGAGGTGTTTGTTAATTGTCAACGAATGGTAGCGGGTGAGAACAGTATTCTACCTGTCAAACGGACTTTTAAGAGCGGCTCCCATGAAGGACGTTATTTCTACCAGCAAGGCAGATCATCCCTCTTTCTCTTTGGTTTACACACATTCAGGTATTTCACTGTTTGTCATTGCTTACTGATGAATCAGGGCAAAAGTGTGAAGAGAATTAATTGGTTAAAGTTGTAATTAATTGGGACTGGGCACCCCGTTGCCAGCTCTTTTTGCAAGTTATTGGATAAGCGGATGTATATGCCACTAGTCCAGGTGTAAAAGTCCATTCGACAAATAGAATAAAGAATAACCACACTAATTCCTCATGAGCTAGTAAACATTGACACAAAAAGGGAATAATAACATTTTGAATAATTTAAAGGTAGCACATGAAAAATTTACTTGGAGTGGCAAGGAAATACCACATATAGGTAGTTATGGTGGACACAAATGGCATGGATTTTGGCTCAAGGATTTGGATGCACGAGAAGCATTCCCTCTCAGTACAGAGTTTAGGCTAGCAAGGTTATGTAAGCAAACAAGAATATCAACCCGTACACCAAGTTTTATATGACAAACATATTGCAAACGTTATAAGACTTCATACCGTCTTCCTTGTTAACCAAACCCTGTTATTAGAAAATATCTAGACCTTAGAGATACCACCGATGCAAACCAAATTTTCAACAAGCTTTACGGTAGTTCTTCACTAATAGGCTTAACTCATGTGATGCACAATTTAATCATGATCTACTTGTTAACTCAAAACAATTGACAAGCATCAAGTTATCCATTTTAGTGATCTACAAGATTAAGCAAGTTTTTCCTTATACCAATTACCACATGCAACATTTTCTGAACCAACCAAACACCAATCAATTTATTTAATCAACTCTCCAAACAAATATAAGTGAAGCAAGAGAGTACTTTCTACAAAAGAAAGCTAATAGCTCTGACAAGAGATACATGAAAACAAGAGCTAAAAGCTGAACAGCGCTAGATATGAATACTCAACAAATATAAGTGAAGAATAGGAGTATTCTCATGAAAAAGCGGAGCGTGTCTCTCTCCCAATCAAGAATGCTAGGGTCCAGTCAAGCTTTATTGAAAATAAAAGTGCAATACTGAAAATAAAAGCACACAGACGCTCCAAGAAAAGCACATATGATGTGAAAGAATTAAAATATAGTTTCACTAGAGATGACCTGATAATTTTGACGATGAAGAAGGGGATGCCTTGGGCATCCCCAAGCTTAGACGCTTGAGTCTTCTTGAAATATGCTGGGGAGATCCATGGGAGCCTCCCCAAGCTTAAGCTCTTCACTCTTCTTGATCCTATTATATCATCCTTCTCTCTTGACCCTTGAAAACTTCCGTCACACCAAACTCAAAGTAGATCTCATTAGAGGGTTAGTGCATAATCAAAAATTCACATGTTCTATAAAGACGCAATATGATTTGTTACTTTAAACATTAGCTACAGCCACTGATGTTATGTGAAGCTCTTCCACCCAAAAAAGAATTTCACTCAACACTAGTAAAAGAGAGAATGCAAAATAAAAAGGCATAATCTGTCTAAAACAGAACAGTCCGCAAAGACGAATTTTTTCGAGGCACTTACGACGCTCAGATCGAGAAACTCTGAACTAATGAAAGATTCAGACATTCATAAAGATTACGCACAAAAATTTTCAGATTTAATTAACAATCTGGTGATTTTAGGAATTTCGTACAGTGAACAGCAAAAATCTGTTTCTGCGCAGCAATCAAAATTAAGCATCTCTTAACATTAGAGGCTACTCTTGGCACAACAATGCGAGAAAATAAAGATACAAAGGAGTTGCTACAGAAGTAAACACCTCCTTGACTCAATAAAAGAAAAATTGCAGAAAAAAAAAATGGGTTGCCTCCCATAAGCGCTTTTCTTTAACGCCTTTTAGCTAGGCACAAAGCATGCATCAAGTATTACCAAGTGAAGAAGCATCAACATTGTAATTTGTTCGAACAATAGAATCATAAGGTGGCTTAATCTTCTTCCTAGGAAAGTGTTCCATACCTTTCTTGAGAGGAAATTGATATTTTATATTCCCTTCTTTCATATCAATAATAGCACCTACAGTCTAAGAAAAGGTCTTCCCAGCACAATAGGGCATGATGGATTGCATTCAATATCCAAGACAATAAAATCAACGGGGACATAATTGTTGTTAACCATGATAAGAACATCATCAATTCTTCCCAAAGGTTTTTTAATAGTAGAATCACAAGGTGAACATCCAAGTAACAATTTTCCAAAGGTGCTAAATCAAGCATATCATATAATCTTTTAGGCATAACAGAAATACTAGCACCAAGGTCACACAAAGCATTGCAATCAAAGTCATTCAATTTCATTTAATGATGGGCTCCCAACCATCTTCTAACTTCCTAGGGATAGAAGCTTCATGTTTTAATTTTCTTCCCTAACTTGCATGAGAGCATTAGTAATATGTTTAGTAAAAGCCATGTTTATAGCACTAGCATTAGGACTTCTAGCTAGCTTTTGCAAGAACTTAATTACTTCAGAAATATTGCAACCATCAAAATCAAAGTCATTATTATCAAAAGTAATGGAGTTATTATCTTCCTTATTGCTAGAAATTTCAGCATCTTTATCAAGGACAGTTTCAGAGTTATCAGGCAATTTAGGACATTTTGCAATAGAAGTGGAAACATTACCAACACCAATTATCTTGCCATTAATGGTAGGAGGTTTGTGCTAACACTTGAGTTTGAAGCATTTTCAGAAGTAGTAATAGTATAAACTCTAGCAATATTATTCTTTCTAGCAATTTCATCCTCTCTTTCCCATCTAGCATGCAATTCAGCTAACATCCTCACATTGTTATCAATTTTAACTTGTATAGCATTGAGAGTTTTGCTCTCTTTAACATCATGAGGCATGTTCTTTAGTTTCAACAAGTCAACATCAAGAGCAAGACTATCAACTTTAGAGGAAAGCACATCAATTTTCCCAAATTTCTCCTCAACAGTTTTATTGAAAGCAGTTTGTGTACTAATAAATCCTTAAGCATAACTTCAAGATCAGGGTACACTCTTATTATTGTTTAGGAGTTACTATAGGAATTTCCATAACCATTGCCACTATTAGAAGGATAGGGCCTATAATTGCTATTACCAAAATTATTCCTATAAGCATTGTTGTTGAAGTTATTATTTTTAATGAAGTTCACATCAACATGCTCTTCTTGAGCAACCAAAGAAGCTAAAGGAACATTATTTGGATCAACATGTGTTTGACCATTTGCAAGCATAGACATAATAGTATCAATTTTGGCACTCAAGGAAGAGGTTTCCTCAACAGAATTTACCTTCTTACCTGTTGGAGCTCTCTCGGTGTGCCACTCAGAATAATTAATCATCATATCATCAAGAAGCTTTGTTGCAGCACCCAAAGTGATGGACATAAAGGTACCTCCAGCGGCCGAATCCAATAAATTCCTTGAAGAAAAATTTAATCCTGCATAGAAGGTTTGGATGATCATCCAAGTAGTCAGTCCATGAGTGGGACAATTTTTAACCAATGATTTCATTCTCTCCCATGCTTGAGCAACATGTTCATTATCAAATTGCTTAAAATTCATTATGCTACTTCTCAAAGAAATAATCTTAGCAGGAGGATAATATTTTCCAATAAAAGCATCTTTGCATTTAGTCCATGAATCAATACTATTTCTAGGCAAAGATAGCAACCATTCTTTAGCACGTCCTCTCAAGGAGAAAGGAAAAAGTTTCAGTTTAATAATATCACCATCTACTTCCTTGAGCTTTTGCATTTCACAAAGTTCAACAAAGTTATTAAGGTGAACAGCAGCATCATCAGTACTAACACCAGAAAATTGCTCTTTCATAACAAGATTTAAAAGTGCAGGTTTAATTTCATAAAATTCTGCTGAAGCAGCAGGTGGAGCAATAGGTGTGCATATGAAATCATTGTTGTTCGTGCTAGTGAAATCACACAACTTAGTGTTCTCAGGAGTACTCATTTTAGCAGAATAAAAACAGACAGAAAATAACTTGAAAGTAAACTAGATGCAAGTAACTAATTTTTTTGTGTTTTTGATAATTGAAAGCAAACAAGATAAAATAAAATAAACTAAGCAAGACAAAAACAAAGTAAAGAGATTGGAAGCGTGAAACTCCCCTTGCAGAAGACTGCTGTCTCCCCGGCAACGGCGCCAGAAAAATGCTGGCGCTGTTGACGGGAGAGTATTTGAGGATGATGATGAGTACTTCCCGGCAACGGCGCCAGAAAAAGAGCTTGATGGCGTGAATCACACTCGTTGGGAGACCCCAAGAGGAAGGTATGATGCAGTTCAGCAGCAAGTTTTCCCTCAGAAAGAAACCAAGGTTATCGAACCAGTAGGAGCAGCAACTCTTCAGAAGGTTGTTGGTGGCGCCGTTATCGATAACCAACGTGGAATCTGCACACAACACAATCAAACTACTTTGCCCCAACGAAACAGTGAGGTTGTCAATCTCACGGCTTGCTGAAAACAAAGGATTAAACGTATGGTGTGGAAAATGAGTATTAATTGCAGAGAATGAAAAAGGAACAGTTTGCAGTTTGTGGTTGTTTAATCAGTGTAAAAGAATGGACCGGGGTCCACAGTTCACTAGTGGTGTCTCTCCATAAAAGATAACTAACATGTTGGGTGAACAAATTACAGCTGGGCAATTGACAAATAGTGAGCGCATGACAATGCATATACATGACATGTTGTTACTATGATATTTAATTGGGCATTACGACATAATACATAGACCGTTATCCAACAGCATCTATGACTAATAATCCACCGCGGGTTGTCATCCGAGTCCCCCGTTGGTATTAAGTTGCAAGCAACGGATAATTGCATTAAGTAAAGTGTAATGTAAACAAACACATATGCCCGTGGACATAGCATCGTTAGGTTATCCCTAGTGGCAACAGCACATCCACAACCTTAGAACTTTCTGTCACTGTCCCAGATTAAACGGAGGCATGAACCCACTATCTAGCATAAATACTCTCTCTTGGAGTTACAAGCATCTACTTGGCCAAAGCATCTACGAGTAACGGAAAGCATGCAAGATCTTAAATAACATATAAGATAGATTGATAATCATGAATAGTATTCAATATTCATCGGATCCCAGCAAACACAACATGTAGCATTACAATAATATGATCTTGATCATGTAGGGCAGCTCACAAGATCTAAACATGATGGCACAAAGTGGAGAGAAACCATATAGCTACTGCTATGGACCCGTTAGTCCAAGGATGAACTACTCACGCATCATACGGAGGGAGGCATGGCGATGTAGAAGCCTCCGGTGACGATTCCCCTCTCTGGCAGGGTGCGGGAAGAGGTTCTGAACCCTCCCGAGATAGGTGTGACGGCGGCGGCGTACTCTGGAACTTTTCGTGGATATTTGCTCAGGCACTTAGGGTTTTCGTCGGGGGGGAATAAGTAGGCGAAAGGGCGGCGGCTGGAGACCCCCGAGGGGCCCACACAACCCTTGGCGCCGGCAGAGGGGGGAACCGTGCCCTAGTGGCGTGTGGGGCCCTGGTGGCCTCCTCTGTTGCTACTTCGCTCCGTCAGGTGAGTTCTGGAAAAATAGGGCCCCGTGTAGTTTCGTCCAATTCCGAGAATATTTCCAGACTAGCTTTTCTGGAATACAAAAACAGCAGAAAACAGGAACTGGCACTTCGGCATCTTGTTAATAGGTTAGTCCCAAAAAATGTATAAAAGTGATATAAAGTAGATGCAAAACATGTAGCAATTGGTATAAACAAGCATGGAGCATCAAAAATTATAGATACGTTTGAGA
>CAMZMU010000115.1:13433721-13563261 GCA_947311845.1 Poa pratensis | reverse complement strand
GGATAGAGACGTTCATTGTGGAGTTTTCTGGACCTGTCATTCAAGACTCCAAGATAGTGGACAATCTTCTGGCAAACTGCAAGAAATTAACTAGTAGTACTGCTCGATCTCGCTGCTCTCACTTGGGACACAAGTTGATTTAATTAGCACGTACTACTACATACGTCGATGTGACGTCACCACGCGCATGCATGAAGCTGCTACGTACAGGCGTACTAGTACTAAATAACTAGACGAATACCCCGCGCGTTGCTGCGGAAATTTCAAACATGATTCGCACTTATGTATCTTGATAAAAACAAATAAGTCCCAAAGTAACACTTCTTTTGAATAACAGAGAGTGCAGAAGATTATTAGTTTAACGAAACACACTTGTGTTGTTTATAATGGTCTTGGCAACCGTATAAAGGGAAATCACGGAAAATAGCTAATACTTAAAATGAAAGGAAACTTTTAGATCTTCGCCAATTCGTGATGTTACGTTCATAACTGAACTACGGCAGTAATACAAACTGTGTGCTCTCAACTGCATCCACCTAGGAATCAAGCACATGGTGAGACTTTATGCCCACGTGGGCATGCAAATGTGGGCATGCAAATGTGGACTACAGGATGCACAAAATGAATACACCATTTGATGCATAATTTGGGACCTTTGAAGTAGTCGGAGTACCATCTTAATTACTCGGTGTAAATCTTTGCAAGGAAACAGAGCAAAACGATGCAAAGGCGACATACTTCTGCATTAAATATTAACATTCAAGTGAAAAAGCATCAGCGTCTTACATCTCCTCTTTGCATCATCAGCGTCTTCCATCTGCTCTGCCAAAGAAAAGTGGGGGATAAGTTGGAGGACCAGCTGAATCGTGAACAACGCCTGCCATTACATTAGGTCGTGTGAATTCATTAACTTGAGTTAGAATCAGTCAAGTGAATTCATTAACTTGAATAAAGCATTGCTTGATCAATTAGACAGAATAGAGAGATAAGGGGAATGCACCTGATGAAAAAATAAGAGTAAAGATCTTTCACCCATTTCATTAAACATATGTCAGGCAATCTAACCAACTTCAGTCGGCGGTGTTCAGAATAGCCTTTCTAGATCCCTCGGTAGATTTAAATCCGTTTCAGATTGGTGCCCAACTGAAGCGCCATCCTTATGTAGCAGTATATCAAACGGAAATCAGCATATCAAAGTGTCACCATTCCTCAAAAAAGAAAAGGCAAATTTAATCACAGATAAAAAGCTCATGTCCTGGGATCAGACGTGCAGGGACGTTGATGCTTGGTGGAGGAAGAAAGAAGTGAGTGGCCTGATGAAACTTACGAATGATGTCGTTGCCAGTAAACTCGCGTTTGCTAGCCTGGCTGTACGATGCCCCGTAAGCTGTTCCGCTTATCATAGAAATCTTCTAGTGGCCAAGATCCCCAAGCCAATCTCGATCCATCGCTCGCTCAAGCACGCTGGTTTTTTCGTTAAGAAGGAGCGACAATTGAACGAAGGTGAGGATGAATGTGGTTGGGAGACTACGAAAGTGTACGACGCCCGCTGGAGAGAATCTAAACCAATGGCTCAGTGGCACATAAACTCAATCGTGGAGGAGGGTACCTGATATAGTGTGTAGCGAGGTCTTTAATGGCAGCATCCCTTCAGATGCCTCCAACAACTGTAGTGGAGGAGAGGAAGACGTATGACGACAACGGTTTCAGATTGGTGCCCAGCTTCCATTAGCTGTAGAAGGAAGCGAAGGGGACAACCAATGAGAGAAATCCAATCGTGTGCAAGTCACAGAAAAAAATAAAGTGGCGTGGTAATTGTGGTTAGGTACGTGTCATGCTCGCTGGGATGGACATCTTGCACACTGGAAATGGACGGACATAAAATCAAAATCGGATGGCTGAGATTATTTGATGATGTGGCTATGCTGCATGAGTAGATAGAAAATTCATAAATAAACTTAGTGAGGTTTTGCTTTATAAGAGGTATAGATTCAGTGGCTTTTTTTAGCCCTACATGGCTACATGTACGGTGACATCACTTGGCGACCATGAGTAGGAGTACTAGTTAGTTAATTAACGCGCATGTCGATGTTCCGGGCTGTAACCGCAGCTTCCAGTTCCAGAGCGAGTCTGAAGAAGTCAAATACTCCTCTAGATTGTTCTCATGTCAGTACCTACGTACGCAAGGCGTAAGCACACAGGGCTGCCATCCCACCGTTTACGTGGTACCGTGGGAGGGGAGAAAGAGCACAGTTTGCAACATGCCGTTAATTAGTTGGTCAATGCTTAACCACCACACCCACAATATACCATCCCGGCCGGCGGTTTGAGTGGAAGATGAGGTCTAGCTAGGACTAGCCGACTAGGTATTCCTAAATGTGGATATATTTAGTCATGTAACATGTCTAGATACATTCATATATGGTGTGAATAGCAAGTTAATTAAATTGAAACAGAGGGAAGTACGCACGTACTCCACGTGTCCACACGCAACTACTCCGTCCGTTTAAAAATGTAAGATTTTCTAGTCTTTCTGATTTTTGTCTCGATTCATTTCTAAATATGTCTGCATATTTACGAATTAGAAAAAAGTTAAAAAGGCTGAACCCAATGAAATCAAGATAATCCCTTCATAATTACTACTACCTCCGATCCGTAATAAGTGTCGCGGTTTTGAACTAACCCCAGTTCAAAACTACGACACTTATTTTGGATCGGAGGGAGTATTATTTTGCTCCAAATTACTAACTCATCTGTAGTTGTATATAGTGCGGTGAACCGAATGATTTTTTTAGCTTCGCCACTTGTACGGCCGTATAGACGTGATCGATCGATGTCGATCATGGCCATTCCATATGGCAGAGCATAGGGCTGGAATTCGAGCCGAGCCGAGTCGGCTCGGCTCGACTCGGTTAAACTCGGTGAATTAGCGAGTTAACTCGAACTCGACTCGTTCAACAAACGAGTTCAAAAATTGAACTCGGCTCGACTCGCTTAAACTCGCGAGTTGCTCGTTTAGCTCGGTCAAATTGTCAAATAAATGTACGATGTAATTTTCCAGAATTTTTGGACATGTAACAGTCGCATCAATCAGTAATAACATGATATCGCAACATATCTGATAAACCACAACAATCAATAATCATGTCGTAATAATAATATTGGCAAATTAGATCATATATAGACAAGAGACGGAACCAAATAAGGAACCACTAAATCCCAACTTAGTGCATATTTGAAACATAAGTTCAGTCATCACTTAGCTTACAGGTCCAGCATAATAAAGCATAATAAAGCTTACAGGTCTGAATGTCCAATATATAACATAGTTTAGAAAGATGGATAATTAAGCAAAATGTGTAGAAGCATGCATCCATTCCATGTCCAGTATCTACTGAAACTCCAAAAGGTCTTCACTCAACATGTCCTTCAACTTTTCTACATCTCTTCAAGTGCCTGTACAATACAAGTAAAGAAACAGATCAGGTTGTGTGTAGCAGGATAGGACATACATAGGTAAAAATAGATCAGCTTTCGTAAACAGATCAGGTTGTGTGTAGCAGGATAGGACATACTTGTCATCTAGCTACTTTCCACCACAGATTCTGGAAATGGAACCAGCTCAACATCATCATCATCATCATCTGGAACGGTCGCCTCTTCTTCGCTTGGCTGGCCTTGGACTCCAAGCTCGGTTGCCTCTCCATGGCGCGGTGGTCGGGCGAGGATGGCCCGCCGGCAGGGTCGGGCGAGGGTTGTGCGGCGCTGCGGCAGGGTTGTGCGCCGCCGCGGCACAGGAGACGGGAAGGAACTGGGAACCTAATCGATTTGGTGCGGTGCGTGTGTGCTGTGTTATGTGCTTGGTGTTGGGTATCGCTGGAACGAACCTAGTGTTGGGCTTGTTGGGCTTGAGGACTGGAAACCTAATCTATTTTCTATTTTCCACCGTATTTCATTATTTCCTCAATTTAAGCGAGTTAAACGAGCTAATCGAGTTACTCGGTAACTCGGCTCGTTAAGCTTGAACTTGTTTAGTGGCAAAATTCAAAACTCAGCTCGGCTCATTTAATTTCGAGTTCGAGTCGAGTCGAGCCAAGTCACGAGTAACTCGGTTAACTCGCGAGTTTCGAGTTTTCGAGCAGCAGCTAGCCTTGCTGCCGAAGTGCCGATGGAGGTAGAACGTCGGCAGGGCCGGGAGTTTGGCGCGAGCAAGTGGCCTTTGATGCATATATCGGGCTAGCTGGTCAAGCTAGCAAACGTGGCCCGTGCGGCGCGGCAAATCGAACACGGGAAGCGTCCATGGCCATATATACATGGGAACCCGATGCAGCATTCAACCTACTTAGCTATTACTACGTGCGGACCACGAACGTATGTACCTTCCATCGCCAGATTTGACTTTCCGGGACAGACACAAAGTCTACTGTCATTCTGGAAGGTCCTAATCTCTCGAAGCTTTATTCCAGAATTTCTAAAACAAGACGACTCCAAAGTAAATGGATCCAGTTTACAGTCAAAATGGGAAGTTTCTGATTGCAGCAAACACATCATCAACAACGATTTGCATTTACATTTACAGGACGTACCTGTAGTGCAAAAAACGAAGCAAAATTCAAAAGACAGAAACGCTGATCGGCAAAAGCTCTATCGTATTCGTACCGTGATCCGTGAATTCCTAGTAATTACTACTGCAAGAAGATTGAACGATTAATCAAGAAACAGTCGGATCCAGCTATGTACAGCTAACTACACAGTCTAGACGAACAGCTCGAGCAATATCGGCGGCCTGTCGTCAGCAGCATGCCTCACCATCTCCTGACCCGGCATCCCGACGCAGCGCCAGACCCACTGGTCGTGGTCGGCACCGGCGCCGCCGCCGCCGAGCGCCATCTCCTCGCGGTGCCGCCTCATGTGTCCGCCCAGCGCCTGGCCCATCTCGAACCCCAGCCCGCAGACATGGCACTCGTGCTGCCTATCCTTCTCCTCGCCCCGCTTCTTGTCCCTGATGGCCTTCGCGACGCCGACGCCGAGCTCCAGCCCGCCGCGGCCGCGGAGGTGGCTGGTCCGGTGCCCGCCGAGCGCCTGGAACGACGCGAAGGCGCGGCTGCAAGTCTTGCACACGAACTCCCCCTCGCCGGACCCGCCGCGGCGCCGCGCCCTCTTCCTCGTCGACGCCGAGTCGGCCGACGACGTCGTGGGCGAGTCCGCGGTCAGCGACAGCGCCAGCGACACCGGCTCCTCCTCCCGCGCGCGCTTCATCCCCGCTCCCATGGACGATCTGCCTGCTCTGCTCGTGTTGATTGTCCCTTGGTTCGGCGTGTGGATCTGGATGCTTTTTTCCTGCGTGTTCTTCGAGTTCTACTAGCTCCGTGAGAAGAAGAAAGAATCGATGAATGGATGAATGGGAAGCTGGCGGCGCAGTTATATATAGGCTGCTGGTGTGAGTACGAGGCGGTGGCGTGAGCTTACGTGGCTGAGGGATGGTCTGACTTCTGGGCTGGCTGGGCCAATGAGCGAACGCCACGCGACCTTCACGTCGTGGAGCGGCCGTACGTGTGGTGCACGGCCTAGCCGCGTGGCGGCTTGCGTTGTTTCCAAGCGACCGAGCTCCCAAGAAGTGTCTCGAACGTTCTCGAGTACTGTACGTCCGTGGAAGGATCTTTTCGGTCGATCGGCCGGGATATTTTCCAGACCAGTGCTTTACTTCACTAGGTGTATAAAGTCAGTCGACCTGGCGAAGGTGACGTACGAAGCGATGCGGCGCTGGCGAATCGACCTTCTCGAGTGCTAGCTGATCATACTAGAATATACACTCATTCCGTCGTGAAACTTAAGACGTGCTTTATTTTGCACAGTTTCTGATGCACAAGTTTAACCACAAATTCACACTAAATATATATTAAATTCTTGAATTGTGGATAAAAAAGACCAAAACATCTTACATTTTGATACAGAGGGAGTAAATGACATCGTTGTATTTGTGGTACTCCATCATCCGGTTCAGTTCATAGGATCTGCACATATACTTATATCGCTAATTTTGTCAATGAAATATAAGATATATTAAAAAAATACAAGATTATAAATTTCAGATGCTATATTTTCAAACAGAATATTTTTTGAGTTATATAATTTATATTATGTTGGTAAATTGGCGACCTAGTGATTCACACAAGTCGTCTTGTAAACTGAATTGGAGGGAGTACAATTTTTTCATCTCTCATACTATTTTTTGATATATTATGAATATGAATCATAGTAAAATAATAAGTATGAGAGGAATATTCTATCATAATCATCTAGTGTAACACTAGATTGTTTGCTCTATAATTCGCTATCTAGAGAGACACTGCCCATTGATTCACTTGCCACCCCCCTCCACAGGGGCGGAGACGGGGGGCTAGCAGACCCCCCCTCAATCGTTTGTCCCCCCATGGTTTTGCAGCGCGTATATAATGGTGTATAATCTGTAATGTACTGATGGCCGTATAATTAGCAATTACGCCTGGAGCTAATTACAAACAATGGAGCTATACACGGACGCAGCCCAATAAGGAACAAAAACAGCCCATCATAAGCAATGTGAATCGCATTGAAGCCTGTTTGCATTGCCTGCAGGTCTGCTTTTGCGGTTTTGCTTCTCGATTAGATGGATTGGTCGATCTGGTTATTAGGAATCCTGCCGCCGCCTGCTGCCCACCGTTCCTGCTCGCAAACCGCCGCCCGTGGATTTAATCGGCCGCTTGTCAGCTAATACGGTGGCCGTCCCTGCGTCTCTCGTCATCGTTGCCCGCGTGCCATACATCTACACCTCCGTCCCGTTCAACTCCACCGATTTATTTTTGAAGGTACGACCTATACTGCATATACCCACTACCAATCTGATTCTGATCTAACTTCTCGTTTGTTTCAGTTCAATTAGCTATATTCATTAATTCAAAAGTGAAGACAACAAAATATAACATACTTGTATTTAGTCTCTATCAGTGGATGGACGGTGTGACAGGCACGGTGCTCTCCGTGGCTGCTTTTGTTGCATGCCGCCAGACGAAGCTTGCAGCTGTTTCTCTTTTCTATTCCCCATGAGAACAAATTAGGCGGCGCATTGGCTTTCCACGTACGGCGGTTTGTCGACAGCACGAAGTATACGTCGGCCGCATATATCACACCGCGTAATCAGGGGCGGAGCCAGGATTCACACATAGGGGGGGCCGAGCGATGACGATCACATGTGTACTAATATATATCAAAATGTCAAGCGTAAAACAATAGCATATCCAGTTATTACCATATGTTTTGGGATTAACCAATACAATTATATGGATATAAATGACTTAATTATTTTTAAATGGTAAGAAAAACAGTATTTTATCTACTTATTCGGAAGTTTAGAACAAGCCTACTATCACCATTCGCCAATAACATGATCCAAAATTTCCACATGAGGCCACCAGATTCAGTATCAAAACAATTTGCGCAAAAAATCATATGCTTCTCTTTATTTTTTAACTAATAACTAAACCCAAGCCGAACGAAATTAGATCTGATTACAAATACTTATATACAGTATACCGTGTACATACCTTGACCAATAACTCGGTGGTACGGACGTACGACAAGCGAGCGGCAGCCGGCAGCCGCCGCATTCCCACTACTCTCGGCTGCCTGGACGAGCCGACGATCCATTGGTTGCCGCCGCCGGCGAGCCTCCGGACTGTTAGCGAGATCGATCTATCTGTATCTGGTCAACTTGGAGACCATAGATGAAAACCGGCCAGGTCACAGAAGTCCATGATCGATCATTCCATCTAGAGGTACATGGGCCTTTTTTCAATGTGCTGGGCTTCTTGTTTTGGACGATCTGTGCTGGGCTTCAGGTGTGTTTGGGCTTAGATATTACCTGGTCTGTATTGATTAGCTCATTATGTACGTCATTAGCGCATGCGTATACACCTGCTACTACTGCAAACCTGTAGAATTCTATGAGGGGGGCGATCGGTTGAGGGGGGGGGGGGGGGGGGGGGGGGGGGGTCAGACCCTGCTAGCACCCTTGGATCCGCCCCTGCGCGTAATTTGCCGAGTGCACACAGTTTGTATTATACCGGCCGGCCTTAAGTAAACAAAGTACTGAATGTGCGGCCCAACAGAAGTACATTATTACGTTGTGAGTGCCAAGTTTGGACACTCGTCGGTATGGATGCTTATCCAATCAATCCAAAACCAGCGCATGCATGGGTGAGGAATACTCTTGGTCGGTCTATTGAACAGGTTGTGACAGTTCAACTAATTTATGTTTTTTTTTAGAATAAACTAATTTATGTTATTGGCTAGCTTGTGCGCATCCGATTGAGGACAAGCTTAGCCGTGTCGACTGTGGAAGACTTTGTTCAAAAAAAAAATTTGTTCAAAAAAAAAGACTGTGGAAGACTCGATCGAGGGAGGACGGCTGGATAGAAACGTCAATCGCGCGATCGAGGGGGGACGGCTGGATAGAGACGTCAATCGCGCGCACACGCACACGAAACTTGTCGGAACATGTGGCTGTCCAATGGCAAAGAACTACAGTAACTACTCCCTCTGTTCCAAATTAATTGACTTCTATTTGTCTACACAAGGATATATCTAGATATATTACACGTATAGATACATCCACACGTGGACTAATGGAAGTTAATTAATTTGGAACGGGGGAGTACTTGGTACTCACTTGGGACACATGTTAGATTAACATGCATGCAGTACATCCACGGTGACATCATCACCCGCGCCCATCGGAAATATTCCGCCTGCGCGTGCATGCATGCATGGGTACTCTACCACTACTCGGAGGAGAGAGTACTAGTACTAGTGTAACACGCATGTCGTTGTTCAGAGTATCGTACGACGTGACGCGCGGCGCCTTCGAGAGCCCAAAAACGATCGACTGGTCAAGTTTGGTCTTGATCAGATTGGTCAAGTCGGTTCGCAGCCACGAGGACAACGTGTTACAAGTGAGCATGAATTTCTTATCATTGAATGAGCATCTTGTATTTCATAAAAATTGGGGGTTATATAGTCCTTACGTAAAGACCACCCTATCCAACTTTCCTGCATTAGGGATACATTTAAGACGCGGATGATTATCATAAGAGATTCCCACCATATCATACCTCTATACGTAGTAGGAGTAGAACATAAGGCGTGAGCACATACAGCTGCATGCATCGCCATGGGACCCGGACCCGAGTGAACCACGTACATACACAGCGAGAGAATATGGCACTTCATAAAAACCTTATAACCCCGTTTAAAATTCATGACTCATGAACTGAAGATTTCTTTCCTGAGAGTGTTATATATATATATATATCGATCATTACAAGTTTTATGGTCAGAAAAATCATTCTAAAGACATTTACATGTGCTCTATTAAGACAGGCATATTCAGCTAGCTAGACAAACAGCTCGAGCAAGACGGGCGGCTTGTCGGCAGCGTGCGACACCACTTCCTCATCCGGAAGCGATATGATCCACCGGTCATTGGCACCACCGCCGCTGAGCGCCGCCATATCCTCGCGGTGCCGCTCATGTGTCCCCCGAGCGCCTGGCCCATCTCGAATCCAAGCCCGCAGACGTGGCACTCGTGCTGCCTATACTTGTCCTCGAGCCGCTTCCGATCCCTGATGGCTTTGGGACGCCGACGCCGAGCTCCAGCCGGTGGCGCGCCCCCGGAGGTGGCTGGTCCGGTGCCCGCCGAGCGCCTGGAACGACGTGAAGGCGCGGCCGCACGTCTTGCACACGAAATCCCCTTCCCCCGACGTCGCAACCACCCTCCCGCCGCGGCGCGCCCTCTTCCTGGCAACCATGGGCGAGTCCGCCGACGTTGTGGACGACGACGTTGAGTCCGTGCTAAGCGACAGCGGGAGCGACACCGGCTGCTCCTCCCTTTCGCGCTTTATCGTCCCTGCTCCCATGGATGCTTTGCTCGTCTTAGTTATCCGATGTGGTCTGTGGATCTCGATTATCTTCTGTGTTCTTGGTCTGCGTCTGTGTGAGAAGAAGATGAAGAAGAGTATGAATGGCGGGAGAAGCCGGCGGCGCTGCTATATATAGGTTGCGTACGACTAGGGTTTAACATTTCGTTTTCCTAATTTCTTTCGCACCTCACAGAGATTCGCGAATTTCGAGAAATCAACGAAATTTCGAAGAAATATTTCAAAAATCTCGGACAGATTTATAGTCTGACGTTCAAATTATTTCCAAAAAATAAAAAAGGGTTTGCAGGAATCGAACCAAGGACCTCACAATAAACTACATGCGTCCTCAACCAGCAGGACAGAGGCAAGTATTTTTTGTAAAATGGTATACATCCTTTTGTAGTGTAACCCGTTGGGTTTATTCAAATTCAAATGAAAATTTCGTCCGAGATCATATTTTCTCGCCCTTTAGCGTGAATCGTTAATTTCGTGAATTTCGTTCGAAATTTCGACGAAATTATTTTCCCTGCGTACGAGGCGGTGTCGTGCGGAGTGGTGTCGGAGGAACTAACCGCTAACGTGGGTGTCAAGTCGGTGGGGGCCGGCCGACTTATAGCGTGGTGAACCAATCAGGAGGGCACGTGGTGGAGGGATGCGCTCGGATATGGTCGGCTCGAGCCGGACGTGTGGGCCGCGGCTAGGCGCGTGGCGGCGCGCGGTGGCTTAGCCGCGGGGGCAACGCTCTGGCTCCATCGCGGTGCGCTCGTGTGTGCACGTGAGTTGTTGGGACTTGGGACTTGGGAGCGACCGAGCTCGATCGGAAGTGTCTGGAACGTTCTCGAGTCCGTGGAAAAGATCCTTCTGGTCGCCCCTAGATATTTTCTTGGTTTTGTGTACACGTACTTTATTTACTTTACTGGGTGTATAAAGCCACTCGACCTGGCGTGACGTATGGAGTGATGCCGAGACGATGACTTCTTGCTTCTTCGTTGTTCTAGGCAGGGACGGATCCGGTGATAACAGCCGGTATATGTTGTTTTATATGACGTCTTCGTCTTAAATTTACTAGCAGAGTGCCCGTGCGTTGCCACGGAATACGAAACTTATCATACATTGATCAAACTATCGTCGTAAGTATGTGAGTATTTTTATGCATGTTCCTTATGATTGCGATTGGCCACGTTTGCTTCCCTTATAATTTGGTCACCAAATTGATTTGAAGTTCGTTTTCTCATCGTACATGTAAACTTGATTTTATAGAATTTCATAATTGTCCACACGTCAAAATATAATATTTAACTACCATACTGCAGTGCAAGCTAATAAATATATGTCCCATCATACAAAGAAATAGTGTGACTCGGAAATTTACATGATGGGTGATATGTATCTTGAAGAAATGATTATTTACTAAATAAGAAGCTCACACATACAAGCTGAAATACACAACAAGCTGATCATGTGTCTACGCACATCTAACTTTGAGCTAAGTCCAACGTTGTGGCTATAGAACCTTGTCAACATGCACAATGTACTTCTTGATATGGTTCTAGCCTAACCTCCATATTTTATTTATATCTAGACCATATCATGAAATAAGCAAACAATTCAATTCCAAGAAGAGGATGGCATATTAGCTCCGTATGGACATGGCATTGCGATGGATTCAGCGCAAGGCGTGTTCCGCCTATCCGCGAGTCTTGCATTGCGTTGAGCTAGCAGTGCCTGCTTTTCATCAGGTGGTATGTTTTGCCAATGTTCTCTTCGACAGGCATTCATCTCTTGTCTCTCCTTTGCTGTTACATTTTGCCTTGCTTGTCTCTGGCGGGCATTCCTCTCTTCTATTGTTTTCTTTTGCCTGGCTGCTCTTCTTCGGGCATTCATCTCCTCTTTTTTTCGGCTGTTAAGCTATTTCATCGTGCTCTGTCTTGTTTCTGTCTTGCTTCATTTCTGTCTTTTCTCATGTTTGCAATTGTCTCTTGTTCATGATCAGTTGAGGTTGTCAAAATAAATTCACCATTGTTTTGTGTGCCCTCGAGCAGTGCAATGGAGCAGGCAGCTTCAAGCCTTTCACCTTTGGATAAAAACTTCATTATTATAACTCTAATTCATGTTGTAAAAGTTCATGAATCTATCTAGTCTACAATTAGCAAAACTATATTCAGATGCATGCAGTCTTCAAAATGCACTGGTCTAGGACGGTACCATTGGAATCAGGAAGATCTGTTAGATTAGCTGACGTGACGTCACCATCTACTCGAAGTGTTGGATACACTTGACATGGTACACTGTTGTAGTCATCTGTGTGATGTTTTGCCAGTGCCATCTGCATGAAAATGGTCTATATGTGCACAATTATCAGTACTGTCTCCAGAAATTTGGAACCCCGTACAATAATTGGAAATATAGAAAATATTATTGTGAATATAAAATGTATTACTAAAGCAATAATATAACCTCATGTTGTACTGAAATCACCACTCGTCTAGTTTTTTTTTTACATAAATATCCAAATCATCTACATAAATATCCAATCAATCGTAGTTCTGTATGCAATATTAATAACATGATAATCTAAATTGTGATTATCAATCTTTTTTGTCACTACGTGTCGACACTTTCATAAAAAAGGTGCTTACAATATGTGGTTTTTGTATACATTTTCTTGCAAGACCGATCTCAGTAAAATTGCTCAAGCTACTTTTACAATAGACGGGAGCGATATATGTAGATGATTTGGATCATCGTACCTTGGATGGAACAAGGGCGGCTGGAGTGCCGGCTAGGTCGGTGGAACAGCGAAACGGCGGCCGAGTCGCGGTGGTACGGCGGGATTCTGGTAAGGTCGGCGAAAGGACGAGATTGTTACAGACGGCGTTCATCGAGCTGGCGGCGGACTCGAGTCGGATTGTTCGTACTGCTTAATTCGGCGAGGTGGACCCAGAGATTGTAGCTGCTTTATATCGTAGCTTTGTATGTTTGTAGTAGATGCAGAACGTATAGGAGTTGTTTCCGATCGGGGTTGTTTGCTTGGCTTTTCTTTACACCCAGAGATTGATTCGTTTCCGATTTGAGTTGGTCAGCCCGTCTGACGTACGGTTGAGTTGCTGATTCGAGTTGTATTCGTATTTGAACGGCTGGTGCGTGCGTCGATCAGTTTTACTGATTTTCCTGATCCGATCGGGACTTTTATCCGATCTCTGCTTTGGTCGTACCGTTTTGCTGGATCTCTTGATGCACCATCACAGAGCGGCGTTGGAGGCGCGCAAGGAGGGGCTGCTGGAGAAGGCGCTGGACCTCTCGGAGGTGGAAGACGCGGCCGTCACGGGTGGTCTTTTTGGGCGTGGATGGGCTGGGCGGCGCGGACTATTGGCCCTCGTGGAGGCCGCGAGGGCGGTGGCGCGTGGCGGAGCTGTTCTACGAGCTCCCGGAGAAGACCAGGAACACGGCGGGTCACGCCAGCGACATCGAGCGCCTGCGCGAAGCGCAAAGGTCCGAGGTGTGGGAGGGCGGCATTGCCGCCGCGCTCGGGCCGTGGGAGCGTGCGCTCGACGGCATGTCGGAGGAGGCGCTCCGGGAGCAGCTCGCTAGAGCTGCAGCGACCCCAGCCCGACGAGAGCGTGGCGGAGAACTCCGTGGCGGGCGAGGAATCTGCGACTCCCGCGAGTGGCGAGAGTATAGGAGTTGTACTCGGAACGTATAGTAGTAGTTGTAAACGTATAGGAGTTGTACTGGCTGAGAAGCACAGACGGGCGGTACCACCACCACCTGACGTACCATCACGGCAGCTACGAATATTATAGTAGAGATAAAGGGAGCGACTAGTTTTCAGTCAACCGGGAATTAACTTAACTTCTTGTAAGTTACTGCCCACTTACAACTCATGCTGGTATGAATCACGAAGAAAATGGAACGGTCACATGCATTTTATTTTTATTTTGTTGCAATCCACCTGTAACGGAAAATAACTCAGTTGCAATCCATTTAAAACACACATGACATACCAATCACTATGCAAATCTAGTATCCCTGAAGACGAATGAGCTCTAAAATAATTATCGGTCAATTGAACTAGCAGAACTGATATATGAGTCGTGTCACGTAACAACGAGAGTATTGGAATTTTATCAGAATTGAACTCAATTGTATACTTTTTATCTATATCTAATATTAAAGGAGAAAAATTTCAGTTAGAGTTAGAATTAAAACTCGCGAGTTAAACGACCAGCTCGAAACTTGACTCTGCTCGGCTCGAATTCGTTGTTGAACGAGCCGAGGCGAGTTCTCATTTTAAATGGTAAACAAGTTCGGGTTAAACGAGAAAAGTTCTGAGCTACTCGTTTAGCTCGGTAAAAAAATGTTACATGCATTCTTATCTTCGTGGATAAATTTGTTCTGATTATTATGGTTCAATGACTAAATATTACAGATAGTGTCATATTGTCATTGGTTGTTAGGATAATGTGGGGACCCGGATTAGCTGTCCGAAATACTCGATTATGCTTAACACAACGATCATGTGATCAGTCTGTCGTTGCACATAATCCGAATTGAGTACCGAAGTTTACATCCATTACAATATCGAATAAAAAGTCTTACATAAATGGTCATTTAGACCAAGTCTTAAATTGGTGCCAAACCAAAATATCAGCGGAAGCTACGGCGTAGTAGACATCAAATCCTAACGACGACCCGACAGGCAGTTGACTTATGGAGATCCCTAGTTCGCGTAGAAGTCGCTATACTCCTCCTCGGCGTAGTGCTCCTCCTCGTAGTCTGTCTAAGACAATAGCCAGGGACGAAACCAATATGAGTACATTTGATTGTACTCGCAAACTACCCCAACATGAGTATGCACTAGTTTGATTTTAATTTTTTTAGACTTTTATTATTTAAAACATCTCTATATCTTTATTGAAAAAAGGTAAGAAGAGTTTTATAACTATCTTTAAATAAAATCACCATTTTCTTAGTTTCTCCAAACTCCTCCTTTTTCCGACCATAGCCCGTCATGGTCCACTTGTCTCCAACCACCTCATACCGATCCGTTGGTATAGATATATAAAACATTCTCCACTTCATTTTCTTTTGAAACTCAGTTCTTTTCAAAAACTTGCACATGGTCTTAGGACAGCCTTCCAACTGTCCATTACAGAGGACTTGGCTATTCGAATAGTTTTACACTCTGCAGAGGTAGCACGTTTTTCCCACATCCATCTGGTAACTCATCGTGTCAGCCACGTCCGCCATACAAGGTGTATGCGAAGTTGAGTCACCGACCGTAGCCTGTCCTTTGCTCATGCTAGTATAGGATCCTGCCTTTATGACATTTTCCACCACAATTAACCCAGCCCATATATCGGAATCTAAGTGTGAGGACTCATAGTTTTGCCCGATGACAGTATGGGGGCCGTCTTCAATCCACCACCTCGGTGCGAGGACTCGGGTCAAGGGTAGGTCCTCAGACCATCCCTCCATGCATAACGGAGTCGTCTCCGTCGATGAGGTCTCCCATACTAATATGAGCAAATTATATGACTACGCCCTTTCCCATATGTGGGTAAATGTGGTCGCACAGGGTGAGATTGGTCGTCATAGTACTAGGACACACTGTGCATTTTTCATAAACATCTTCATCTCCATTTCTCCACTTCAACACCGACATTTCGGTATTTCGTAACCACACAAGTATTTTCAAAGGAGTTTGAATAAACAATATTTATTTTTTCCCATCCTATAGTTTTATATAAACTATCATATACTTCTACATAGGGTGGCAAAATAATTCCATATACTTTTTGAAAAGGTTTTAGAAAATCTTTGCCTTAAAGTAAATCATGTTATAAAAATATATGCATATATTTGGGGTGCAAGCTAAGAGAGTAGCTTGCCTTGCTCGGCAAAGTGACCTTGGTCTTGATCTTCAGATTCAACAAACTCTCCTTCCTTGATAAATCCGACAGCGTTCTCGTCTAATTAATAAACAAACAAATACAAACAATCACTAAACTACTCAAGCAACATCACAACATTACAATCCTAAATGCTCTAAATAGCCATTGCACACATCAAACAATACAATTTGGTTTCAATTTAATTGAATTAACATTATTTATTTATGTCTAAAATATGAAAGAAACTTGTTGAACATGTTTAATTACACAACTTGAGTTCTATTGGTCACAAAAATACAATCTAAATTTCTACAGAAAGCGACTGATGTGTGGAAGACAACACAATTTAGTTTGGATTAATTGGAGTCACCAAACTCCCTACATAATTGTTTTAATCCAGTAATTTAATAATCAAGTTTTAGCTACCAATTAAGTTCTGTTGATCCTAAAATTAAACCCTTTTAGGGGTAAGTAATATTAACTAAATTTGATCCAACAAAATTGGTCCTAATTCATTTGTGTTAACCAATATACATCTATAATTGTTTTAGTGCAGAAGTGTGTTTTGATTTCAAGTTTATACTAAACAATTATCACTGCATAAATAATTCTACCAAAATTAGGGAAGCTGATAAATCAAAGTACCAAGCTAACAAAATTGGTTTGGAATTATTTGGCTTAACAGAGTATCAGAAACAAACAAGTTTATATTTTAAACCCTCTGTGGTACTTTTAATAATACATTTTTATTATTTATCTAAATGAAATGAATCCACTTGGGTTGGTTAAACAATTTCATAAGCTTTCCAGAACATTTGGACTTGATTTATTTGGATTTGTAAATCTCGAGATATTGCATTTCTAAGATATGTCCAGTACTGAATTTTCCAGGAATTTAATTTAAGAAAACTAGCTCAACTGGATAATGTTGAAATCCCTGACGGGTGGGTCCTACCCATCAGTGACTCAGAGGAAAACGGTGCGCGCGCGGATAATGTTTAAAAGCCTGATGTGTGGGGTCCACTTGCCAGAGAAACAACTAAACGAAACGGTAAGTTACCGTGGATCTTAGATCCAACGGTTACTGGAGCACGCGTTCATTGTCGACACAAAGAACGGCGTCGCCGGAGCTCCGGCGACGGCGAGGTTGGTGGAAAGCTCACCTAGGGGGCTCGGGAAGAAGCGGGGAAGGTGTAGAATGACTGCGGTGGCCTGGGGAAGGTCTCTGGCGAAGTTCTACTTCCTGGGATGGCCTGCAGCGTCGGCGGCGAGCGGCTCCACTTCCGCGGCCACGGTGCATCGACGGCGAAGCTCCTCTGGGGGTTCCTGGGTACGGAAGAGAGGGGCAAGTGAGTGCGGAGGGTTGGTGGAACAAGGCAGAGGGGTTGGAGGGAGAGAAGAGGCAGCAGCAGCAGCACGGCTGCAGGGTCTTCGTCTACCTCGGGCACGGCGAGCTTGCAGAGGGACGTGGGCAGCAGCAGCCTCGCTGCTGTGGCTCCGCCCTCCTGGCGGTCCACGAGAGAGTGGTGAGGGAGTGGGAGAGGCAGTGGGGTGGTGTGTGTGGAGAAAGTGCGGGGCTCGGGTGGCTTTTATAAGCTCGACAGCGGTCCATGGTGGACACGGCGCGGGAGCGGTCCAGAGGACGGCCGGGTTCGCCATAGGGGCAGTGGAGGTGTGGCTATGGTGTTGGGATGACAGGGAACAGAAGGGGGCGCGTGGAGGCGAGTCGAGCGTGCTCGAAGTGGGGACGTCCATGGGAGCTCTTGGGCGGCGCACGGCGTGCTCTGGCGCGACGCAAACTCGGCGGGGGCGGGTTTCTGCGGGGCTTGGTGTTGCCAGAGAGGGGGCAGCGAGGTGAGGGAGAGAGGGGGGGGCGGAGCTAGGCTAGCGCGGCGTCGCCTCTCCACGGCCACAGTGCCGACCATGGCGCGGCCGCGCCGGTGCTTGTCCCCTGGTGCTCTCCTCCTTGTCCCCGACCTCCTTGCTTCGATTTCTCGTGCGCAGAGAGATGAGTGAGGTGAGAGGGAGAGAGTGGAGGCATCAATTCGACGGATAAACCTCGAATTTGATCAAATCGATCTCGGATTTGATCAAATTGGTGATGAACACAGTTCATGCCCACAAGGTGTTTGATGAAATGGTTGAACCAAATTTCAATTTGAATTTCTGAAATTTATTTTCATAATTTGCTTCAAATATGTTTACTAAGATTTGTGGTTCTGTTTGCATATTTGTTTGACAAGTGCAATATAGCACATTTTGCAATTTGAAATGATAAAGAAAGGTTTTGAATTTTAATTTGAGATTTTTGGAAATAGTTTTTGAAGAGGGAAAGTTGTAGAATAAAATTGAGAGTGATTACTTACCACTCCACTGAATTTTGTTGTGAAGGAAAACAATTCCTCACTTGGAGAATTTTTGTGTGACACTTGTCACATCATTTTCTTGCTTTGCTTTTTATTTTATTTCTCTTCTTTTCCTCAAGTGTGTAATTAGAGCAAACACCAACACAAGCAGCAAGAAATATCTATCACAAGCAACAAACACAATCAACACATATAATTTAACAAAAGTTTTTGTTGGCACTCATTTTTGGAATAATAATACTTGTTAATATTTTTGGGATGTTACAGATAATTGCATCATAGAGTTAAATGAGCAAACTCGTGAGTTTTGCGAGCTGAGACGAGTTGCACTGGCTCGTTAGTTGACCGAGCTTTAACAAGTCGGGCCGAGCCGGCTCAGCTTGAATTCCAGACCTAATTTCAGTCATTTGTCGTCTTTTTTGCGTCTTTCTTATGTAAAGAAAAATAGTCTTTGTGTTGTTTATTGCTGATGCTCTATTAATGTTTTCTTCTCTGCTATCTTATGCAGAGTAGGACAACTGTGGCAACTATTCTGGTGTCTAGACATGTCGGCATGGTTTTGATGACTAAGCTATTTATGCTTTAATTTTTTAGTTTTACATTAACTTCCTAAGGTAGTAAAGCAAAAGAGTAGTCTCTATATTTTCTTTTATTTCTTTGTGTTTTTTGTAATTGGTTTTATTACTTTGCATTCCCATTGAACCAAATATATTGATTTGTGCAGGCTCCCAATTAAATGTGTGCCACCCTATTAACATATTTATTGTGTTTAAAGTATAGAGTAGTCATGTCTAATGAGCTAAAATGGTAGTTGTCCATATGTAATTTGAGAATACTTATTCACCTGACGCTTCTGAAAGGAACTATTTATTGATAAAAGTGTCTTAAAATATAGTTTTCTAAATTTTGAAAGTATAAATCAAACACACATGCAAATCCACCACATACCACACAATGACTAAGGGCGCGTTTGGTAGCCAGCAACCACACAGCCAGGCCTAACGAGAAGAACGGAGATGACCCCCAAGAACGGAGCAGGCCCCAGGGGGCCTGGCTCACTAGATGATGCAAGCTACGAATTTTCCATTTTGTTTGGTACCCTGGATGGTGGTTGGTGAGTTTGTGGGCATGCATGACATATTGTTTGGTGTGGCTGCGGCTTGCATGCCATGTGAGAGGACCATGCATGTGGAAGAGAATCTTTCTCTGCCCCTTGTGGCTGCACGGCCTGCCCAGCAAGCACGCTCGATTCGAGCGTGCCTCCTAGATCTGGCTCAGCACTGCTTTGTGAAGGCGTAGGCCACAACACACAGTCTGTATGTAACCAAAAAGCGGGCAAAGTGCAAAAAGGTGGAAGATTCCCTTATTTTCAGTGCCCATGCGATTTGAGCTCCGTGGATACAGGTCACCAAACAGGGGCGTACGTCCAAGTACACCCGGTAAAAACTGATTTCTTAGTTATTTTTTAGTCATTTGCAGTGTGTGACACCCCTAACTTTAGGTGAAAAATTGTGTGAGTTAGACAATGACACCGGGTCACTTTTTATTCACCAAACGCGCCCTAGGTACACACGGTAGAAAAGTGCGTTTGCGCATCTAGTACTTGAATGGGTCTCTGTAGTATACTCCCTCCGTTTCATAATGTATGATGTTCTAGTTAGGTTTAGGTGCAAACCTAAATATATACATATTAAAACATGTTCATAGATACATATGAATGTGGATAAAAGATAAAACATCTTATTTAGAAACGGAGGGAGTATATATGACGCTGTAAAGCGGTGCTCGTTAGCAGCCTGCCTTTGGTCGCATTTTCGAGGAAACAGAGTTGCATACACTATACGGCAGGTCGGCAGCACGTCTCGCGCCATCCAGAGCGAGGCTAGAGAAACTTGCTGACAGACTGTAAGATGCATGGTCTACGCGATTACACGCGCGGCGTGACGCGGCGGTCCGTGGCTCGCACGGAATAAGACGTCCATACTGCTGCCAGCTTTAGGGAAAAATGATTTAACGGCTACTGCCTCGGCATCTTTAATTAAGAAATCTTAACTAGAAAGATCTGTTAATATTTTAAAGCACAATTTAGAGGACAATTATGATGAACATCCCCATAGTTTGATCCTTAATAGGGCTTCGTGCCTTACCGAAGATCTAGAAGAGGATGATATTTCTAGATCATTGGAGGATAGGACTGATTTCTCAATCCAGTCAGAAAAAATTAAGCAAACAAGGAAGAAGAGGGTCTACTCTAATAGCAACAAGCGTAGAAGTGCTAGAATAAAACTTCAAGCGAGAAATAAAAATTACTAATTTAAAAGGGATTTTTTGGAACAGTGAGGGTTTTCGTGACCCCGGAAAACATTTGTTTGTGCAAGAATCTATTAGAGAGAGGAGATTAGATTTTATCGCTTTGTCGGAAACGGGTAGATCTAATTTTGCTACTCCTTTTTTAACACACTTAGTGGCTGGACAAGATTTTAGTTGGTTTTGTTTACCACCGAGAGGGAGGTCGGGGGGTATGCTTATTGGGATCAATATGGCTACTATACATGTCAAAAATGTTGACGTTGGGGATTTTTTCGTGAAACTCTACATTAAATCTAAATGCGATGGTTTTGAGTGGGTTTTGGTGTCTGTCTACGGGGCGGCACAAGACGAGCACAAGCCGATGTTCCTATCTGAGTTAGTCCGTTTATGTGAAAATGAACCATTACCGATGCTGGTGGGTGGGGATTTTAACATTTTGCGGAAACCTACAGAAAAGAGGAACGACAATTTCCATCCACGATGGCCAATTATGTTCAATGCTATCTTACAAAGCCTAGAACTGAAAGAAATAGAACTCTCGGGTAGACAATACACTTGGGCGAATAGGAGAGAAAATCCTACTTATCAGAAACTAGATAGAGTTTTAGCTACAACTGAGTGGGAACAAAAATTCCCTTTAGTTTCGGTTCAGGCTCTAACGCGGACAGGTTCTGATCACACCCCTCTCTTAGTGGATTCGGGGGTACAAGCGCATTTAGGTAATACGGCTCGATTCTCATTCGAACTTTCATGGCTTAGGATGGAAGGTTTTTATGAGATGGTGGCGACAGAGTGGGCTAATTGTGTCAAAGGGGATTCTCCTATTGAAATTTGGCAAAATAAAATTAGACATCTGAGACGATATCTAAAGGGATGGGCAAAGAATCTAAGTGGTAGATATAAGAAGGAGAAAGAAAGGTTGTTAAAAATTATCGATGAATTAGACATTAAAGCTGAAAGCACACCACTTAGTGTGGGTGAGCGAAAATCTTTAAAGGAAGCTAACGATAAAATTTGTTGTCTTAGAAGAGATGAGGAAACAAAGTGGGCACAAAGGGCAAAAGTAAAACATATACAGGAAGGTGGAAATAATACGAAGTATTTTCATCTTATTGCAAATGGAAAGCATCGGAAAAAGAAGATTTTCCAATTAGAGCAAGATGAAGGAACCATAGTAGGTGACTCAAACTTGAAGACATATATTTCTGAATATTATAAAAAACTCTTTGGGGATTCGGATCCAAATAGTTTTACGATGGATGAAGAGATGATACATGATATTCCACAACTTACTCAAGAAGAGAATGACATTCTTACAGCTGATTTCTTAGTGAAAGAAGTGTATGAAGCCATTTCTCAAATGGAACTCAACAAGGCACCGGGGCCCGATGGTTTTCCTGCAGAGTTCTATAAGACTTTTTGGGAGGTAATCCGAAATTATTTAATGGCTCTCTTTGTGCAACTAAAACAAGGGAATTTGTCTTGTTTAAATTAAACTTTGCAGTCATTACACTATTACCGAAAAAATAAAATGTGGTTCAGATTCAACAGTATAGGCCGATTTGCTTACTTAATGTCAGTTTCAAAATCTTCACAGAAGGTACTAATCGTATTACCGAAATTGCACAAAAGATAATTAGGCCGACGCAGTCGGCTTTCATGCCAGGAAGACACATTTTAGAAGGTGTGGTTGTGTTACATGAAACTATCCATGAGCTTCACAGGAAGAAAATGGATGGAGTTATCTTTAAGATTGATTTTGAGAAAGCTTATGACAAAGTAAAATGGCCCTTCCTCCAACAAGCATTGCGTATGAAAGGTTTTGCACAAGAATGGTGTAACTGGATTATGCAGTTTGTACAGGGGGGAAGCGTCGGGGTTCGGGTAAATGATGACATTGGCCATTATTTCCAAACCAAAAAAGGCCTAAGGCAGGAGATCCGTTGTCTCCCATGTTATTTAATATAGTGGCGGATATGCTAGCCATCTTAATCGCACGGGCGAAGGAAGATGGACAAATAGATGGGCTCATACCTCATTTGGTGGAGGGAGGTTTATCTATTTTGCAATACGCAGATGACACTATTTTATTTATGGATCATAATCTTGCGAAGGCGGTAAATTTGAAACTCATCCTCTGCATTTTCGAGCAGCTTTCGGGGCTGAAAATAAACTTTCACAAGAGTGAAATTTTTTGTTTTGGAAAGGCAAAGGAGGTGGAAGATCAGTACCGGCAAATTTTCGGATGTGAGTCGGGATCTCTACCTTTTAAATATCTTGGGGTTCCAATTCATTATAGGAGACTCCGAAACGATGAATGGCAACCGGTTGAATGCCGTTTCGAAGGCAAACTTGGTTGCTGGAAGGGAAGATGCTATCCTATGTGGATCGGCTTGTACTTGTTAATTCGGTTCTAACAAGCCTTCCTATGTTCATGCTATCCTTTTTAGAATTACCTAAAGGGGTGAGAAAAAGGTTAGACTTCTATAGATCTCGGTTTTTCTGGCAGAGCGATGAGAATAAGAGGAAATATAGATTGACAAAGTGGAACATTATATGTCGACCAAAGGATCAGGGAGGTTTAGGGGTGGAAGTACTTGAATTAAAGAATAAATGTTTGCTAAGCAAATGGCTTTTCAAACTTTTAAATGAAGAGGGGGTGTGGCAGGAGTTGCTACAAAATAAATACCTCCAAAGCAAAACTTTAGCTCAAGTAGAAGCCCAACCTACTGATTCTCACTTTTGGAATGGACTGATGAGAGTGAAAGATGACTTCTTTAGTAGAGGGTCATTTGTCGTTGGGAATGGGGAAACCACAAGGTTTTGGGAGGATACCTGGTTGGGTAAATCCCCATTAATGTCCCAATATCCGTTATTATACAACATTGTGCAACACCAGAATGTTTCGGTCCATGATGTGATGCACAATGCGCCCCACTTAATATAGGATTTCGAAGAGCCTTGGTGGGGAACAAATGGGAAATGTGGTCTCACTTGTGCTTAAGACTAATGCAAGTAACGTTGAATAATGTTCCCGATTATTTTAGATGGACTCTGACCCAAAATGGGCAATTCACAGTTAAATCAATGTATGAGGACCTAATGAATGGTCATACTACCTATTTACAGAAGTATCTTTGGAAATTAAAAATACCGCAAAAGATTAAAATATTCATGTGGTTCCTTCATCGCAAAGTTTTGTTAACAAAAGATAATCTTGCTAAAAAGAATTGGCAGGGTAGCTCACATTGTTCTTTTTGTGGGAATGATGAGACTATTGATCATCTTTTTATTTCTTGCCCTTTTGCAAAACTTGTATGGCGTGTTGTCTTCTGTACTTATAATATCCCTCCCCCTACTAATGTCACAAATATGTTTGGGAATTGGTTGAGGGGGATAGACAAGAAAACCAAAGATAGGATTCATATAGGCGTTTCTGCTATCTGTTGGTCTATTTGGAATTGTCGAAATGATATTGTTTTTAACAGAAGAGATAATTTTCATGTATTACAGGTTATTTACAGGGCGGTGCACTGGATACAGTTATGGGCTTTCCTCTTGCCTTCGGACCAGCGGGGCCTTATGGTGGCTGGGTGCACGAGACTACTGCGGGTGGCACAGGATTTTTTTCTCCCGTCATACGTGGCAGCATACTAGTCGGATTTCGTAGCTTTTCTTTTGCGTGTCACTATCGGTTGAGGCCTGTCTCGATCCTGTTTTTTGAGATGTAATCACAAATAAGATACCTCTAAACTCTGTAATAATGCGGCTGTGTGCATCAATCGATGCAGAGGCTGGGATTAATAAAATCCCTTTTCTAAAAAAAATACTGCTGCCAGCTTCACACATACGACTAGGTGAGCGAAGCTATATCCATACTCGGCGCGAACGCGAAGGTCACAGCTGAGCGAGCTGGTTGCAACTTGCATGTTCTTGCTTCAGTTTATGGGCAACTCGCCAACTGATAGCTACTACTACGTCCAGTTCTCTAGTACGCGTGGTTAGGTTTAATTACCCTATTTGTTTATCCACGCGCGCTTTAGTTCTGTCTATCCCTCTCATGGTGGTATTTTTAATCAGCCACCGAACTGAGGTGTATGCTCACGTATGTTACGAGTCGTTCAGCCTCGACAGTTTCCGCGCCCCGATCTACAGCCATTTCAACTATAAATCCTGACCGTCGGACCGTTAAAGGTCAACAACCAATCTTGGCCATTGGTCTGTGGAAACCGACGGTCTAGTATAGCCGATGCGCCAAATCCACGTGGACGCTCGCGTGGCTGCCGATTAAAATTGGTCGACACTCGCTAGCGCGCGCGATTCTTGTTTACTTGTCCTTTCGGCAAGCCGCACAACTTGGGCCGGCCAAGCTCGATGCTTCAACTCCGAATCCACGTGGAGCATCTTCGAAAGACTAACCTAAATTGGTCTCCATTATTTAAGAAACTATCGTTTTTATTAGGAAAAGTCAGACCCAGCATCATAATGTGTATGTATGTGATCAATGATCCATATGTTTGGGTAGGGATCCAAATATGTCGAACAAATATACAAATTTGGGTACCCCGCCCCGCTACTGAAACATTAAAAGTCATGTGTGGGAGAGGGCAACGCCGCGGGGTGAAATTTCATGTGCGCACTACCCCACGTGCCTACCACCTCTCCTTCACACTGGCCGTTTTCCACCAGCAGACGTCGCGCGACTGGTAGCTTGCTCGGCGAGCACGACCTTGTCGTCCTCACGCATCAACGTCCGTGGCCATAGTTTTCGGCCGAAATTGAGGTTGCCACCCCCAAGGTGCTCGACCATTTGCTTCCAAGGTATGTTCCCTTCATATTTTTCTTACTATTTTGCAAAATAATGTATAGTTGTGACACATTTTTAATAAACTATCAATATTTATGTAGATGAGTAAGTGTGATAAGAATTTGTATGATGAGTCGTCCTCACAGGACGAGAATCACGCTGTTCTCATGTTCATTGGAGATGGAGAAGAACAAGCGACTGATAGTGTTTGTCAAGCCAATTCCCAACCTTCAAGGCACATAGTTTCATAATGCTCAAGCAACGGTAGGAAGGATGTGGAGATATAATTTGAGATTTTACAATACTAATTTGCTATTATGCGGGGATCAATTCATTTTGGGACCAAAGACGCTTTGGAGGGCCGTGATGGCTTGTGTGCTATTGCACAATGATCATCGAGCATGAGTGTGGAGAAATTGTTGACCTCACTTATGACTTCATGGAAAGGTTGTGCAGCCTCGTAGGAGAGAAGACCATATCAATCAAAATATGTATGGGTACCCAGTTTTAAGTATGTTGCAAAAGTATAAAAATTTGGCGGCCCAAATCCTCTCTCTCTCATCTACCCAAATTCTGTTTGTGTAGCCAAAATTTAGCTATACACAGGTTCGGTACAATGTACAGGCGAAGAAGTTCTGTGAAATGTAGCTAAATGATTAAAAGAAATGTGTAGTGGTATTTTTATCTAAAAAAAGTACTACCTCTGATCCATATTAGTGGGCACAACTTTGTCTATATACACATGTATCTAGTCTAAATACTTAACTAGATACATATGAATTTAGATAAATCTATGCCCACTAATATTGATCGGAGGGAGTAGTTCTATTTTAATACTACTCCGTAACATATACACACGTGTGTTCCCAATCTGTACAAAAAAATCGATGCACATTGACGAGCTAGCGCGTGGGGCATGCGCACGATCTTACGGAGAAATTCAGAACAGCTGATGATGTAAACACGCGAAGCCATATTTACATTCGAGAACAGGAGGACCAAGGCCAGAAAAACGGAAATGTTGAACAGTTTGCAGCCTCATTCTTCGGGGAGAACACCGACAAGTCAAAAACGAGCCACGACAACCACCACCGAATAGAATAGACGCAAATCAACGGGCAAGCCTCACCGTGTTGTGGACCCCACCACACCACAAAGTGTTCTTTTCTTCAACTAACACCGTGAGGTATACAGTAGATACTCGTAGCTGGGTTCCGTCCAATTTCGCGGGCCCTTCCGTGGGAAGGGATGGAGACAGCGCACAACGCTATCCATGTAAGCAAGCGCGTGGTCCAGTTCCTTGCGAGCAAGTAAACAGAAAGAAGATTCTCTAAACCGCCGATCGCGACGATGTCAACCTCGACGTCGTCTACACCGTGACGAGAGATCACACCTGCTGGCCTGCTTAATCTCCCCCTCCTATAAAAGCCTAGCCATGGCGCCATGCACTCACCCAGGACTCAGACACATCATAGGAGCCACTTCAGATTTCTCCTGAATCCATCTCGCCATCGTTTGGCCACAGACACACATACTCTACTCGAGCTCTCGTACCGCAGCCGCGCGCCGATCCATGGTTTCGTCGATGAAGCACTGCAGAGATCACGCCGAGGTGCCCCTGACCCTCTCGCTGTCCCTCGGCGCCGTGGCCGACCGCAGGAAGAAGCTGGGGCGGCGCGCCGCGCCCGGAGCAGGAGGCGGAGAGGGAGACGGAGAGTTCTCTTGCAAGACGTGCGACCGCTCGTTCCCGACGTTCCAGGCGCTCGGCGGGCACCGGACCAGCCACTCCGTGGCCGCAACGGCCTCGCGCTCGCCCTCGCCGAGATCACTACGCCGGCAAGCCCAAGAAGACTACTTCCAGCGATGATCAGAAGCCGGCAACAATGCACCAGTGCCATGTGTGTGGGCTCAGCTTCGAGATGGGCAAGCGCTCGGCGGGCACATGCGCAGGCACCGCGAGGAGGCTGGCGCGGTGGCGCAGGCACCGCCCGTTCTGCTCCAGCTGTTCGTCTAGATAGCGAGCTCGGCTGATTGGATTCTCTCTAGTCTCTAGCCAGCTCCATCGTGTGAAGAGTTCCAGCAGTTTTACCCGTCTAGCCGTGAGCTGCACACTAGTAGACGTAGGCGTTGATCGTTGGTCCGTTCATTCGTATGTGTACATAATTCACTTGGATTTGTTCATTCATTCGCTACGGAGATTATGTATATATACATTGATTAGTTTGTTTCATTGGAATTACCAACCGCTTTTGTACCTGAAAATTGAATAACTTCTCTACTTGATCGCATCTGAAGATGACTAGGAGTTGTTTCGATAACTCTGGCAAATCTCGATCGGTTGTCATTTCCACAGTCCATTAAAATTACATTTATCATAGAGCTGCCAGCTTCCTTTATTGATTAATGATAATAAGGGTTAGCATAGAGTTTTTTTTATTGAAAATGAGGATAATCATGGCATCTGTATCGGTGGATGCACACAAAACATGTATTATCGTCTATTTCACAATGCCAGGCAAAGTCAGGCATTGAATACGTAATAAGTTGATCGAGTAAAATCCGAGACCATCTGCCTCGCTACAGTATCTCCACAATCCTTCCACAAACTCCATCACAAATGCTCGGATAAAGAAAACTACACAACTCCTAGATAAAACCTCGAAGAAGGGTTTGTCTCACGTTCACCGATAATGACGAGTTCAATTATAGGTCGATATCTAAATTTTCATCCTCAAAGCCGTGCTTTGAGCCGTCACCTTCATCTAGAGCACACCACATGTGCGTCGTCATTGCTTGATCGGAGATCGTGTGTTTCCTTCGGAGTTCACACATACTTTTTGTCATCATCGCTGCAACTACCGGCTGACGAGGTCTGGCTAGCTGAATCCTAGAGAAGATTCCAAAAGTAGGTTGTAGCCCTTGATGCCCCTCTTTTTCTCGCTAGTTGCAAGTCCTTTCATCCATCGATGGGAGATGATGGGGGATTGGACGGCAGATTTGTCCACAGTTGTAGCCATTACGCATAACAGCTTTGCGGGTTTGTATGACTTAGCTTCCTTTACCACCGACGCACCAACCGAATCAGGCAGACACACGCCGTCAGACGTGCCCTATACGCCGCTATCTTCCACATCTCTGCGTACCCTCATCGCAGTGCTCGACCGGCGTCAGGACGTTACATCAGCCACACCATCACCTGCCTCCAAGAGATTCTAAGGCCTTTTTGAAAAATCTCTGTGAGACTAGATCTATAGTCTCATCACCACCACCCGCTTGGAAGGCGTGGAGCAGAGGAGTGTGCACAACAGAGAGCTCCGATCCGCCACACTACTCTGAGGAACAACCAGCATGAAAATCGATGTTGTCCCCTTCGTGGGCACTTGACACCCACGCGTCTTCGACAGGCGGGGGCCTCGAGAGGCAGGAAGGTGATAAGGAGAACATGAGGATACGATAGAACATACCTCTAAACAAAAAGGTTTTCACAAGCATCATATACCTATCTTTTCTCGACATAACTGGCAGTTTCCCCTGCATAGCCTACCCGTGAAACACGGCTCCATTCGATCGCAGGTATTTGCTTGTGCTTTGCTCAAGGGGGACGTTTTGCAATGCCTTAAGGAAGCTCGGAAGTTCCTGTCACTGTCACCATCTGCCGTCCTGGGGCCTGTCATCCACAGAAAAGTTGGGGATCTTCTTAGAAGGATGAAGGCAGAGTTCATCGACAGCGGGCAGCATTAAGGGTTGCATGGAATGGGTATCCACATTTTCTATATGTTGAGATCAAAGCGTGTTTTCGGGACGTGTTTCACAGCCAGTTTGGAGCATTGTGGGAAAAAATGCACCAAGAAATTCGTCTTCTACTGAAGGGGTCCAAGAAGATTAAAGGGTTACCCGCTTGAGCTTGAGAAATTGCTTCTTGTGTGATGGAGATGGCTTAGATGAGGTACGTGTGCAAAATGATTAATCGAACATTGCCCACCACAGTTGTGGAACTGATGTAGTACGATGGAATTCAGCAAGGCTAAAAAAAGCTTGTCCTGAAAGTATAGTGAGGTAGAATAAATGCTGGCAGTGAACGTCATAGGTAACGCCATAGAACAAATGTTAATGTAAAATTGATCTCCTCATTTCATCGTCGTTTTAATGCAGCCCAGTTTGTCGGTCATAGCATGCCTGTACATGCAGGCATGAGACTGCTCACTGATATACACTGTACATAGCATGTGACGAGGGGTAGACTCATCAAGACCCATGGTTAAGGTCCCTAGGTTATGAATATGGGGGAGAGAACGTGGTAGAGCTGGAAGTATCGTCGGCTGACAAGCAGGGCAAAGATTTTACCCAGGTTCAGGGCCCTCGTGTGGAGGTAACACCCCTACGTCCTGCCTGTCTGTTATTGCTTTGTGAATATGATGGTTACAAGGATCCCGGCGAGATGTCGATCTCGCTAGGGTTTGTGGCTCTGGTGGTTCGTTGTCTGGTTCGATGGCCCTCCCAGTCCTTAAATAATAGGCTGGGTCTCGGGTGTTCGTAACCGACTCGATTTACAAGTATGGAAACCCTAAACCGACTATTACTTCGCCAAACTTGGAGGATACTCCATCTTCGTGGGCCTCCCTTCATGGGCTTCATGTAGGCTCTGATAGTTGGGCCTAGTCGATACGTGCACCAGGTACCCTCATGGTAGGGTACCCGATAGGCATACCCATGTCAGTAGCCCCCGAGTACTTGTCTGATTCGAAGAGTCGGGCATGGACTCATACATCATGCACGTTATACATTTTTTACATCTGCATTTAGAATTCTTATGAAATAGCACATGTCAGCTATGTCGAGTGTTTCATCGACTATGAGTTTTTGCTTATGATAGTCAAGGGATATTAGCTTAGCAGGCCCGGCACACACGACGGATCGGGGCCGGTTAACTACCATTCGTGGCAAAACCATACTAGCTTTCAATCAAACTCGAGTCCCCGGACTCGAATCTGGAACAAACTGGACAGACTCGAAACAGCCGTTGAGGTCTTACGGAATCGAACTGCAGTATAATTTTGAATCAACCCAACGCGTCCGTCGGGGATTATTCATCATGTCTGCTGACACGGAACATTTAAGGATAACGCTGCTGGAGCGGTCCTTAGCCCAGCTCGACTGATCGGCGGGTCTTACCTTTGCACTATGCATGCAGCATCCAAGGATCGTCGGATCAACTCGGGAATATTTTGAGTGTGATTTTGCTTATGAACTCAGTCGAGTGTTTCGTCGACTGATATTTTGCCATTATTCTATCGGGTGCGCGACAGCGCTCCCGATGGGAGTAGCCCCCGAGATTGTGCTTTATTGCTCGCAATAGAGGATAATCTCAAAATCTTTTACCCTGCACATAGTAGTCAAAGAATTTTTTGATACGCTCCCGATGGGAGTATGATGCTGCAGTCGAAATAATGTCGACTGGCCTCTATGACATTTTGCTAAAAAACTAACAAAGACGTATGCGAGAAACCACCCGAAGATATCATCGAGTGACTTTTATGCCCGTTGTGAAAGAAAGAACAACGTCAGCAGTGACGCATTTTGCGACTGCTATCTCTGACAAGCGGTGGCGTGCTTGGAGAGGCTTTGATAGGACGTGACCCTGTTTTGTGGGCCCGTTTCTGCAGAGCTGACCAGGGATGACGCCGCGTGGACTTGATTTGACCGTTCTGGCGCGATTTTCACGGGGCGTAATGATGGTTTCCTGGATTCTCGTGCATAGTGGACGGAGTGGCCGCCGACGGTTGCTCTCCAGGGCTGCCACGTGTACGGCCAGATTTCGCGCGGAGCGTATGCATTTGTTTTAACGGCTGCGATCGTTTTTGTGATCTGTGGTAAATAGGGGGAACGGCGCTGGCAAAGTTTTTTACTTGCCATTTGCTCCCTGCGCCGCCCCTCGTCTCCTTCCTCGCACTGCCCCTCCATTGCTCTGCGCCCAAGCTCTTTGCCCCACACTTCCTCCACTGTAGCAATGGCGAAAGGTGGAGGTGCGAAGCGTGGTGCTGCCGCCGCCGCCGCGACTGATGCGGCCAAGGGCAAGAAGGCCGTGGCGGGTACATCTGCGTCCGCCGCGCTGAAGAAAGGCAGCGGGGACTGGGCGAAGTCCACCATCAAGGACGCCCATCTGATCAAGTTCCGCGAGCAGGGGTATCTGCCACCCGCGGAGCAGCTCGCCGTCCGCGCGCCGTCGCCCAAGGAGGTACTCCCCGAACCACGCGCCAACGAGCGTGTTTGTTTTGCGGAGTTTTTGCCTAGGGGCTTTTCGCTTCCCCTCCACGATTTCGTTCGTGGTCTTCTTTTTGCCTACGGGGTGCAGATCCATGATCTCACCCCAAATGGCATTATGCATATCGCGTGTTTTATCACGCTGTGCGAGTGCTTCCTCGGCGTCGCACCCAGCTGGGCGCTGTGGAAAGCCATCTTCATGGTACGGCCGAACAGAGGAGGCGGTCGCACCTACCCTGTTGGCGGCTGTGGAATCCAGGTGCGCAGCGACACCCGCTACTTCCGTCTGAAGACCGTCGACTCCGCTCAAGGCTGGAGGAAGGGATGGTTTTATGCGACTGTCGAGCAGGATGCAGCCGCCCCTTTCTCGACTGCTGCTTTCACCAGGACCAAGGCGTGGGATCACCAACTCTCAGCCGAAGAAATGGAGGAAGCAAGCCCTTTGCTGGCTCGGATCGGAGGCCTGCTGGACAAGGTCACAGGCATCCATTTGATCGCCACCTTTGTGAAGAGGCGGGTGTGGCCCATCCGTGCCCGAGCGCACCCCATGTGGGAGTATGAAGGCGCGGGTGACATCACCCGAATGAACCCAGAGGAGCTTTCAAGGAGTGAGCTGCTGACGCATGTGCGGCACATCACCAACTTGACGACAGGCGACGCTTGCAACGTCGACTGCCCTGTTGCACCATATGGGTTGGAAAACCCTTTGCTTGAGGTATGTAAGTATTATAGTCTGCTTGCAATGAAGAGTTTGCCACTCGCATGTTCTGCGATATGCGATTTTGATTCTGACTTTGCAATTGTGATGTATGCTATGCAGGGTCACTCGACTGCTGCCTCCCTTCCTCCCTGCCTGAAAATGGCGAGACTGAAGAAACACAAGCACAGGTGGTGGACCCGAAAGGGGATCATTCACCCATCCCTTCTGCCACAAATTCTCATTTGGAGGAGGTCGAGGAGGAAGCAGCAGAAGAAGTCCAATCTGAAGATAAGGCCACCTCTGACCAAGAAGTCGATATCGCGCCACCGAAGCGACGTCGACTGGCCAAGAAGGCGCATTCTGCTGCAAGTTCACCCGCGAAGGAGCAGGTTTGGAGGATGACGAGGAATCAGGTTCACCACCTGTTTTCCAAGCCGCTCCTTTGCGTGCGTGCTCAACAAGCTCGACCCTTCCGCTTCAGTCGAGTGGCCCCAGCCTTTGGAGGACCAATTTTTGGCGACTCCGAAGACGAGGAGACGAGGAGCACAGGTATGTGTGTTTTTGAGTATGAGAGTTTTTGTGCTGTCACATTTTTGCTCACAATCTTTTTGCTTTGCTGTGTTGCCCATAGTGCTGAAAACAATCAGCCTGGGACTCCTCCAGTCGAAAATGTTCCGACCCTGGAGCATCGAAGTCTGCACCGACTGGAAACGAGGCTGCCCAGCCAATGGCCACTGACGCTGTCGTTGGACAGCCAAGGCGGCAACTCCAGATGTCGGGACATCAGTCGCGGCTCCTGAGCCGTGGATGAACCACGTGAGTAACTTTTTGCTTGACCCGTTTAGTTGTAGGTCTGTGAGAATTTTGGATTTTTGCTGAATCGTGCGCTTTGCAGCCCTTCTACCACACCTTGGCAGATTCTGCCAAGGCTTATGTCCAGGTGGAGCAGGAGAGGGACACCATGCGCGCCGAGCTCGAGCGGCTCAGTCGTGAGTTCTTTTTGCTTTTGTTTTGCCGAACTTCTTTTTGCAATGCTTGATTTTGTCGAGTATTGAATGCACGTGATTTTGCTGGGCCAGGCGAGAAGAAGGAGCTGGAAGACGCACTCGCCGCGCAGCGCGAAGAGTCGAAGAAAGAGCTGGCTGCCGCCACCAACTCAGCCGCTGCACGCGAGCGAGAATATGCTGACCAGCTCGCGGCACTCGCGCAGGTCATGGGAGGTGAGTAATCTTTTCTCCTTTGATATGACGATATAACTGTCGAGTGTCGCAAAATGACTTATGCCTGTTTTGAATTGTGCAGAAGCTGTTGGCGCACCGGCCTCTGCAGACGTGGCGAGTGACGATCTTTCGCTGGAACAGGCTGTGGGCGGCTTAGGCGCTCTATGCAACCAGGCGAAAGAAGCACTCGCCAAATCGACGAGCACTTGGCGCTGTATACCAAGTGGTGTTCCCGACTGGCGTGATGCCGTCGACGGTGGATGACTTCGCCAACGTGTTTGGCCCCGGGACGTCCACCATGGCGGGTTTCGCTCGCGCCAACACGGTACGCGGATCCGAGTCCACCATCAAGCTTCTTATGGGACATGGGATAGATTGCGACTATGAGGCAGCACTGTCTGCGTTCCCTCAGAAGCCAGATGGGAAGCCCATTTCCTGAAGGGGGTGAGCGGAGCCGCCGCGCGACTGGCCGAAGTTTTTATGAACACCATGGAGCGCCGGGCACTCGAGACTGCCAATCGTCTGCTTAGGAAATCGAAATCTTAGGTTTAGGGTAGCTGTACCCTTTTGTTTTTTTATGCCTTGTAATGATACCTTCTGAACTGCGCGAGTCTGCGCTTTGTTTTGCTACCTTGTTTATGCAAGTCTTTTGCTAATGCCTTTCACTCGAAGAGTTGTATGCTTATGACATGAGTTTAGCTTCTGACACAAACTTTGTGTTTGTGATTATGCTTTTGAACAGTCACGAGAACCTGCTACTGCGACTAGTTCCTCACAGGCTCCAATCACCACCCGATCCCAGGGTCAGGTGGCAAATGATGCCAAGGTGATGGAGTATATGAAGGCTAAATTTGTGAGAATGGAGCAAGATCTGAAGGATGCCCAGGCTGAGCTGAGTCGATTGAGGGCCAGACCCGCGTTGGCCACCCAACGCGAGGATTATGTGCTCGGGGAGATGGAGCTTGTGAACAGGCAACTCGAGTGTAAGTTCGAGTCTTGCTCTTTTACAAGCTTTTTGCGTAGCTTTTGCCTTTTTTGATCTGACTGTGTGCCCGTGTTTGTAGGCTTTGTCGACAACTTCCAGGCTGAAAAGATTCGCGTGGAAGGGCGTCTGGATAGCGTGGTTGACGACCCTACGACTGGGCGTCAACACTTTTGGCTTGATAGGTACCATGCCCGCATACTCGCCACCCTGAAGGATCGCGTCTGGCGAAGTGCTGAACTGCTGGAGTTATGCCGGGCAGCGTTTATTCGCCTGAACGAGACTCTTTTTCCTTCGGGGCCACAACCACAAGGGATTCGTGCTGTGTTGAACATCTTCGCCAAACAAATCCCATTCGAGAGTTGCTGTCTCAGAAACTTGTGATTGGAGCCAACGCTGCAATGGCGTATATGCGTAGTCGAAAACCAAGTTGGTGTTGCGGACACCTGCAGCCGGAGAGGTTCTCGAACAAAAGACCTGGATGACACAATCCAAGCTGCGGAGACACTATCGAGTGCACTCGCGAACAGCTTTGCGGTCCCGAGCTGCCCGTAAAGGACGAGCCTGAGGATTAGAATAGTTTGCGAGTGCAATTTTTGTATAGGGGCAGCCCCCGAGTGTAATTTTGACTCTTTGTATATTGTATAGTTTGTATACTTTGATTTTTTGTCGAGCCCCCGAGTCAGTCGAGCGGGGTTTGTGAAATATGGTTGGTTGTGAACCAATGACTGTGCAGCCCCCGAGTATTCGAGTGCGGCTGCAGAGTTTTTGTGTTCTTTGTTGGATCCTTGTTACGCAGCCCCCGAGCATTCGGGTGCGGCTAAGGCATTGTGTTTCTGCAAGAGCGAGAGCTCATTTGATGATAACACAGCCCCCGAGGGTTTCGGGTGTGGTTAAGGTATGAATTATGCGAGTAGTACCACAAAGAAGTCGAAGGAACATTGATTTTATTCCTCTTTTGAATGTTAGGCTGCAGGCCGCCTCATTAAAAACCTTCCAGTCCCCTTAGGTACCCTGGTAAGGAAAAGAGCGCGTCTGAAACCTGCAGCCATCCGACATATAGCCTATTACATTGTGTGAGCACTTTATGCGTAGAAACGGCGCAGATGCGCAACGTTCCAAGGATTATGAGAGAGTTCGCCTGTCTTCGCGTGCTTCAGTCGATATGCGCCTCCACCAAGGACCTCCGTGATGATGAAGGGACCCTCCCATGGGGAAGCGAGCTTGTGCACCTTCTTTTGCTTCAGTCGAAGAACCAGGTCACCAACGACGAAGGACCTGGTTCGCAGTCGACGGCTATGGTAGTTGCGGAGATCTTGCTGGTAAACAGCTGTGCGGGCTAAGGCCGTGTCTCGCGCTTCATCGAGTAGTCGACTGCGTCTTCGAGTGCTCTTTTGCGTCGTCTTCATTGTATGCTTCAACTCGTGGTGCGTTGAACCTTACGTCTGATGGCAGAATTGCCTCTGCACCATAGACCATGAAGAATGGGGTGAACTGCGTAGAAGTGTTGGGAGTTGTGCGTAGGCTCCATAGCACAGATGGTAGTTCTTCGACCCAAGCACCCGCAGCTCTTTTGAGTGGCACCAGGAGGCGCTTCTTGATCCACTCGTCACAAGTCCATTGGCCTTTTCGACTTGGCCATTGGATTGTGGATGCGCCACGGATGCGTAGTTGAGCGTAATGTCCTGCTCTTTGCAAAGGTTTTGAACTCCTCAGCCGTGAAGTTTGTGCCGTTATCAGTGATGATACTGTTTGGGACACCGAAGCGTAGATGATGCTCTTTATGAAGTTGACTGCCGTAGTAGCAGTCGAATTTGTGATGGGGACCGCCTCGATCCACTTTGTGAACTTGTCGACTGCCACCAGTAGGTGAGTATGCCCGCCATGCGATGATTTTTTGAGTGGCCCAACCATATCGAGCCCCCATTGGGCGAAAGGCCAGGCCAGCGGTATAGTCTTCAACGCCGATGCGGGTGCGTGCGGCCTTGTTGCGAATTTCTGGCAGCCGACGCACCTTTTGACTATGTCCTCCGCGTCTTTGAGTGCTGTAGGCCAGTAAAACCCTGCGCGAAAGGCTTTGGCTACGAGTGATCGACTGCTGGCGTGATGCCCACAGGTACCTGCATGAATGTCTCGAAGTATGGCTTGGCCATCTTCGAATGCGATGCATCTTTGGAACATACCTGATATGCTGCGCTTGTATAACTCGCCGTTGATAACGGTGTATGCTTTTGATCTTCGAGTCACGCGTCGGGACTCGGTTATGTCATCTGGTAGCTCGCTACGGAGTATGTAAGCCAGAAAAGGTTGAGTCCAGGTTGGCTCAATGAGAAATACCTCGACAGGGGGGTCCTCTGTGCTAGGCATTTTGCTTTTGGGTGGCGTAGTCGACGGAGGAGGCTCTCGTTTCTCCTTGATAGATCTGTGTTCGATGCGCTCGAGGAAGACACCAGGTGGAATTTGTGCGCCAGTTGAGCCAAGATTGGCTAGCATGTCTGCTTCTTCGTTGCTTTCCCTTCCTATGTGCCTCAACTCGCAGCCATCGAAGCTGCCCTCAGTGTGTTGTACAGGTCGCGATAAGCGATCATGTTGTCCGCGATTGCGTCGCAGGCCTTCATTGTTTGCTGCACCACGAGATTGGAGTCGCCGTAGATCATCAATCGAGTGCACCCAAGTGCTTTTGCCATCCGCATGCCATGGATCAGAGCCTCGTATTCAGCCTCGTTATTGGAGGGTACTTGAATCCCATCTGCAAAACATAACGCTTCCCCTTTTGGTGATATGAGGATGACGCCTGCGCCTGCGCCTTCGTGTTTCTTGGACCCATCGAAGTACATGGTCCAGGAATTGGACACGTCTGGTGCTCCAGGTAATTGGGCTCTATCCACTCGGTTGTGAAGTCGGGTAGGACTTGTGCTTTGATAGCCTTCGGGTGCTCGTACTTGATGTCTCTTGGAGCCAGCTCGATGAGCCATTTTGCACTCGACCCGTTGCATTGGGGTTTGTGAGGATATCACCGATTGCTGAGTTACTTACCACGGTGATCGGTGCTCGGTGAAGTAGTGTGTCAACTTCCTTGAGGACATGAATACAGCGTATGCCAGCTTTTGATAGTGCGGGTACCGCTGTTTTGATATGGAGAGAACCTCGCTCAGGTAGTAGACTGGACGTTGTATGCTTTGGATGTGCCCCTCCTCCATGCGTTCGACTACCAGTACGGTGCTCACCACCCTGTTTGTAGCCGAGACATACAGGTAGAGTGGTTCCCGTTCCTTAGGTGCGACGAGGATGGAGGGCTTGTGAGGATCCGCTTGAGATCTGTGAAGGCTGCTTCAGCTTCTGGCGTCCACTCGAACTTGTCCGCCTTCTTCATCAGTCGATAGAATGGTAGAGCCTTTTCACCCAGTTTGCTGATGAATCGACTGAGCGCTGCTACTCGTCCTGCTAGTTTCTGCACATCATGAAGCTTTGAAGGCCTTTGCATTGTGAGGATGGCCTGTATTTTCTCGGGTCTGCTTCGATTCCACGAGCAGAGACTAGGTACCCTAGAGCTGCCCGGCTGGAACGCCGAACGTACACTTCTTAGGATTGAGCTTGATATGGAAGCGTTTGAGGTTTGCGAACGTCTCCCTCAAATCGTCGAGTAGTGTGCGTTCTTCCCTTGTGGTAATGACAATGTCATCACGTAGACCTGGACGTTGCGTCCAATTTGCTTTTTGAGGCAGTCCTGCATCATGCGCTGGTATGTTGCACCCGCGTTTTTGAGCCCAAAGGGCATAGTTGTGTAGCAGTAGACCCCGAGTGGGGTTATGAACGCCGTTTTTTCTTCGTCTTCTTGCTTCATCCTTATCTGGTGATAACCTGAGTAAGCATCCAGAAAGGAGAGTCGTGCGCATCCGGCGGTGGAGTCGACGATCTGGTCGATCGGGGTAGCGGGAAGTGATCCTTTGGACAGCACTTGTTCAGCGCTGTGAAATCCACGCACATCCGAAGGATGTCTGTATGCTTCTTCTCTACGAGTACGGGGTTGGCCACCCATTGTGATTTCTTGATTTCCCTAATGAATCCTGCTGCGAGTAACCGGTCGACTTCAGATTCGACTGCGGTTCGCTTTGGGCCGGAGATTCGACGCATCGTTTGCTTGACTGGCTTTGCATCTGGAAACAATTGGAGAGAGTGCTCGGCGAATTCCCTGGGAATACCTGGCATGTCGGCTGGACACCACGCAAATATTTCCCAGTTCTCACGGAGGAATTCGACGAGCGCGCCTTCCTATGCGATAGGCAGGCTCGAAGATATGTTGACTGTCTTGGACGGATCGGTCGGGTGCACCTGATGCGACCTTGTGTCATTTGTAGCATTGAAGGATCTGTCGACTGCCAACTTCTTATGCTCCGGAAGGAGTGTGCGGTCGTTGGTAATCGCTAAGTCGGCGAGTGATTCCTCCACCCCGAACATCTCGGAGATTTTGCTGAACTCGCGGTCGCAAGCATCGGACCTTTGAAAGTTTCCACGGACAGTGATGACTCCCTTTGGTCCTGGCATCTTCAGCGTGAGGTACGCATAGTGTGGCACCGCCATGAATCGAGCAAACGTCGGGCGACCAAGAATAGCATGGTATTGTGATTTCCAGTCGACGACCTCGAACTCAATCGACTCTGTCCTGAAGTGGCTTGTCCCCGAACGTAACGTCGAGTTGTATGGTGCCTTCTGGGCTAATTGCTTTGCCAGGAACGATACCGTGGAAGGTATTTGAAGATTTTGGGAGGTTTTCGACTGACCTGTTCATTTTGCGGAGCGTGTCCGCGAAGATGATGTTTATGCCGCTGCCTCCATCCATGAAGACCTTGGTCATGGCGTAGCCTCCTATTTGCGCGTCGAGTACCAGAGCCGCATGCCCTGGTCGAACTACAGCTGGGGATGATCCTCTCGACTGAAGCTTATGATGGTTTCCGATCCCTTCAGAAATTCGGCACGGCTGGAGGTGCCATGACAGCCATGTTCACCTGTCGAGTGATTAGCTTTTGCTGCCTGTTAGAGGGGCGACCCTTTTGTATCATGTACATCTGCCCGTGGGGCTGTGGATATTGATCATCTTCCGCCCGTAGTACGGGTTGTATGGCACCTGCGAGTTTGCGCCTGGAGCAGGCTGTGGTGGGTTGCGGTGGCGGCTGTGGCGCCATGAGAGCGGGCACAGCGTTCGGCTGTGGTACGGGTGCAGGCATGGGCTGAGCAGGTGCTGGGCCATTCCTCTTGAGTCGTATCACATAGTCAGTCGCCATTTGGTCGAATTCCCTGCAGTTCCTTAGGGTGTGATTGGAGCGTAGTTTTCCGTCGTCCCCCTTGAAGAGGTGGAATCTGCACCAGTCGTCCATCTTTTCCTCGAATGACCGCTCGGGTTTTGCGTCGCTACGTTTGCGCCATTCTTGCCTTTTGTAGCTGTCGCTCCGCTGCTCGCGATCTCGACTGTCCGTCGATCATCCGAGCGTCGATTGCTTCTATCTTGGTCCTCCTTGGCTGTGTGTATCCAGCCGCCATGAACTCGGGTCTGTTATCGTCGTAAGGACGTCTGGAACGTTTACGCCTGCGATCTTCTCTGTATGAATCTCTGCGGCTTCGACTGCCGCTTTCGTAGTTGTCGCGTGTTGGGGAAGCACGGGATCTGCGTACAGAATCCTCTCCATCTGCCCACTCAGTCGCAACTTTGATGAGGTCAGCCAGGGAGGTTGGCTTTTCACGACCAAGTGCCTCTTTGAAGTCCTTCCTGGCGAGACCTTGTATGAAGGCATCCATGGCCCTGTCTTCTGACACTTTGCCAACCGAATTGCGTATTTCGGTCCACCGCCGTATGTATGATCTCAACGACTCGTCTGATCGTTGAGTACATGTCCTTAATTCCTCGAATGTCTTCGGGCGCTCACACAGAGGCTCGAAGTTTTTGATGAAGTCTCTGCGGAAATCATCCCACGAGTCATATGATGATGGAGGGAGTGATTTGAGCCAGTCGCGGGCAGTTCCTTCGAGCATAAGTCGTATGTACTGCATCGCCGTGGTGTTCGTGCCCGCTGGCATGCCACGGCGAGTCTGTAATCTTCTAGCCACCCAGAAGGTTCTTGGCGACCGTTGTACTTGGGTTGTTCGCCTGTCAACTTGAACCGTTTGGGCATCCGCGTCTCACGGATGCGTCGAGTGAAGCACAATGCTCCGCATGGCTCTGGTTCGCGATCAGAGTATGAATCGCTGCTATAGGATCTTCGAGATCTGCTTCTGCTGGACCTGTGCCGGCGCGTGCTTCTCCTTCCTTCATCCGAGTGGTGGCTGCGACCACTGCGATGATGTGCTGCGTGTCGTGAGTCGACTATGTCGCGATCGCGATCCTTGCTGGAGTTTTGTCTTCTGGCTGCATAGCCTGTGCCGCTAGAGCTAGCGATTTGAGTTGTTGGCGATGCAGGGCTGCGTTAGGGTCATTCGCCGGAGGTTGTATTGCCTTGAGGTAAGCACCTACGGAGAATAATGCACCCGCAGCAGTTTTGGGCACTGGGATTCCGTTAGCGTCCTCTGTCATGAACGACAGGTTACGGGTGATTGCTACCCTTTCATGTTCTGGAAGGCTTGCCAACCGCGACCTAGGTCGAGGGGTTGGTTGCTGTGTGGACCCGAGGGATTGCTCCCTTCGTCGGGCACTCGAGAGGCTGGCTTGCCTTTTGCGCTCCTCGAGCGTCGCTCGGTAGTTTTGCAGTCGAATTGACTCCTGCCAGTTGAAGTACTGGAAGGTCAACATCTCCTCTGGGGTGGAGTTTGGTGGCATCATAGTGCACTCCTTTATGACTTTATCTGCTTTTGCTGCCATCTCCTCCGTGATTGTCAAGGTTGTGACCCCATCCGGCATGGTTACCGTGCATGGGAATTGTGCAGGCCTGCGAGCGGCAGCGTCTGCGGATGATTCTGCGGTGAAGGCCACGTAGACCTGATGGGGCGTGACCCGAGGACAGGTGTATGTGCTGTCGATTCCAGTCATGGACTCGACGTCGCCGTCGAGGCTCATGTCAGAGCCAGTGTTCATCGAGTAGATCTTCGAGGCGAATTCGTTGTCGTGTTCATCACCTATGCTCATCTCGGTGTTGGCGAAGCCATTACGGATTTCTGAGTCGAGGTTGGTGTTGGTGAAGATCTCCGAGTCGACGTTGTTGTCGTTATGAATCGCGGGCTCGTAGAAGTCATCGAGGGAGATCCCGCAGTCGAAACTCTCGTCGAGTGGTAGGTTGAAGTCGATGTTGCTTGTGTTGTATGCTGATTCTGCTTCCTCGCCTTGGAGTTCCGTCATCATGAACCTATCGAGCTCGCCGGTCGACATGGTTGTTGCGGGCGAGCAGGCTTCAGGAATCGACGATGGGGCGAGAGCAGTCGACGGAGCCTCGAGTGCACCCAGCACCGTTGTTGCGGATCTGTCGAGTCCTGCGTGCCAAGATTGTTTACGAAAAAATTGAATGCTCCAACAGTTAAGCTCAAACCTGATTCAAGGCCAGAAAACGCCTCCTGAAGCTCCGGCGAGTGCGGATTGAAATTCATTGGAAGAGCAGATGCGCTTTTTGGGTGAAGCGGGCAGGCTGCCGCTTTTCGAGTGGATCGGCGAGTCGCCGTGTGTCGCCTGGATCGGCGAGTTGCTGTTTGCTGACATGGCCGGCGAGTTGCCGTTTGCAGATGAGATCGGCGTGTTGCCGTTTGCTGGTGTGATCGGCGATTTGCCGTTTGCTGTTGGGACCGGCGAAACTTCGAGTCCAGCGCTATTCTTTCCCACAGACGGCGCCACTTGACGAGGGGTAGACTCATCAAGACCCATGGTTAAGGTCCCTAGGTTATGAATATGGGGAGAGAACGTGGTAGAGCTGGAAGTATCGTCGGCTGACAAGCAGGGCAAAGATTTTACCCAGGTTCAGGGCCCTCGTGTGGAGGTAACACCCCTACGTCCTGCCTGTCTGTTATTGCTTTGTGAATATGATGGTTACAAGGATCCCGGCGAGATGTCGATCTCGCTAGGGTTTGTGGCTCTGGTGGTTCGTTGTCTGGTTCGATGGCCCTCCCAGTCCTTAAATAATAGGCTGGGTCTCGGGTGTTCGTAACCGACTCGATTTACAAGTAAGGAAACTCTAAACCGACTATTTTCGCCAAACTTGGAGGATACTCCATCTTCGTGGGCCTCCCTTCATGGGCTTCATGTAGGCTCTGATAGTTGGGCCTAGTCGATATGCACCAGGTACCCTCATGGTAGGGTACCCGATAGGCATACCCATCTCAGCATGCCTGTACATGCAGGCATGCCTGAAGAAGTCAAATACTCCTAGATTGGTCAACGTGTGTTCTCATGTCATTACGTACGTACGCAAGGCGTAAGCACATAGCGCTGCATGCGATCCCACCGTTTACGTAGTACCGTGGGAGGTCGATCGAGCACAGTACTGTGCAACTTGGCATTAATTAGAGATGGTCAATGCTTAATTAACCGCCACACCCACAATATACCAGGCCGGCGGTTTGAGCGGAAGATCAGCTCACCTGGCCAGCTGCAAAACAGGCAGCCAAGTACGCGTCCACACGCAACAATCACGATCGACACGGCCGTATAGACGCGATCGATCGTGGCGGCAGAGCAGCAGCTAGCCTTGCTGCCGATCGAGGTAAAACGTCGGCAGCTAGGGCTGGGAGTTCAAGTGCCCGGCTTTGATCGATCGGCGAACGTGGCCGTGGTGCGGCGCGGCAAATTTGACATTCGATCCGGCCGGACAGACACAAGTGTACTGTCATTCTGGAAGGTCTTAATTTCCACGCGTATTATTGCAGAATTTTTTGGAAAAACAAGACGACTCCAGAGTAAATGGATTCAGTTTACAGTCAAGTTGAAGTTTCTGATTGCAGCAACAGCTCTATCGTATTTACAAGAAGATTGAACGATTAATCAAGAAACAGTCGGATCCAGCTATGTACAGCTAACTACACAGTCTAGACGAACAGATCGAGCAAAACTGGCGGCCTGTCGGCAACATGCCGCACCACATCCTGACCCGGCATCCCGACGCTGCGCCACACCCACTGGTCGTCGTCAGCGCCGGCGCCACCGCCGCCGAGCGCCATCTCCTCGCGGTGCCGTCTCATGTGTCCTCCGAGCGCCTGGCCCATCTCGAAGCCGAGCCCGCAGATGTGGCACTCGTGCTGCCTATCCTTCTCCTCGCCCCGCTTCTTCTCCCTGACCCCGAGCTCCAGTCCATGGCGCCCCCGGAGGTGGCTGGTCCGGTGCCCGCCGAGCGCCTGGAACGACGTAAACGCCCGGCCGCACGTCTTGCACACGAACTCCCCCTCGCCGGACGTCGCCACCACCCTGCCACGGCGCGCCCTCTTCTTCTGTGTTGACGCCGGCGTGCCGAACGAGTCGGCCGACGTCGTGGGCGAGTCCGTGGTCAACGACAGCGCCAGCGACACCGGCTCCTCCTCCCGCGCGCGCTTCATCCCGACTCCCATGGGTGATGTGCTCGTGTTGATTGTCCGCTGGATCGATCGGCGTGTGGATCTCGATGCCTTTTGCGTGTTCTCTGTGTTCTGGAGTAGTTTCGTGAGAAGAATTGATGAATGGTTTGGACTTGGGAGGTTGGCAGTTATATATAGGCTGCTGGTGTGAGTACGTAGGGGGTGGCGTGAGTGGTGCTGCTGGGCTTACGTGGCTGTCAGGTTGGGTGGCTGGGCCAATGAGGGAACGGCACGCGACCTTCAGGACGTGACGGACGGATGCGATCGGATATCGTCGTCGTGGAGCGGCCGACTCTGGCCGGACGTGTGGTGAGCGGTTTAGGCGCGTGGCGGCTGAGTTGTTTCGTAGCGACCGAGCTCGGAAGCGTCTGGAACGTTCTCGAGTCCGTGGAAAGGATCGATACTTTTGGTCGGCTGGGATATTTTCCAGTCCTGTGCACATGTACTTTACTTTACTTTACTAGGTGTATAAAGTCAGTCAGACCTGGCGTACATGACGTAGGGAGTGATGGCACGCTAGTGATCGACCTTCTTGAGAGTGCTTGTTGAATACGACAGGAATATTCTGTCACCTAGTGTAAACCATAACCTTCGTGTCAATGCACAAATACTTTCTTCATTCCTAATTATAACATGTTTTATTTATTTTTCTCATTTGCATGTATGTACTCTCGTTTTAATGTGTTTATTCACTTATTTCGGTCCCTATATAGAACAAACGATTTTCTCCCTTGTCAACACTCCGGAAAGTCTCCGCCACCATTGATTAGCTCGCCTTTGCCCTTTCTAGCCGTCGCCGAGCACATTTCCATGTTCCTGGTGAGCTCGTACGTGGGCCTATTCCTTCTCTTGTTCGTGCTCTCTGAAGTCGTCTCGTTGCGCGCGGTCCTCGCCAGTGACGTTCTCAGTGACCATAAGTAACCATTTCGCTGTGGTTCGACACAAATCTTTCGAAATTTGGGCCCCCGATGGGAAATTATAAAAGGTAACATAAAAATCATCTACCGAAATCTTGGGTGCCTAGCAAATCAACGACTCCAAATCAACCTGACTCGGCAAAGGGAACCGACACAGGGATGATAAGCTTTGTCGGGAGATGAGGACGAGTGAGCAGATCCTCTAAAAGTTGGTATCTTAAAAAGTGTTTGAGGTAAACTGAAAACTGTTTTTATGGCACAAGAAGTGTCTTCACGGAACAGATACCGCAAAACATTTTTTCCTCTTCAAAAATACAATACCTGAGACATAATTAGCATTTTTGGGGCCCAATTTAAATGGATATAAATTCATTTAAATGGACAAAAATATCTGAAAAGGTTGAACATTCATAAAAGTTGGGAATTGTTTATAAAAAATCCCATCCTGCAGCCTGTGGACATCCCTGTTCGCCAGTTCATCTGTTGATCTGGTAGCTGCAAAGTTTCCCAGTCCAAGGCCGGGTCCAAGGGTGGGCCCACCTCGAGTCATGGGTATTCAGCTGAATACCCAAATAATTACGTGAAATACTGACATTCCAATGTTCTGTGACAAATGTGATAATTATTGCTATCGCAACTGGAAGAAATGATGAAGTATCCCAATTGGTTGGGTTAAAATATTAAATCCTCAGGTTTTTGGTTCAAACCCCATGGCTGTAGTTGTTTGCTTATTTTCCCAAAAACAAATCACGTATATATGATTAGTATAGTACATATTCTTTCTTTTATAATCATTTATTTTGTATACTAAAATATTCTTATAATTTTTAATACTCACTCTCAGAATTCTAGGCCCGCCACTGGCCAGGTCGTTTGTTGCAAAGTTTCAATTACGGAAGATTTTTTGTTAAGAAAAAAGTAGAGCTTTTCCATTAAGATGTTTTTAGGTTTTATTTATATTTAAGTATTCTTACATTTTCATTGTACTATATAGTGTTAATGTCTGGTCACTGTTTTAATTTGCATTTTTTTAAGGGTTCGTCCTATCTGTGTCCAGCGAGTCTACCTACGCGCTATGTACTGTAGTACTTTCCACGTTAGAGGAGTGGCACTGGATTGAACCTGCCACGTACCGCCGTTTGATGGTGTCGATAATAGCGCAACGATGTCGCAGTTTCTTGTTTAGGTAATGCAACGCGGTGGACCATGAAACTGTTAGGGCTGCTGTTGACTAGTGGAAGCTGCTCAAGTTTAGTCCCACCTCGCCTAGGGGAAGAGCCCACACCCCAGCTGCTATGATATGATTCCGTTCCACTCAAACAAAATTCATCTAAAAAATTCTAAACATCTGTTCAAAATTGAGAATTTACACTCGGCGAAACTCGGAACAGAGTATGGGAATGGAACCTACTTGTCGACGCGTACGTTTATTGTGTTCATTTTATCTTGAATCCGAGTATGGTTACATAAATTAGAAACTAAATGGAGTAGTCTAATTTGAGGGCCAGTGGTGTTTAAACATGTCCGGTGGGATTCCATCTCAATGATGCTTCTCCAAACTTGAACATTTAACAAGTAATTGGAGTTTGGGTAAAGGTCAAGCAGGGCAAATTTGAAAGGGGTCCACACGTTGTCACCATTGTGCTCACCTTTCTGCCGAGTGCACAGTTTGCATTATACCGGCGTTAAGTAAACTAAGTACTGAATATGTGGTGTGCGCCCCAACAGAAGTAGATTACCTTGTGAGTGCCAAGTTTGGACACTTGCCGGTATGGATGCTTACTTATCCAATCAATCCAAAACCAGCGCATGCATGGGTGAGGAATACTCTTTGGTCTTTTGACCAGGCTGGGTGCCTAGGACATGGACAATCGTCAATCGGACAGTTCAACTAGGTAATTTATTGGCTTGTGCGCGTTCGAGGACAAGCTTAACCGTGTCGACTGTGGAGACTCGAGGGGGCCGGGTAGCGACGTCGTTCAGTTCGGTGCGTGTCTTTATCCAGTCGCGGCTCAGGGCACACGCACACGAAACCTGCATGTCGGAACCTGTGCAGTGGCCGGCAAAGAACTAGTACTACTCGGTACTCACTTGGGACACAAGTAGATTAACATTGCATCCACGGTGACATCATCACCGCGCGCCCATCGCAATTATTCCGCGTGCGCGTGCAGGCATGAGAGGTACCACTACAGAGCTACTTGGAGGAAAGAGTACGTACTTGTGTAACACGCATGTCGTTTTTCAGAGTATCGTGACGCGCGGCTGCTTGGAGAGCAAGGCGTGTGTGAACGACAGCCGAAATACGACTGGTCAACTTTGGTCTTGATCTCCTCCGTCCTCAAATAAGTGAACATTTAGCATTCAGATTTTTTCTCAAAAGAGTGTACTTTTATGTTCTCAATGTACTTGAAATTAGATAATAATACTTCTCTCATTACACGGGAATCAAACCCAATAACATTCGACACATGGTCTCTACAACATGCACTTAGCTCATTGGATGGGGTAATTAGAGCAAGTACAATAAATTTATGTAAGCAGACTATAGGGGTTAAAATAATATTTTTTGTATGATATGGAGGAGAGATAAAAGGAGAGCTCTCATGCAAGAGTCATCTACAACACGTACTACTAAGCACTTTTTGAGGCCGGCAGGTAGGCCATGCCTTAATAGCCAGCTGATGTCTATACTATTGAATTTGCTCCTAGAGAGATATGGTGACTTGTATTTTCCTAATACATTTTCTACTCAACTACATAATTTGTCTTAACATTTCTAGATGCCTACTTATTTGAGGACGGAGGGAGTAGTACACAAGGCGTGAGCACATACCGCTGCATGGGTCGCCATGGGAACCCGAATGAACCACGTAAGTACAGAGCGAGAGAATATGGCAGTTCATAATAGACAGAGACAGTCAGTGTTGATGATCTTAGTTTCCAAACCTTATTACAGAAATTTCAAATCGAGCCTAATTAAATTGGATTTTTAGTTTACAAATGAGGATGGCTACACTAGGACTCGTACGTATAGCTTTTTTTCAGAAAAAGCTATACTCATACAACAGCAAAACTAACTCGAGGACAATATTTTGAAATCCAAAGGGGCAAATTTCTTATTACAGCAGCAGTTATATCGATTGCGTATTTACATGTACAATAGAGCCACTCATGAACAGAAGATTTTTTTTTTCAAAACGGGATGAACGAAAGATTTCTTTCATGAGAGTATTATATGGAGCATATATATATGATATGAATGAATCCCCAAACGGTTCAAAAACTGGCCAACGAACCCAACCCAAAATTTCAATAATTAATCAGCAAAACATCATTCTAAAGACATTTACAAGTCCTCTATTAAGAGGGTCATATTCAGCTAGCTAGACGAACAGCTCTAGCAAGACGGGCGGCCGGTCCGCACCATGCCCCACCACCTCCTGATCCGGCAACGCGACGACCCAGCGCTCCTCGCCGCTGAGCGCCGCCGTCTCCTCGCGGTGCCGCCGCATGTGCCCCCCGAGCGCCTGGCCCATCTCGAAGCCGAGGCCACAGACATGGCACTCGTGCTGCCTATCCTTGTCCTCGAGCCGCCTCCGATCCCTGATGGCTTTGGCGACGCCGACGCCGAGCTCAAGCCCGTGGCGGCCTCGGAGGTGGCTGGTCCGGTGCCCGCCAGCGCCTGGAACGACGTGAAGGCGCGGCCGCACGTCTTGCACACGAAATCCCCCTCCCCGGACGTCGCCACCACCCTCCCGCGGCGTGCCCTCTTCCTGCCGGCCGCCATAGGCGTCCGAGTCCGCCGACGTCGTGGACGACGGCGTCGAGTCCGTGCTCAGCGACAGCGCGAGCGACACCGGCTCCTCCTCCCTTTCGCGCTTTATGATCCCTGCAGCTCCCATGGCTGATTTGCTTGTCTTAGCTATCCGCTGTGGTCTGTGGCTCAAATTCTCGATTATCTTCTGCGTTGTTGTTGGTCTTCGTCTCTGAGAAGAAGCAAGGTAGGAATGGCGAGGGAGGCTGGGCGGTGCGCCTATATATAGGTTGCGTACGAGGCGGCGGTGGCGGAAGAGCTAACGTGGGTGTCAAGTTGGTGGCGGGGCCGGCCGACTTACGTGGGTGAACCAATCAGAGGAGGGCAACGCGACATTCACGGCGTGGCGGAGGTATGTGCTCGGACCTCGATCGGACATGGTCGGTTCGAGCCGGACGTACGTGTGGCTTAGCAGCGGGGGCAACGCGCGCGAACCTAGCCGGTTTGGGGACCGGGCTAGCTGTCGGTCGATCGAGGTTGCGCGGTGCGCTCGTGCGTGCACGTGGGTTGCTTGAGCGACCGAGCTCGATCGGAACGTTCCCGAGTCCGCGGAAACGATCCTTTGGTCTTGTCATCTTGTGTAAAGAAGATCAGCATTATTTAGCTTACGCTTGTGAAAGAAATAATTTGATTGATAGGATGTCTTTAATAAAGTTTTGACGCGTCCAAAACACATGCAAATCCGCCACGCAATGCCTATAAACACACGGCAGACAAGAACGCGCGCGGTTGCGCATCTAGCTCCTTTGGTCGCAGCATTTTCGAGGAAACAGAGGAGCTGCACACACTATACGGCAGGTCGGCAGCAGCAGGTCTCGGACCATCCAGATCGATCGAGCTCGTATAGAGACTTTTTTTTTGACACTATCGCTCGTATAGAGACTTGCACCAAACCGGTTCGGCACCAAACCGGTTCGGACGCTAGCTGACAGACTGGAAGATCGATGGTGTAGTACTACTCCGTATATAATAAAGGGTACCGGTGTACGTGACTACACGCGCGGCGGTCCGTGGCTCGCACGGAATAAGACGTCCATACTGCCACCTTCACACGTACTCCGTATTACGTACGACTAGGTTTTGCCTCGCCAGCGAAGCTATCCATACTCGGCGCAAACGCGAAGGTCACAGCTGAGTTGAGTCCAGTTGCAACTTGCACGCTTGTGCTTGCTTTAGTTCATGGAGTAGCTACTACTTCTAGTTCTCTAGTCCGCGTCGTTAGAGCATCTCTACTCGCAGGTCCCCCCCCCCTCCCCTCCCAAATGTCTTTGGAACGTGCCGGACACTTTTTCCCTCCACTCGCGGCGCTCAAAGGCGAAATTGGTCTGGCGCGGCCTATTTTTCAGTCCGGCATGCCCACCCGAAGCCCTCATCTTGGGGAGTCCTTGGGCGGCCCCGGACGGAACGAAATGCGACGCCACGTCTGCCTCTGACGCGCGGGCCACGCCTGACAACGAGACGGCAAGACCAATATATGACGGCTTCCCCACAATTTCTCCCCCAAATCTCATTTCTCCCGCCGACCAAAAACCCTGCCGCCGCACCGCCTCGGGTTTCATGGCGCCGCCGTCTGTGCCCAAGGTACCCAAGAGGAAGGGGAAGACAGCGGCGAGGTCAAAGGCGGCGGGGGACGACGCTGGGCATCCCCAAGCCGCGCAGGGCTCCCCCGCCCAAGGATAAGCCGGAGGGGATGTCGCAGCATGGTTGGGACCTGGACGTCCTCCGGCGCCGATTGGAGATGCAGAGCCGTGGCGGCCGTCGTGTGAAGCAGAAGCAAAGGAATCTGCTCGACGCACGGCGCCACCATGAAACAAGACCGTCGCCGCGTTGAACCAAGCCTTCGCCCTGGGAGCGAGCTAAGAGAGTAGCGCCCCTCTCCGATGCAAGATCGGTAACCAGGGCAACGACAACAACGGCGACGGCAACGGCGAGGCCCAGGTCGACGAGGACCCCGACATGACCCAGCCGGGCGAGGGCTACATGCCCCAGCCCGGCGACAACATCTAGATCGGCAGCGACAAGCAGTGGCCGGGCGTCGTGCTTTCCCGGCGTATTTTGGCGTATTTTGATGGCCCAACCTTTGTGTTTGTGGCCAAGTGTGGCCGATCGTGGCCAAAACTCTGAATTTGTGGCCGGGTGTGGCCGATCGTGGCCGAAACTCTGAATTTGTGGCCGATCGTGGCCGATGGCGGTTGAAACTCCAAATTCCCGCCATAATTTATGTTCCTCTCTCATTTGAATTTGTCAAAAATAAAACTGGACTGGGCCGACTTTGGGCGCCGCGAGTGGGGAGCGACGGCGCCCAAAGCCGGCGACTAGTCCGAACTGCACCCAAACAGCCTGTCCGGAAGGCGTTTGGGCGGCGCTTTGGGGGCGTGCGACTGGAGATGCTCTTAGATTTATTTACTCGAGTTGTTTATCCATGTGCTCTTTAGATCCGTCTATCCTTTTCATGGTAGTATTTTTAATCAGCCACCGAACTGAGGTGTATGCTCACGTATGTTACGTCGTCCTTGTCGTGGGCTGCCGATTAAAAGGGACGAGGCTAGTTTGCGCGCGCGAAGCCTTGCGCGCTTTCCGACCGCGCCGCTCGTGCGGTTCCGACAGATACACGACAAGGACGCCGGGAGGAGGAAGACGAGCGCCCCGTCGTCACCGCCAACCGAACCGCCTGCCCCATCACCAGCGGCCGGCGGCGCTACCGCCACCGCCTCGCCGCCCCGCCTTGCTCGAAGCACTGTCTCCGCCGGTCCGTCGCCGCCCTCAACCCATCCCTCTACGGCTCCTCGATCTCGTCGCCGGCGAACCCCCACCCCCACTCTCCAAGTTAAGTTTCGTCTCACCTCCACCGCGGCCAGCCGCGGCTCTGGCGGCTCCGGCTCGGCCTGGCGCATTGCGAATCGTGGAGAATTTGGGAAAGAGGAGAGAACGGTGGAGAATTTGGGGGAAGACACGGGAGGAGGAAGAAGACGTGGGTGGGACCAACCCACGTGCTGCGCGTCATGCCCACCGCATCAACGCGTCCGAAGAACGCGCGACGGCTCGCGCGTCAACTAGCATTTCCGGATTAAAAGTTGGACGACGGTCGCCAGCGCGGGATTCTTCTCTATTACTTGTCGTGCATACAAGGCGCACAGCTTGGCCTTGCCGGCTGAGCTCCATGCTTCGACTCCGCGGATCCACGCGGAGCATCGCCGAGAGATTGATCAAAATTTGTCTCCAATATTTATTTACTTTTAACAACCAAAGGACAACTTAATTAAACGACGTTGGTCTAGGTGTAAAAATGTCTTTTCTGCGAATCCGACGAATCTGTTGAACACTTATTTACCTCTTGTCCTTTTACGCGAGATGTTTGGAGGCTTATTCGCTTCACTTTTAACGTACCACCACCAACCAACATTGCTAATATGTTTGGTAATTGGTTTACGGGGGTTGATGAACAAACCGCAACCCGAATTCGCATAAGCACTTGTTTGGGCTTTTGGAATTGCCGCAAAGATGTCGTGTTTAACAAGGTTGGAGTCGCTCATTTTTTTGCAGGTTGTTCACCGAGCCACTTATTGGATCCACATGTGATTGTTCCTTCTCCCAGTGGACCAAAGGGAGCTTATGGATACCGGCTGCACACGTTTGATGACGGTCCTACAGGTTATCTTCTCCCAATGTGGCTGGTAGCACAATAGAAGACTCCAATATGTGTAGTCTTCGTTTGAGAGTTTTGTTTAGGTGGCTGGTCCACGTAGCCATCTTAGCATGATATTAATAGTTGAGATATGATACTCAAATACTTTTAAACCTTTTATTATATAAAAAAGCCGTTTGCATCGTCGCGAAACATAGGCTGGAGCTTTGCTCCCATTTCGAGTTTTTATTTCTTTATTTTGGATATTGGGCGAAACGCAAATGGGATAGCATATACCTATATTTGTGGGTATGGATCCAAATATTTGAACGAAATAAGAAAAATTCCATATCACACCCCAGTATCCAACACGTGAAAATTTGCGTGGGAGAGGGCATCGGGTGCAGCTGTGCAGGGTGAAATTTCATGCGCATGCCACCACTCCAACCCGCTCTCTTCCACGCCATCCATTCGCCGTTGACAAATCCTTTATACGCTTGTGTGTTTTTATTTGTAAAATAACAAAAGCTAGGTAAATTCCCCGACAAATATACATTTGAACCTGCATGATTATTGTCCTGGCCCCGCTGCTGAATATGTGTAGAGTGATTCATCCTCCGAGGATGAGGACGAATGGGATGAAGAGGAGCATCATGGAGATGGAGGATGAACACGCAGACTGATTGGATATGCCCACAACGGGCTACGTTTTTCAATCCAATTTTCAAACCCCAAGCTTAGAAACAGTTTTATTTTCGTACTGCTCAAGCAACTGGTTGTAATTAAGAATATGAAGTTGAAACTAGGGATTTTGCGAGCCCAATTTACTCTTGTTGTGCGAGGAGCAGCTTGATTTTAGGAGATTTTTCAATTCGGTTTAAGTTTTGGAGAACTAGTCGAGATTTAACAATGCACGAGCAGTGGCGGTTCATAATTTACTATACTACACGTGTGTATGAAACTGTTCATGGTGTAATTTGGCTAGCAGTTTTCATGATGAGCCAAATTTATTTATTTAGTGATCAAGCTAATGAGCTGATATATTGCTTAAGTATTGCAACAGGTATTTTGCAAGGACTAGCAGTTACACGGGACAAGATCTACTCAGATTCTGGTTTACGTCGAGCTGGTATGCTACTGCCAAGGAGTACAAGTCCTAGCGCGTCTCAGATATAAGCTGACGGATGTTTACAAAGGCTGTGCAGTCACGTAAGGAAAAATACAACCCGGAATAACATATACAATGCCGACGTTTGGTTAGAAGGAGATCATAATCATATCAGGTTTGATTAGCATCATGGCCAGAATATTTTATACTTTCCTTTGTAGGCCTAAGAGTATTTGTACGTAGAATCTGGTACTGCTAGTACAGGCTATTACAGAACCGAATCATAGGAGGACATTACCTATTCGGTTTCACCCCTAGAGTTTTATTCGTAGACGCCAAGTCCAGCGTGCCATATAAATGTCAAGGCCGTGGCCGATTGAAAAAAACCCAATCGATCTTCAACAAAAATACATCTACTTCTTTTACGTACCTTTTTATTTATCGTTTTCTTCATAGTTCTTCTTTGCCGAATCCTAGCAGCCCTAGGGTTTGGTCAATCTTTGCCGTTTTGCGCTGAAAAGCGGTCATCTCTCCTCCACGAAAGCGAGGGGATCTTTGTTGCTTTGCTCGGAAAGCAATCGTTCGTCGTCACGAAAGTACGACGGGTATCGTGGTGCTGCGCGGTAATTTTCCGTGGCAACACAATTGGCGACTCCGCTGGGGACCGAAGAATAAAGACTTACACAAGATGAACACCGCCATCAAGAACGACAGCGACGTCGACCCCAACATCACCACCGCCGTTACCCTCGATGATCTGTCAGAAGAGGATCGGCGCGAGCTCGAGCGGGAGATTGAGAAAGAGCAAGCCGAGACGATGAAACTGATGTTGGCTGGATACCAGAAGACAAGAGACGGCGTCGTCAAGAAGGTACCTACGCCGAGTTCATCCGATACACTCGGCGCTGAGGTAAAAAAGCCAACCGAAAATATTGCTCATTTAATAGATGTGTTGGTAGATAGAAAGTTTGAATCTGACATGACGACACGCATAATTAAAGATTTAGAGAATACATTTGATGAATTTAAGGAGCAACTAGAAACTAGTCTACCTGGTCATGCTCGTTCGGTAGTGCTGCAAAGCAACGATGGACATCCTGACAAAAAGCTGATGCCTTTGGGAAATAGCAGATCCATTAGTTGTGCTAGTAATATTCATACACATGGTGCATCGGTTAGTGCTGCACAGCAGCTTCACGCCACATTAAGTAATAACCAAGATGGCCGGAACCATGTTAGCAGTTCGGCCAAAAGTTTTGTCTCCAATGTTGCACAACAGTCTTACGTTCCTTTATTAGATGATTATCAAAGTGGCCGAAATTATATGAGCAGTTCGGCTAATCTTGAAAGTAGTCTAGCTCCTCATGTTCGTTCATTATTGCTCCAAAACAGTGATGCATATTATGAAAAAAGCCTGATGGCTCCGGATAGTAGCAAATTAAATAATTTTCCTACTTATACATGTATATCCGATGCATCGGCTCATGTTGCCCAAGCTCAAGTCCTTTTAGACAACAATCAAGGTGGTTGGAATTATTTGAGCAGTCCGGCTAATAATTATATGCCTAGCGTAGCTGCTCCTAATATCTCAACTTCGGTGCCACACAATTACCACAACAATAACCGAAGTGCATCATTTAATTCTAGTTTGCAGCAAGATAGTTATCAGACTGTACCATACAGTATAGTACCATTGTTGCCTATCGGTACCGGGGTTCCATATGGACCGATACCCGATTCATCTTTTAGTGGGTCTCCGTTGCAAACGTCACATGCTCAAATTTCTTTGCCGGAGATTCAACCGCGTGCTTGTGTTCCATCTACTCGACAAACCAATTCTCCACAACCGAATGGTAGTTTTAAGGATCAGCTTGATAGTATACTTAGAGAATTTAGTTTAGAACCTAAGGGTAGAGCACGTGTGAATCAAAAACCTTACCCTGATTATTTCGACTCCATGCAAGAAAACCGGGCTGAGGAAATTAAACAATATAGCCGGTTTAGTGATAACAAAAATAAAGATGAGAACCATGATGGTAGTTCTTTAGATAATGGTAGTGATTCGGCTAGTAAGGATGACATTGACATGTGTGTAGCCGAATGGGTTCAAACACCAAATTCAAATCCTTTTACATGTTCTACTTTGAAGCCCACAACCGCTAGAAAAGAGGAAATGAAGTATACATTTGATGTCACCAAGTGTGATATGATTTTTGATATATTGCTGCCAGGAAAATTAATTAGATTGAGAGAAAGTCATGTTATTCCACCTCCAGGAGAATTGGGTAAAGGAGCTTATTGTAAGTTGCACAATTCATTTTCTCACTCTACTAATGATTGTGATGTGTTTCGACGACAGGTGCAATCGGCCCTTAATGACGGACGATTGACATTTACAAAGAGTACTAACACGAAACTTGATAGTGATTCTTCTCCTGTCAATGTGATTGAGTTTGAGAACAAGAAAGTTCTTATTCGGTCGGATCAGACCGAATCTACAAAAGGAAAAAAAATGTTGTTATTGATGATAATGCTGCACCGAGGATGATCAAACCAAAAAATTCAGAAGTAGGGGTGTGGAAAGTCAATGGAAGTAAGAGACAAACTCCAAGACCAAAGCCGTCAGTTAGCTTGTTGTTGGCCAAATACACTACACGTAAGGCCGGTAATGTTTTTAATCGGTTTGGAGGCATTAAGCGTCCTAAGTTTTCTTCTAGACTTGGTGATCATGAGCACTGGAGAATAAATTCTTATGGTGAACAGCTGTATTATCAACTGGAGTCGGCTTACTTGGGCTGTACATCTCCTGTGTATCATATCAGCAGAAAAGTATTTCCGCCAATAGAAGAATATTTGTCCCACGAATGACTATACGTCAGTACATGCCGAGAGACCCGGGGGGCAGCAAAATTAAATCAGTCACTCCAGGGACTGAACCGGGACCTCGGTGGTGCCCGACAGGGCTCACACGCACTCAGAAATGGCGTGTATAGCGGCTGCGAGCTTTGGAAATAAAGGAGAAGATAGCCGAGAAGAAGCGCGATATATTCTTCAATCGAAAAAGACCAATGGTGCCTACAAAAATTTGGAAGGAGAAATGCATTGGGGTGGAGGATAATGAGGCCAAAGATGACACAATTGATGAACCCACAGATGACACAATTGATGACGAGAATTCAGAAAGCAGCGGAAAAATACCTGCTAATATGGTGCTTGTATTGCCCGCTGAATTTTGTGCACCCGTAGCTTGAATTTGCTATGGCCGGTATATTATTCAGATTATCGTCCTAAGAAAATTTGGCATATTAGTTATTTGGACATCGCCGTAAGAAGAAAATTGGCCGATATGTTTTTCAAAATATCGCCTTGAGAAAGTTTGGCCGATGAATTTTGACATCGCCCTAGGAAGAATTATATGGCCGATGAATTTGTCAACATCGTCCTAAGGTATTCTAATGGTGTTTTTGGTGAATGTAATTGTACCAAAAACAGGGGGCATATGTTCATGGTGTAATTTGGCTAGCAGTTTTCATGATGAGCCAAATTTATTTATTTAGTGATCAAGCTAATGAGCTGATATATTGCTTAAGTATTGCAACAGGTATTTTGCAAGGACTAGCAGTTACACGGGACAAGATCTACTCAGATTCTGGTTTACGTCGAGCTGGTATGCTACTGCCAAGGAGTACAAGTCCTAGCGCGTCTCAGATATAAGCTGAAGGATGTTTACAAAGGCTGTGCAGTCACGTAAGGAAAAATACAACCCGGAATAACATATACAATGCCGACGTTTGGTTAGAAGGAGATCATAATCATATCAGGTTTGATTAGCATCATGGCCAGAATATTTTATACTTTCCTTTGTAGGCCTAAGAGTATTTGTACGTGTAGAATTATGAGATATGCGGAATTGGTGGTTGTTGTATTGAGCCTCATGGGCGAGTATATAAAGGAGTACAAACTTGGAGGGCAAGAAGCCTCTCCTAGAGATAAGGTAGGAGACGGATTACAAATCCTAAACTACCAAATATGTGTACACCGAATATATCTCTAACATCCCCCCGCAGTCGTAGCGGTAGCGTCGTGAACAACTGGAACGTCGCGGACGGTCAGACTGGAGATAAGCCGAAGTAGAATCCAGTGGGCTGACATCCCCCCGCAGTCCGAGCGGGAGTGTCGTGGACGGTGTCGCGGCGCGAAGCTTGGACTGTAGAGGACGCCGATGATGCTCAAGCGAGGTGGTAGCCCTTGTGCCGATGTCGAGGGAGCCGAGAGCGTTGGGCGGTGCCGTGGTCGGGGTAGCCGCGCGAGGGGTCGCCGTGGTCGATGTCGTGGCCGGTGTCGAGGAAGCCGCACATGAAGCCGCATGCGCATTGTGCGCGAGGAGGATGACGGAAACGCGTCAAGGCAGTCGTCGAAGATGGGGCCGACGTCGTAGCCGATGCAGTCCGAGCCGTCGAGGACGAGGTGCGGCCATAGTTTTGCCAGAACTAGGGGCACGTCGGGGACGAAGGCATACTCTGGTTTTGCCAGAACTGAGTACGCAAAGAAGAACTCGTCGGTGACGCGGTCGAGGCGGTCGTAGAGGGGTCGATGCCGTAGAAGACGTTGTCGAAGCCGATGAAGACGAGGCGCCGATCCGAGTTTGCCAGACTCGGGAACGCGTCGGGGACGAAGCGATGACGCTGGCGACGAAGTTGTAGTGGACGTAGACGTAGAAGGCGGCGGAACCATCGGTGACCTGGGTGGTCATGCGGGACGCCTAGATCGATGATGGGGTAGTCGGCGGGACCTGCGACAACGAGAAGTCGCCCTGCAGGTTACCTTGTGAAGCGTGGCAGCGGTGCTTGAGGGAGGTGAGGAAGAACCCGGCGGCGTGACGAAGACCGTGCGCAGACAGCGGCGATCCGCGCCGTGGGAGATGGCGCGGTGGAAGCCGAGGCCGTCGATGCGCGGGGACGGCGAAGAAGACTGCGTGCAGCGACACTACGACCCGAGGGGGCGGCATAGCTACAAGGCGCGAGTCGGTGCAGCGGCTGGAGGCCACCGGCTCGTACACGCTTGGGAGGCGCGTTGGCCGCCGGTAGGCGCTGACCAAGGCGGCGGCGCTGCGGCCCGTAGGGGCGACGCAGCGGCAGCCCGTAGCTCGATCGGTGGTTGGCGCGGGCTCGGGGACGTGCTTGGCGTAGACGGACGCGAGATCGGTTGATCAGACCGACGGTGCGCCGTATGCGCCATGGCGGGGACTACGCGTAGATCGGAGTCGATGGTGGCGTTGTCGGTGAAGTCCCGGGCGATGCCGACGAAGATGATCCGAGGGGGACGGCCGCAGTACCCTCCCGAGGAAGGCGCAGCAGCCGGCCGCGGTGCGCGGCAGCCTGCCGTGAGGCCGCGACGGCCTACCGAGGCAGGCACGGCGGCGCAGGTGGCAGGTGCACGGGCGCGGTGTAGATCGTCGATGCCGATGGTCGGAGTGGAGGCGCGGCGATGACGACGGCGGTGGGCGACTCAATCCGATCTAAGATCGGTAAACCAAAAAAGAAAACCGATCAAGAGATCGGAAAAAAAACTTACAGGGCAGCCGATCACGGATCGGCGGACGAACCCTGCGTACGGGCGGCGCGGCCCCGGCGGAGATCATGGAGATCGACCTCCCTGGGGGCGGCGCGGTGCGGAAGTGCGGCGACGGCGGCTAGGTCAGATCGTGCCGCTCTGATACCATGTAGAATTATGAGATATGCGGAATTGGTGGTTGTTGTATTGAACCTCATGGGCGAGTATATAAAGGAGTACAAACTTGGAAGGCAAGAAGCCTCTCCTAGAGATAAGGTAGGAGACGGATTACAAATCCTAAACTACCAAATATGTGTACACCGAATATATCTCTAACAGTACGTAGAATCTGGTACTGCTAGTACAGGCTATTACAGAACCGAATCATAGGAGGACATTACCTATTCGGTTTCACCCCTAGAGTTTTATTCGTACACGCCAAGTCCAGCGTGCCATTTTATGTCAAGGCCGTGGCCGATTGAAAAAACCCAATCGATCTTCAACAAAAATACATCTATTTCTTCTACGTACCTTTTTATTTATCGTTTTCTTCATAGTTCTTCTTTGCCGAATCCTAGCAGCCCTAGGGTTTAGTCAATCTTTGCCGTTTTGCGCTGAAAAGCGGTCGTCTCTCCTCCACGAAAGCGAGGGGATCTTTGTTGCTTTGCTCGGAAAGCAATCGTTCGTCGTCACGAAAGTACGACGGGTATCGTGGTGCTGCGCGGCAATTTTCCGTGGCAACAGAAACACTGCCTTTAAATGTAGTTGTATTTTTATTCTAAAAAAAAAGTGTTCGGATATTTTAGTAAACATACATACGCGTATTTGATCCCTTAGGCCGCGCTTGGTTCCCCGTTAACTAGGCAAAACGACGCGTATATTTCACGGAGGTGGTGTAGCCCTGTTGAAAATATTGAGCGAGCTCCGTAAAATATACTGGTCCGTTACGAAAAAACGATGCACGTTGACGAGGGTGAGGGCACGTGCAATGCTAGAGAAAGCAATCGTCCCTTGTGCCTTCCATGTCCGAAAGAGAAGACAAGAAAAAATATTGTACAATGCCTTTGCCGCATGCGCCTTTGCGGAGAAATTTCAGCACAGCTGATGAGGTAACCACGCGAAAGCCACACATTCGAGAACAGGACCGAAGGCCAAAAACGGAAATTTTGAACAGTCTCCAGTTCCATTCTTCGGGCGGAAGACTGAAATCACCGACAAGTCAAACCATCTTTCATCTGCGGCAGTAGCCAAAAACGAGCCACGAGCCCACGACAACGACCACCGAATAGAATAACAGCAACTTGCTGGTTTCCGGACTATTTCACCGGCCCTTCCATGGGATGGAGACGACGGACCAACGCTATCCATGTAAGGAAGCGCGTGTTCCAGTCCCAGGCTCTACCTTGCGAACAAGTAAACAGAGAGAAGATTCTGCCTTTTTCAAACCGCCTATTGCGACACGCTCCTCGACGACGTCAACCCCGACGTGAGACAACCTGCTTACCGGCGTAAGCTCCCCCAGTTAACATCCCTGGTACTCCTATAAAAGGCCTGGCAGCCATGGCCATGCACTCACCCAGGACTCCGTCTCATCACAGGAGCCACTTCAGATTTCTCCTGAACCCATCTCGTCCATCGTTGGCACAGACGAACGTACATACTCTACTTAGCTCATACCGCAGCCGCGCGCCAATCGATGGTTTCGTCGATGAAGCACTGCAGAGATCAGGCCGAGGTGCCCTTGTCCCTCTCGCTGTCCCTCGGTGCCGTGGCCGACCGCAAGAAGAAGCTGGGGCGGCGCGCCGCGGCCGGAGGCGGAGGAGAGGGCGACGGGGAGTTCACTTGCAAGACGTGCGGCCGCTCGTTCCCGACGTTCCAGGCGCTGGGCGGGCACCGGACCAGCCACCTGCGAGGTCGACACGGGCTCGCCCTCGCCGGAGATCACTACTCCGTCAAACCAAAGAAGAGTACTTCCAGCGATGATCAGAGGCCGGCGGTACACCAGTGCCACGTCTGCGGCCTCGTGTTCGAGATGGGGCAGGCGCTCGGGGGGCACATGCGCAGGCACCGCGAGGAGGCCGGCGCGGTGGCGCAGGCGCCGCCTGTTCTGCTCCAGCTGTTCGTCTAGCTAGCGCACTCGATTGATAGATTCTGTGTATAGAGCGATTGGTTTGTGCGCTGCTGCACACTCATACTCTCGTAGTCGTCGTAGGTGTTGATCGATGGTCCATATTCATTCGTATGTGTATATAATTCAATCGGATATCTTCATTCATTCGTTACGGAGATTATATACATTGATTAGTTCGTTTAATTTGTTTCAATGGAATTGCCACCGTTTCGCACCTGAAAATTTAAAAACTTCGCTGCTTGATCGCATATGAAGAGGTGACTTATGAGTTGTTTGGATGCCGAGATTTTAGCAAATTAGTTCTCTAAACCCGTTTAAGAGACCTAAAACCATGTTTGGTTAGTGTAATCATGTTTGGGATAAATAAGACATTTTGAGGAGTATAACAATGATTAACTTCCAGTTGTGTGTATATTGTCACTCCACACAGGCATGCACATTTTGTGTTAGATTTGGCAAAGACGAAATTGTGCCTCGTGTCAATAAATGAGAAACATTTGAGGCGGTGAGATGAGTACAAGATAGACTCTCATTTCCTCCCCCAACCTTTTCACAGTCGACTCTCCGCTCATGGCTCCTCTCTTCTCCGCCTCAGATGACGCCTTCCCCTGTAGTGCCAAGGAAAGGGGAGGCTGGCCACCGTTTGCAAATAGTAGTTCAGGGTTTTAGTCTTTGTCCCATGTTGCGTCTAGTTGTATGCCGAGGGGAGTTGGGTTGCAGATGCAAGCTGCATTTGGCCGGCGGCGACAATTGTCCTCGCCAAGGTGCTCCGGAGGGCCGCGATAGAGGCACGAGTTGGAAGATCTACGCCGCCCTTGAATGAGCTCGAGGTCGGAGCTCTTCCTCGACTTCATTCCGACTCATCTAGCTGCCATGGGGACGGAAGTTGAGCGACGGAATTGTAGGTTGGACCTTGGAGAGGGATTGGTGTAGCTCTTCAGCGGAATTCAGCCACGAAGGACAAGTTCACGGAAGTGATTCCGACAAAAACAAGCCCGCGCTATGGTCTGTGAAGAACACCCTCCAGGCCGATGTGCCATGCGGAGGATATATTAATGTGACGTTAACGTTACGGCGATCCATATGGCGCTGTCCCCGGCACCGTCAACGGCGGCCGTGCTTCGAGGTCAGGAGCAGCTATGGCGGAGGAAAAGGACATGATTGCTTTTTTACTTTTCTTTGTTGGGGTTTTTCTTGTACAAATTGAGGACATCTTGTTATTCTTTTATCTGCTAGTGTCCTCTTTGTAAATTACCGTGCACCTTAATATACTTTTCGGGGGCCTTCGGATTTTTTCGGGGGTCTTCAGATTTTTTTCCCCGTTAAAAAAGGTGGTAGAGATGGACCTCCATTCCAAAGAGCTGTGTGGAGTGGAACAACAACGTATTATGAAACCAACGTACCACCAATAACTCTGTTTTAATACTCCCTCCGGTCAGATTTGATTGTCGCAACTTTAGAAAGGATTAGGCAAATCTTTCCGTACACCTGCGACAGTTAAATCCGATCGGATGTTAAAAGAAAGAGGGCTCCGCCCCGATTTCATTAATGAAACCACATCTACAGAGTTTTACATCCACAACGCGTCAACCACCAGGAAAACCACAGCAACCACCAGTAACAGCGTAAACAAAGTCTCGACGAGACAGACTAGGGAAAGGAAAGTAAAGAGAGCAAGAAAAACAAGAAGGAAATTACAAAGACCAGATCCCATCTACTCCTGTAACTCCAACCGCCAGTTTTCTTGCTTTATTTGCGATCATTTTCTCCAGAACGTCTCCCGTCTTATTTTTGCCGCTTCTTCCATCTTCATCACATTGTCAACCTGGGTATCCACGGGGTCCAACTTCTTCTAGCACCAGAGATTTCTTTCGCTACCTTCTCCAGGAGTCTAGCGAAGTACACCAGACGATCCCTTGCGGTTTGTTTCACCTGCAATAAACCCCTCCATTGTATCCAGTATAAGATTCTGAAAATAACATCATGTGGCTCCTCTGGCCACTTCTTCTCAAAACATGCAGCATCCCTGGTTTTCCAAATCCCCCACAAAATCGCTGCAATTCCTACCGACCATAAACCCCTTAGTTTCTTATTTTTCTTTCTAAGCCAAACTGATACGGCATGCTCAGCTGAAGTGAATTGGAAGCCTGTTCCAAATGCACAGCCAACCACATTCCATATATACCTAGCTAGAGGACATTCAAAGAATAAGTGATTAATGGATTCATTTTTGCCACAAAATAAGCATGTTTCCTCACAATCTCCCCCCCCCCCCCCCCCCCCCCTGTGTTTCAAGACATCTCTTGTTAAAATACTTAATCCGATCGGATGTAGTAGTAAAGATTGTGAATGTTCTAGTCGTGTATGAAACACTGCCCTAACGGGTAGTGATATTTTTAGCAAGAAGGTACACGCGTGTTAGTAATCTCTTGCCCTCTACCAAAAATAAAAATCAATGGACGTTTGACGAGCGCGTGGCCTGGACATACACCTTTCCCGCTGCGGAGGAAATTCAGCACCACAGCTTGTACGTGAAAGCGCGAAGCCATTTTCACCTTCCAGAACAGGAGCAGAGCCAAAACGGGGAAAATGTTTAACTCGTCTGCAGTCTCATACTTCGGCCGCAAGACTAGCCTGGGCGACCGATCTGTGAATGAAACCAACCTTCACCTGCGCCAGCGACACTGCCATAATAAACAAGCCAGTGACAAGGACCACCGATTAGAGCAAGTATCTTTAGCTAATAAAGTACACTAACTAACACCGTGAGGGATAGTTGCCGGGTTCCGTCCCATTTCGCGGGCCCTTCCATCCACCTGCTGTGTAGACGCGCGTGTCCCGGTCTGATCTTTGCGAGCAAGTAAACGGAAAGAGAAAGTTCCGGCCGCCCTTTCCAAACCACCGATGTCGACGCGCTCTCATGGTGGGCGACGTCAACCCCGACGTGGTCTACACGTGAGCCGTGACCACCTCCTGCCTGGCTGCTATTCCTGTTCCCACCACTATCTAGCTCCTATAAAAGGCCAGACATGCACACTCCCAGCCACATCGCAGCCACTTCCGATTTCTCCTAATTCCATCTCATCTCGTCGATCAATCATCTCGCACACACAACTCTCGAGCTCGCCCGATCGATTAGGTACTCATCCATGGTTTCGTCGATAGATCACTACAGAGACCACCCCTCGTACCTCTCCCTCGCACTGTCCCTCGGCGCCGTGGCCGAGCGCAAGAAGAAGCTGGGCCGGCGCGCGACGGCCGGATCAGGCGGAGAGGGCGCCGGGGAATTCATCTGCAAGACGTGCGGCCGCTCGTTCCCGACGTTCCAGGCCCTCGGCGGGCACCGGACCAGCCACCTCCGCGGCCGCCACGGGCTCGCGCTCGCCCTCGCCGGAGATCACTACTCCGTCAAGCCCAAGAAGGTTACTTCGTCTGCGGACGATCAGAAGCCGGCAGCAGCACACCAGTGCCACGTCTGCGGGCTTGAGTTCGAGATGGGGCAGGCGCTCGGGGGACACATGCGCAGGCACCGCGAGGAGACCGCCGGCGCGACGGCGCAGGCGCCGCCCGTTCTGCTCCAGCTGTTCGTCTAGCTCGATGCAGTTGCAGAGTTCCTGCAGCCGTGCCACCTGCTAGCTTGATTGTAGTCGTAGGTGTTGACCGTTGGTTCATTCGTTCTTCATATGTGTACATCTATCGCGAGGAATTGTTCATTCATTCATTCCTTACGGAGATTATATACATTGATTCGTTCGTTGCATTTGTTCCAGTGGAATTGGCTACCGCTTCCGCACCTGAAAGTTGAGCTATTGACTCGATCAGAGTCCAGCATCGTCGAATCCTCTCATGCCTACTCATCACATATTTAGTGAGTCCAAGCAAGCGAGGAGTTAGCACACACACACTCGTAGCGATCAATAAACTACAGATCCAACAAATATATTTCAAAATTACTTTTATACTATTCCCGGTTGCGACTGCAACCGTGATTAGAATAACAATGTTGTCAGGCCAAGATGGTTAAATGTACTCGGTATAAGTGTATAAACAAGATTGTTAGGCCAAGATGGTTAAATCAAAACTATCATAAGCAAAGATAATTAGTTAACTACTCCCTCCATATCAAAATATAAGATATTTTGGATATTATAATACAAACTACATACGAGTTGAAATAAGTGAATCTATAGATACATCTGTATGAGAAAAATGCTATAAAATCTTTTATTTTGGTACGGAGGTAGCTTTTATTATAATTCTACTAGCTAACACTTGTCTACGGGGAACACATGGAAGATTCATAATTAAAATAAATGGACTAAGAACCGAGATACCACTCATGACTTATATTTGAGATTCCTCGCCGATTTTGATCGCTCATAAGTCAGAGTGTTCAAGTTGGCTTATGAAGAAACACAATACTGAGGGAAAGATAATATATTACCTGTCATAACATTACTAATATATATAGATGTATAATCAACTTAGAGCCGAATTCCGAGATTGCTCCTAGCTAGTAGATCGGTGGAGATGTCGGTTTCCCGCAGAATGCGAGAATGGTAAACACACATGTAAAGAAATACCTCTTTGATCACAACGCAAGTATTGGCATGTACAATCTCACTACCTCCAAATATTGATTCCATTGACAACTATTTTCCGCGAGAAATATCAAGTCTGTCAAGGAAACTCATTTTTCCTTGTGAGCTTTTCTTCGGAACCTCTTTTTGTTCATGCATGCAGCAATCAACAATTCATTTGATGCTTGTAGAGCTATGAAGTGCATTCTCGATCAAAATACAACATTCTTCAAAGCTGGATACTAGAGCGGCTAAGTTATAAAACATGTGGGAAAGATAGTTGTATCGAATGATGTCATCCAGCTTTGGATTTTCAACTACACTCCTTTCACGACAATCTTAGATATATCCAGGCCTTGCATTTCTTGCCCAAAGCATCACAATATAGTGTGCCAGCAACGATTTGATATTCATTAAATAAAAAACTTTAATGACATGACTAGGCAATATTCTTGCTCTTTTGAACTCACCACAACGACATGATGTCGTCTATTGGTTTTAGCTCCTGTTTGTTTGGGCTTCTGTTTTTGCTTTTAGGCTAAAAAACAGAAGACCAAAATCAAATTGTAAAGCACTGCCTAGAAGCGTTGTGCGAAAATGCACTAGAAGAGCGAACGAGAGCGGAAGCAGGGAGGGAGGTGCTTCCCGCAGCTTCGTACTCAAGTGCCGAAATGTTTTTCTTTATTACCCACCCCGTTCCTGAAAATAACAAGCCCACTGCCCCCGTGAGCCCGAACTCTGACCACTTTCGTTCGCTTCGCATGCATATGTACATGTACGTTCCCTTCACATGTGTATCTACATGTATGGTATCTGGCGATTTTGGTTCGCTTCGCATGCATATGTACTGTACGCTTCCGTCGCATGTGTATCTACGGTACGTGTAGGGAGTCAACCATACTCCATCTCACACAAATATATATTTTATTCGAAATAATTTGTATACTAAATATGTGTGTGTCGATGAATAGGTTCCTTTCCCGTAATCGGTTTTGAGTTTTGTCAACTGTAGGTTCTTAATTTTGGACCGAAGTTTGTACCATTTTTAGACGAATTTTATTGATTTTTTTGCGCTCGGCCGTCCGTTTGAAATCTCCTGTTAGGACTAGATCATTCTCCATTTCCTACAACTTTCGTGTTGTAACTTTTTCATTTCGCCGAACATATATAAATAGATCGTGTACGCCTTCACACTCTCCTTGTTAAACCAGTTCATGGTGGGTCGTGTTTGGCAAACTATATCTCCTAGTGAATACAACTTGTTCAGAATTCGGGGTATTCCAGACATTTCATACTTTAAACGAACAACAGCAGCCATAAAAAACATTCCTGCCAAACATCAAATCTCTGCTTCCAACAGCTGTTTCCACAGCTGCTTTCTAACAGCCCACCAGCTACAGCTGCTTCTCAACAGCAGCCCAAACAAACAGACCTTTAGCCACCAATAACTTTGTGTTCTTCTTCAAAGATTGAAAGTTTTTCATCAGCGGGAATTCCAATTTTAACCATGTATTCATTATGTCAAGGTAGTTTATCTGAACAGGTTGACACTGATCTCACATATTTTTCTTGAAAAAATTAAAATCAGCAAGAGTATAAAGCTTTAAACGATTGAATCCAACATAGACACAAATTGATCTATACTTTACTCCTTGTCTATTTCAAAAGTAGCGTCGAAGCTTAGGAAATCACCCAAATGGGCACAATCTATGATCATTTTGGGACTAGCCCAAAATATATTTAATATTATTTCATCACAATCCAATTGTAAAACATATTGGAATGAAGGAGGTTTCGTCTTACAAGGGACATTTCATTTTGAAACAATATTATAATTAACGTCAGATTTTTTTCGTAAATCTAAGTCTCAAACCATATCCTATCGCTTTGTGTAACTTAATAAAGCAAATTGTACTTCAAACCTATTTTTTCTGTACAAAGCGAGCAAGGACACATTGGTATGGTATGGCATAGTGCAGCCTAGAAACTTTTATTAGATCGAGCATTGGAGTCGCACACCTTTGGACGCATGCACTTCCTAGTCGGAAATTGTGTGTCATTACTTCCGTGAAGTATACACACATCTATCATGTGAAAATCTGAGATTTATCAGAGTGACATAGTACAATATAGATCTATCGTGTGTTTCGGACCGCACGCCTATGCATGTAAGTCAGGTTGATCGTCTTTGTAATATCAAAAGGAAATTTAATCATTTATCTTTTCAATTTCATTTTACAGTCAGCTCCTAAATCATTCTCGGACAAAAATGAGTTCCTAAAATTGTATCCAGCATATAGACGACGGCTTACACACTTTAGCAAGGGTGAGGGTGATATAATTTACAATTAGATTACATCTTCTACACAACGCCCCACGACTACCATAAGCAAGTCACCATCACTCCGTATTACCTCAATCCAGGTCGCCTAACCTTTATATACCCGATAAAGCACGCAAAAAGGTTGGAAAATCCTGGACGTCGAAATATCCTTCAACACACACCGGAAAGTTCCGGCACTTCGTTGTTCCAGAACCTCGATCACTGTAGCCATAGCCGGCCGGGATGGTCCCTGCTCCTACGCGGTGGATGAGTTGACGCGTCCGTCGACGCGCCGGTACGGTGAAGTATTTTGATCAGCTGGTGCGCGACTTCCACCGCAAGTAAACTGGGAGCAGTACCATACTACCATTTGGCGTGGATCGATCGATACTACAGTATTTTGCAGCCTAGCTTGATAGAAGCCACGACTGCTGACGTAAGCACGTACCGCTGCAAAGTGCAAATGCATGCTTGCGTGCACTCCAATCGTCCATGTGGGACAGTACACGTTTGGTGCTATGGTCAACAATCCAATCGTTTAAATATTGAGCGGACGAGCGTAGAGCACACTGGCTGGCTTTCTAGATTAAATTTACCAGAACGGTGGGGACAGGTCTGAAAAGTTAGAATAATGAATGGAGTCGTATGTGTGTGTATGGATCCAAATCCTGAGCTATGCCTAGTTTGGCAAGAAAACAAGGATATCTACGGTTGACTAGAACAAGCTGGCAGTTGGCCTGCAGCAACTGCCAAATGGGCAAGCACGCGCACGGGAACGGGACGTGGTGAAGATTATGTACGTAGCGTACACAAAGTCTGAAAAGTCATGCCCGATCAAAGATCTTTTCGACGATTCGAGAGAGTTCTAGAGCTTTGAGCTTTGTCCGCAAACTCGATCGCGATTACGCAACAGCGCCGCACAGGCACAGCCTACGAATCCGGCCCCCGCGGCTAGGCTCGCGTTGCCTCCGCGGCTAAGCAAACCACGCGCCGCGTGCCGTGCCAGCTGACGCCACTCCACACCACACGCTCGGCTCGAGTCGGCTGCGCTCTACTCCTCTACCATATCCAAGCGCGAGTACTCCCCAGATTGGTCCAGCCACGTTCTAGGTCGGCCAGCCCCCACCAACTTGACACTCACGCCACCGCCTCCGTGGTGGTGGTGCACAACCTATATATAAGTGCGCCGCCCGCCGGCTAACCCAAACCCATCCGTCCATTCTTTCTTCTTCTCACAAGCTGCAAGCACAGAAAAGCAAGCTCATAATCGTCCTCCATGGGAGCGGGGATGAAGCACGCGAGAGACGAGGAGCCGGTGTCCCTGGCGCTCTCGCTGACCACGGACTCGCCCACGACGTCGTGCACGACCTCGGCCGACACATCCGGTGCGCCGGCGGCAGCGGCCAGGAAGAGGACGCGCCGCGGCCGTGTGGTGGCGACGTCAGGGGAAGGGGAGTTTGTGTGCAAGACGTGCGGCCGCGCCTTCGCGTCGTTCCAGGCGCTCGGCGGGCACCGGACCAGCCACCTCCGGGGGCGCCATGGGCTCGAGCTCGGGGTCGGCGTCGCAAAGGCCATCAGGGAGCGGAAGCGGAGCGAGCAGCATGAGTGCCACATGTGCGGACTCGGCTTCGAGACAGGCCAGGCTCTCGGTGGGCACATGAGGCGGCACCGCGAGGAGATGGCGCTCAGCGGCGGCGCCGGCGGCCACGACGAGTGGCTCATCGCGCTGCCGGATCGTCATGATGTGGTGGTCCAAGCTGTCGACAGGCCGCCCGTCTTGCTGCAGCTGTTCGTCTAGTTTTTTCGATAAAACTTAGCTAGCTGCTGTCTACTTCATATTTCTGATGGATGGATAACCTGTACATGCATTTCTTTAGAACGAGATAGGTTATTGTTCGACTTACAGTTACGAATTTTCACGGTAGGATAGAGCTTTTCATGGTTAGCGTCTCAGTTCTTGGAACTTCAATTTCGATCGATCAGTTGTCAACAGACAGGGGATGAATATGGATCTCCCGTTTGCACATGTAATTAATCAAGAGAAATTCTTTTGTTCACTCGTTACCTCCTTCAATACTGGTTACTTCTTCAACCGGAAATTTCTCCTTCGATCGACTGTAATTTCGAATTTTACCTCGGATTATTGTTCTGTCTGTTAAATGTTCTGAAATGCTAGCTGTTCATCCTCTGTAAAGTTTCGTAACAGTATTCAAAAGTGACTTAACTTCGACCATCTCTAGAAGGGGCGTGCTAACACGACTGAACTAATACTACGCCCAAAACAGCCCACGTAAGCATCTGCATCGTACATATGACGAAATTAGTGGTAGGAGCTTCCTACAGCTCATACATCGATCGCTGTCATACGGCCGTGCAGAACTGAATCGCAGCCAGCTTCCAAAGGTCGGCCAATACAGCCGGCCAGTGTATCAGTATACGTTGCCCAACAGCGAGTAGCAGCTGACTAAATATTTTGGCCGATGTGGAGAGAGATAGTACACTGGGATGAATTTATTCTTGAAGAAAGTGTTGAAACTTTTAAATTGTGCATTTTACGAATGCATACCTTTAGAAAACACACACCAACGCACTTTCGTCTGGTAGCTACACTAAGGATTTGATCAACGCTTTATGCATTTCGTAATAAGCATGGACGTACAACGTGTGTTAGCGTGCTGTATGAACACGAGATTCTGCACGATTGTCTTGCTTGACTTGTTCCGATTAATCTCTTTACCATGCGCTAGGACGCCCATGCGTAATCTGGGCCGTCGAATTCAGCTGTCCGACGACCATGATTTAGCGTTAAAAATGCGGTGGGTCAACGCTAAATCCTACTAGCTCTGTTCGACTTGTTCTCTGTATAGGCCAACGGTTATCCGTTTGACTTGGCTCTGTTCATTGAGTTATTAGGTGAGTTGGTTAAAGGTCCGGTGGATAACAGCCTCGATTGTATATGTATCTATACGTCACACAGTCAATAGTGATTACCGTGTGTTGCAATCATCTCTGAACCTCTCTGCTTACAGTATTATTTTTCTTGAATGACACTTAAGGAAACTTCCAATCTCTAATAGCCGCTAAAAAATCAGCGAGATCCGACTCCTCCCAAAAAACACAATTTGCGTTGGCGTTCTAAAATTTTCACCGAAGATCTCAAAATACGTTGTTCTCTTTGGCCAATCTGAGACTGCGAAATGCAAACCAAAACTTATGTCATTTGATATGACGTTTTTCAATCTCAAAGCATCTGCGAACCTTTGAATATGCCATATCAGCTGGCGTATTCTAAGAATCTCAAAGGCTTTTAGATTGAAATACGCTATATCGAATGACTTATACATTTTTGCGTTTCGTAGTCTCAGATAAGTCAAAGTGCATGGTGTATTATGAGATATTCAGATCTTCCAAGGTGTTAGAAATGCCTTTTAATGTGATGTTGTTGGGGAGGTGCCATATCTGGCTCAAAGTATTTTGTGAGGCCATTAGTGGCTACAAGTTTTCTTAAAGGCTACTTAAAACAAAACATGCATGCATGCTTACAACGTGGTAAATAAAGAGATTTTACCATCCAAATAGTCCATGCATGAGAAGACACAAGTTCACAGTTCACAGTTCACACCTATTCATTTGATCTTTTCATGAATTAAGACTAGACATAGTGGGAGTAACTAAATGAGATATTTTGAATTAAGACTAGCCATAGTGATAGTAACATGCATGTCACTAAATGAGTAAAGAGAGTCTTGGATAACATAGATAGTTACCATAACATCACACACCCTAAGAAAAATTCTGTCTAGACCTTAATAAATGATGTATTGCATGACATCATACATAAGTTACTACCAACTATAGAGATAGTAACATATGCACGTTACTACTCTATGTTACTCCCAATATGAGCAGCCTAAGGCTCGTGGTCTTCATTACCCACTTGGAGTAATTAATCATCTCTTTTCAGGAATTAATGATCATGAGTGTTCTGCAAAAGAATGGATGGATTGCTCAAATCGGGATGTCCACGGTTCAGCGCTGACTAGTTGGAGCAATGTATGTATGGCACATTAGACTCAACTCCAAAATAAAAATAAACTCGTTAATGACTTTAAGGATATATCATTTTGATGCCACAGCACATGCGCAGGCACCGCGAGGACACCGCCGGCACAACGGCGCAGGCGCCGCCCGTTCTGCTCCAGCTGTTCGTCTAGCTCGATGTAGTGCAGAGTTCCTGCAGCCGTGCGCGCGATTGGTTTGTCCGTTGCTGCACACTCGTAGTCGTAGGTGTTGACCGTTGGTTACTTCATCCGTTTCTATGTGTACATATATCGCTAGGAAATAGGAATTGTTCATTCATTCATTGATTCGTTCATTAAAATGGAATTGACTCCCATTTCCCGCACCTGGAAGTTGAGGTATTGACTCGATCAGACTTCAACGTCGTCATCCTCTCATCGTGTACTCATCACATATTTAGTCCAAGCATATCGGAAGCTAGCACACACACTTACCTATCAAAGAACTACAATCCAGCAAATATAATTTCAGCATTACTTTTATACTATTCTCGGTTGCAATTACAATATTGTTAGGCCAATATGGGTAAACGTATGAGTGTTTAAACAAGATTGTTAGGCCAAGATAGATAAATCAAAACTATCATTAGCAATGATAATTAGTTGACTAGCTTTTATTCTAATTCTACTAGCTAACACTTCTCTACAGGAACAAATGGAAGATTCATATTTAAAACAAATGATTAAAACCGAGATCCCACTCGTGACTTATATTTGAGATAGAGTCATATTTAAAACAAATGATTAAAAACCGAGATCCCACTCGTGACTTATATCTGTGATTCCTTTCCGATTTTGATCGCTCAAAAGTGAGAGGAGTCTTCAAGTTGACTTAAGAAGAAACTCGAGACTCAGAGTAAAGATAATACATTACCTGTAGTAACATTGCTAATATAGATGTTTCAGCACCACTCAAAGGCAGATTATTCAATGGCGAGCGGAGATATCGGTTAACCACATAATGCGACAATGGTAATAAACCATGTAAACAAATACCTCTTTGATCACAACGCAAGTATTGGCATGTACAATCTCACTACCTCAAAGTATTGGTTCCATTGGACAACTATTTTTCACAAGAAATATGAAGTCCATCAAGGAAACTCTTTTTTTCTTCTGAGCTTTTCTTCGGGACCTCTTTTTTGCTTAGGAATGCATCAATCAACAATTTATTTGATGCTTGTGGAGCTATGAAGTGCATTCTCGATCAAATTACAACATTCTTCAGAGATTGCTACTAAGTGGCTAAGTTATAAGACATGTGGGAAAGATGGTTTCATCTGATGAGGTCATCCAACTTTGGATTTTCAACTACATTCCTTTCACACAATCTTAGATAGATCTAGACCGTGCTTTTCTTGTTCATCGCTTCACAATATAATGTGCCAGCAACAACTTAGTATTCGTTACATAAAAAACATTTATAACATGACCAGAGAATATTCTTATTCTTTTCAACTCTCAACAACTACATGATGTCGTCTACGGGTTTTAGTCACCGATAACTTTGTGTTCTAATTCAAGATTTAAAGTTCCTCATCAGCAAGACTTCCAAATTTAACCATGTATGCATTATGTCTAGGTGGTTTATCCGAACATGTAGCCATTGATCTCTATATTATTTTAGAAAAAACTTCAAATACAATAGGACTGTAAAGTTAAGATGATTGAATCAAAGATACACATCAAATAGTATATACTCTTTGCTTGCTCCAAAAGTAGCGTCAAAGGTTATGAAGATCACCCAAGTGAGCATAATCTATCATCATGTTGGCATTACTCATAATATATTTATTATCATTTAATCAAATTCGAATTAGAAAACATATTATAATGAAGGATTCCCGATGGCTCTATTTTGAGTGGGGTCCAGTCACTTCAGACAAGACTCTAACGTCAGATTTTTCCGTAAACCTAAGTCTCAAACCATAGCCTATGGCCAAGTGTAACTTAATAAAACAAATAGTGCAATTCAAACCTATTTTTGCGTGCAAACCGAGCCAGGACACATTGATATGGTATGACATAGTGCAGCCTAGTAACTATCATTAGGTCGAGTATTGAAATCGCACACCTTCGGATGCATGTACGTTTAGTGGTGAATCGTGTGTCCTTGCTGCCGTACAATACAATGATATTGTGGCGCCCTGACCCGACTGCTATACAGTGATGCTGTGTGTCACCGGTTAAGCGATACAACCGGAGGTTACGGGTTTACCAATCCCCGGCCAAAACCTTTGGCAGGCGTTGCTGGGTACACCTCACTCCAGACAACGCAACACCCCGATTGATGCCTCAACACAGGCACAACCATCAAAGCATAATAGTAAGATCAAGACTTGTGGAACAACTGGCACATCACAGACTCTACGACACGAAATCACATATAGCTCAACTCTTATATAGAGAAAGATAGCAAATGACAACCAGAGGTCACAGACCCAACATTACATCAAGCGGAAGCAAATTAGGTTGTTCTAAACAACAAGAACCAACATATGGCCTAAGAGGCCTGCAGATAAACATCACAACGCCAGCTGTTCCAGGATGTCCCAAGCTGCCACCTGGGAACCCCAGACTACTCGTCGACGTCCACAAAGAACCCACCGTCGAGGTCGGTGAAGTCCTCCTCTGAAACAAAAGCAAAGACGTTGAGTTCGACGAACTCGCAAGATTAGGAGCTAATATATGCTCGATGATTAGCTTTCAAGGTTTTATGGCTGCTTTGCATAAAGCTGATTTTATTTATGGAAAACATAACCCATGGCCTCGACAAATCAGATTGTTTTGAAAAGAGGTAAGAAGTACTCTTTATTTCATCACCTTTCTCAACATCAACCACTGTACCTGTTCAACAAAGGCACCTCCCCGAATCACCCTCGAGGAAGCTCACCTTGCAATCGTGAAGTGGTACCTTTAGTACCCAAATTTTAATCATTCCGTTAAAGTTATTCTATGATCTCTGAATCCGTCACCAAGTCGTCCATAACCGCGGACACGGCTTTTCGAAAAGATTTATCCCTGCAGGGGTGTACAATGTGAAAGTCGCCAGGTTCCGCGAGGGACCTCCAGCTTCTTATCCAAGCGTACCGTCCGGCTCATTGCCTACACGTAGCTCTCTTCCTGGGAAAGCCGGCTGAGTGGGAACGGTTACAACCTTTACCTTGTTGAGGACTAACCCAGGATCATCAGTGAGGACGGGACAAGTTCAGTGCTCCCAGCACCCTGCCCCGTGGCCACTCATTTTCCTAACACAACCATCCTCATCCCAGTCTTGGCCACCATCTTCACGCACACGCAAATGAAAGCTCAAACTAGAAGACCCTGGCTAGTCCCGCTCAAGTTAGTCGGTCGACGAGGGCTCCATATACCCCACGCATGGTTGCACGCTCAACTTGGCTCGTAGGCGAGAACTCGCATCTAGGCGGCGAGAACGAGACAACCCACCACATCCCATGTGGCCTCTCATCCCCACCTTCTTAGCATTTTTTTATCCATCTCCGCAATTCTCCACCATCAACATCACTGTCACAAGTTAACATCTGTTTCCAGCATTCACCAGCCCTAGTACCACTAGGCATTTCACTAAGCATGACTAAGCACTTGCATAACATAGTAAGTATTCCATGGCCAAAGATACAAACCTAGGGTAAATAGGAAGGTAAAACAGGTATTGGCAACAGGATTCTAATGCAACTAGTAGGATACTCTAATCCAGGCAAAAGACATTTAGAACCGCATGCAATAATATAGTGGAGAAAATATATTTGCGGAAAATAGGATAAGATATGCTCAGAGGGGGAATTACGCGGGATACGGGTGGTACGGATCCTCGGGGTATTACGGAGTGACCCCGGTTGCTTGATCTATCGGAACACAACACACGGGAAAAACAATCAATCACCACACATGCTTCACAAATGCAATGCACAAACACATGATGGTATGACAATTTAATGTACCCTAATAGCTTTGAACATGATCAACAAGTTAAATGGGGTCCCCATTATATTATTTGCATTACTCGAAATAACCCCATATTAAAACTTAGTGATTCTAGTGCTACTAGAGGTACATTATTGTAGTTGTGATCAATTTTGCATGATGATGATGTTTCTGGGTAGTTCATATTTTTCTGAACACTTTGGTATAAGGAACACAATTTTCTGATGCACCGGTGAAAAGTTATTAATTTTACAAGTTTCCCCCTTTTAATATGCCCGGTACATTATCTATTAACGACGACGAAAACATTAATCGCCCAACTCGGAGGAGAGGGGTGAGGTAGTCGACGCATCGGAGTCGATGTCCTTATTGGTGCGAGAGGGTAGCGGGAGACATACGCGGGAGGGGGACAAGAAACTAGACCACAGAAAAAAAACTAAACAGTACAACTAAAAAAAAAAACAGACCAGTCTCCCACCCGGCCTGGGCCGGCTGACGGGCCGGCCAGCATACAGAGGCCTCCGGCCTCCCGGTCGGTTTGGGCCGGCTGACGGGCCGGCTAGTGGCCCGAGAGCGACGGCCTACCACCCAGCCTGGGCCGGTCGCACGGCCGGCGTGCGAGCTGCGCACGCTCGACGTGGTACGGCGACGGAAGAAACCGGCGACGGCGCGGCGGCTACAGCGAGGAAAGGAGGGGAAAGGAGGAACAGCGAGCACGGGGAGGAGCAGCGGCTCACCCTGGAGTCGTACAAACCAACGGCGAGGCGCGGCGTGGACCGCGGGCGACGAAATCGAGCGGCAAAGCTCGGCGATGGCTCGGACGGCAGCGGGAAAACGGCGATGGCGCGGCGCAACGGCGGCGCCCCGGGTCGATTCCGGCGGCGAGGACGGAGCAGGGGACGCGACGGTGCGTTTGCCCCTCACGGTGATGCTCGAGGTGGACTACCACGGCGGGATTCGGCGGTCAACCGCGGCGGCGACGAGGACGTCCATGGCGGCTCGAGGGAGAGAAAAACGGAGGGGATTCGAGGGAGGAGAAGGCGGGGCTCGGGGGGAATGCTCTCCTTCTCTTCGCAGGGGAGGGGCAGGGCAACGGGCTGCCCCACGGCGAGCTCGAGCACGAGCTCGTGGTTCGGCCCGAGCACTGCTCCAGGTCGCTACAGGGAAGGTGATGCTGGTTTTGCAAATAGGTCCCTGGAAGTTTTGAGTTCAACACGGACAGGTCCCTGACTATTACAAAGAGGTCCTTTTCCTGTTTAAAAATTTAGCAGCAACTTCCCTGAATTTCCTTAGGCACCCAAAACATTTTTAGGAAATTCTGGGAAAAAAAATTAGGGAGCCTCTCCATGTTGGGTAGAAGCTACACAAAAATTGGTTCTGCATAATAAAATGTTTTGAACCACCTTTGCCCAAATAGGTGTGAGATAGGGCATTTGCTAAGTGAAAAAAAAATATGGTTGCCCCTTTTTCAATCTTTAGAGCAAGTGCAGAAAAAAAATAGTATTTGGAACTCAGGGAACTTCCTTGACAGTTTTAAGGTGTCAAGAAATTTTTGTTTTGCAACTTCGAGTGCCATCATTGTGTGGAGGTTTTGTTGAAGCAGGTTTGGCATGTCACTCTGCAATGATGCCAAACCAACTATTGTTTTGTTTAACAAATTTAAATGGATGCAATGATGCAATGATGCATGTATGAAGCAAAAGTGAAAATTTTATACAGATTTTTAGGTTTCCACACTTTGGGCTGTTACAATTGTACCCTCCTTACAGGAATCTCGCCCCGAGATTCTAAGATTGCGGAAAGAAGTCGGGATACTCCTCACGGAGACTAGACTCTCGTTCCCAAGTTGCTTCTTCCTCGGAATGATGAGACCACTGAATCTTGAGAAACTTGGTAGTCTTGTTCCGGGTCTTCCTTTCAGCTTCATCCAAGACACGGATAGGATGCTCACGATAAGTGAGGTCTTCTTGTAGATCTAGCTCCTCATGATTAACTCCATGGATAGGATCCTTGAAACACCGGCGGAGTTGGGAGACATGAAACACATCGTGCACATTTGGGAATTTGACCGGTAACTCCAATTGATAAGAAAGATCTCCTCGCTTGCCAGAACGGTGAAAGGACCAACATAGCGAGGTGCCAATTTCCCTTTGATTCCGAAGCGGCGAACGCCACGAAGGGGAGAGACACGGAGATAAGCTTTATCACCAATTTCATAGTGAATTTCCTGATGATGCTTATCATAGTAGCTCTTCTGCCTAGACTGAGCAATCTTCAGATTCTCTCTTATGATTCGAACCTTCTCCTCAGCTTCATTGATATATCTGGACCAAAGAGGCTCTCTCTCCGGTTTCAGACCAATTCAGAGGAGTTCGGCATTTTCTTCCATAGAGAACCTCAAATGGAGCCATGCCCAGACTAGCTTGATAGCTATTGTTGTAGGAGAACTCCGCGAAAGGGAGATACTTTTCCCAACCCTTGCCAAAAGAGATTACACATGCCTAAGCATGTCTTCCAACACTTGGTTCACTCTTTCGGTCTGACCATCAGTTTGAGGATGGAAGGCGGTACTGAAGTTAAGACGGGAACCCATAGCAGTTTGGAAACTCTGCCAAAACTTGGATACAAAGATACTTCCACGGTCCGATATGATCCTCAGAGGGACCCCATGTAATGGAACAATACGAGCCAAATACAGGTCAGCTAGTTGACTAGCATGTATCTCCTCACGGACTGGTAGGAAGTGAGCAACCTTAGACAGACGATCAATGATTACCCAGATTGCATTGTTGCCCTTTGGAGATGGGAAACCGGTGATGAAGTCCATACCAATTTCATCCCATTTCCACTCGGGACAGCAATAGGGCGAGAGTGCCGGCAGGTCTTTGATGTTCAGCCTTTACCCGTCGACAGGTGTCGCATTCAGCAACATACTTGGCGATTTCTCGTTTCATACGAGTCCACCAGAATTGTGGCCGAAGGTCTTGGTACATTTGGTACTACCGGGATGGATAGAGAGAGGTGATTCATGAGCTTCTGGAGAATGAGCTCCCTCAAATTCCGGTTCTTTGGTACCACTAGACGGTCACCAAAATAAACAACCCGGATTCATCTTCCAAGAAACATTTTGCCTTGCCACTAGCAATGTTCCTCTTGATATTCAGGATACCCTCATCCAGCTTCTGAGCATCCTTAATCTGGTCTACAAGAGTAGCTTTGATCTCCAGATTTGCAAGGTAGCCGGAGGGAACAATTTCCAGGTTCAAACGGGCAAACTCTTCATGAAGAGCGGGTTGGGCCTTCTCAATCATCAGATTGTTGCAATAGGACTTCCGACTTAGCGCGTCAGCCACGACGTTTGCTTTGCCGGGTTGATAGTTCAGACTCACATTGTAGTCCGTGATTAACTCCAACCAACGCCTTTGCCTGAGATTTAAATCCGGCTGGGTGAAGAGGTACTTCAGACTCTTGTGATCCGAGAAGATCTCGCAACGGTTACCAAACAGGTATGGTCTCCATTGCTTCAAAGCATAGACCACAGCGGCAAGTTCTAGATCATGAGTTGGGTAGTTGAGCTCATGTGGCTTAAGTTGGCGAGAAGCATAGCCACCACATGGCCATCTTGCATCAATACACAACCCAAGCCTTGTAGAGAGGCGTCACAGAAGACGACGAAATCCTTGCTTGTGTCCGGCAGGACAAGCACAGGAGCGGACGTGAGCTTGGCTTTCAGGGCTTGGAAGCTCTCTTCAGCTTCGGCAGTCCATACGAACTTTCTATCCTTCTTGAGAAGGTCAGTCAATGCCTTGGCTATTTTGGAGAAAGCTTCGATGAATCGGCGGTAGTAACCCGCCAATCCGAGAAAGCTACGAATGTCCTTGACTGACATTGGAGTTTTCCAGTCTAGAATAGCTTGAATTTTGTCGGGGATGACTTCCACACCATTGGCAGATATTACATGTCCAAGGAAGACAAGTTTATCCAACCAAAACTCACACTTGGAGAACTTGGCATAGAGACGGTGTTCACGAAGCCGTGTCAGAACCAACCGAAGGTGTTCATCATGCTCTTCGTCGGTTTTAGAATAGATGAGGATGTCATCGATGTAAATGACGACAAACTTATCAAGATAATCCATGAAAATGGAATTCATGAGCCTCATGAAAGTAGCTGGAGCATTTGTGAGACCAAAGGACATGACGGTATACTCATATGAGCCATAGCGAGTAACAAATGCCGTCTTTGGGATATCCTCCTTTCTGATCTTTATTTGATGGTACCCAGACCTCAGATCCATCTTGGAGAATACTCTTGCACCAGCTAACTGATCCAACAGATCATTGATGCGAGGAATAGGATACTTGTTCTTGATTGTCACCGCATTCAACGGTCGATAGTCAGAGACTAGACGAGGCACGGTAGAATCCCTCTTCTTGACAAAGAGTACCGGACAACCCCATGGTGAACTGCTAGGCTGGATGAACTCCTTAGCTAACAGCTGATCAATTTGCTCCTTCAACAGAGCCAACTCTTCCACCGGCATGCGGTAGGGCTTCTTGGAAATTGGAGCAGTACCGGGAAGCAAGTCTATGACAAACTCCACACTTCGATCAGGTGGCATGCCAGGCAATTCTTCTGGGAACACATCCGGGAAGTCACACACCACGTGTATGTCCTGGATTTCAGGAGGGGACAAGCCTTCCATGAAACATAGGGTGATCTCCGGGGAGAGGGGATTGTCTGATGATGGAGGTCCTGAATATGTAGCCCAAAACTGCACATCGTAACCGGAAGGGTGGGTCACGGTGATGGACTTAGCAGCACAGTCGAGATTAGCATGGTATCTTGCTAACCAGTCCATGCCCAGTATGGCATCAAGGCCCTTCGACCTCAAGGCTATCAACGGGAAAGGGAAGGACAGGGATGCTATGATAATCTGGACCTCAGGAGTAACGCCATCGGTTTGCCATTTAGCCAGGAGTGGAGATCTCCAAGGTCGTCTCATTTTCTCGAACGGTATTTGTGCTCTTTTGCAAACGCTATGGATATGAATGAATGCGATGCTCCAGAATCAAACAAAACGTAGCTGTATTGTTGATTCGTAACTCACCCATGAAACGCCGGGATCATCTTCAGCTTCTTCAATAGAGACGTGGTTCAGGCGACCACGCACAATAGGTCCAGCCTTGCCAGTTGGAGTGGCAGGGGCTCGTGCAGGAGTTATAGCGAGAGGTGCCTTCTGGGGGCACTCCCTGGAGTAGTGACCAGCCTGGCCACAGTGAAGCAAGTGAGCCCAGGTGGAGCAGGTAGCATAGGACGGTACCCACTTCCGCCTATCCCAAGTGTCGAAGTAGTGGGGCGCGGAGGAGGTGGTCTGTATCCTGCTGCCCTCGGCATGAAGGGAGCACGAGGTACGGCGCTGTAGGGGACAAACACCCTGCGCTTCTTGCTCTCAGAACCCGAGGAACTCTGGTGATCCCCATGTGCGGGCCTCTTGGAAGCTTCAAGTTCCTTTCTTCCTTGCTCAAGGTGAAAGCCTGGTTGAACAGCTCCTGATAGGTCTGGAACCTGAAGGGCAAAGCTCATAGCGGAGCTGCGGATTCAGACCCTTGCGGAACAGCTCTTGCTTGTCAGCATCATTGGTCACGTCCCTTGGGGCGTAACGAGAAGATGGTTGAACTCACGACCATAAGTGCGGAGGTCCATCCGTCCCTGTTGCAATCCAGGAACTCCCTCCTCTTCAGTCCATGATGGCTGGGGAATGTACTCCGCACGGAAGGCAGTGCGGAATCAGCCCAGGTGAAGACATGGTTGGCTGGAAACAAGCCACATGGCTTTCCCACCAACAGCCAGCAGCACCAACCAAGAGATAGGTGGCAAAGTTGACTTGCTCAGCCAATGGGACATGCAGCGCGGAGAACTTGCGCTCCAAAGCACGAAGCCAATCATCAGCTTCCAGTGGCTCCTTAGCATCAGCAAAGGTGGGTGGCTGTGAGCGCAGGAACTCAGTGAGAGTGTTGCACTCGTTCCTCCGTGCATTCTGCTGCACCAACTGCTCAAGCAAACGCTCATTGCGCCCACGGTTCTCCTCAATGGCCATCAAGACTTGAGCCATTGTGGGTGGTGGCGGCAGATCATCCTCATCATCATTGTGGTTACCGCGACCACCACGGCCTCCACGACCTCCTCGAGCCATTCTGGAGATTTGACAATGACACAGTTAGTATCTTTCTCCGAATGGTCGAACAATAGCATTAGCGTCTACACAAGTACACAGACTAGGGACGATAATACTTTGCGAGAAGGAAAACAACAAGATAGAACTTGGGTCAAAGATCAGCATCATGTGCTACTAGTGAGAGTTAAGAAATCACAACTTAACACACTCTAGTTGGCACAATCCGGGACCTTATGTTCAAGTCCATGGGTTAAAACCCAAAGAAAGGATCAAAATTAGATTCGGTAGAAACATCTGAGTTGATTTGGGATTGCAACGCAGCGGGAGCAACGTGACACATAACACTAAAGGTCGAACCCACCCCGTTTCTAATCATTTTGAAGTAACAGACGAGGAGTAAAACCTTTAAATCAAATTGAGGTAAGATTGCTCCGAGATTAGAGGGTAACCAGATAAGGAGTAAAAAGAATCCTAAGATGGTTTTCACAACTCATTTTTAGGTTAAAATATTTTCACAAACACTAGACTCAACATCGACCAGTAGAAGGGTTTCCTACAGGCAGTACTGCTCTGATACCAACTTGTGGCGCCCTGACCCGACTGCTATACAGTGATGCTGTGTGTCACCGGTTAAGCGATACAACCGGAGGTTACGGGTTTACCAATCCCCGGCCAAAACCTTTGGCAGGCGTTGCTGGGTACACCTCACTCCAGACAACGCAACACCCCGATTGATGCCTCAACACAGGCACAACTATCAAAGCATAATAGTAAGATCAAGACTTGTGGAACAACTGGCACATCACAGACTCTACGACACAAAACATATAGTTCAACTCTTATACAGAGAAAGATAGCAAATGACAACCAGAGGTCACAGACCCAACATTACATCAAGCGGAAGCGAATTAGGTTGTTCTAAACAACAAGAACCAACATATGGCCTAAGAGGCCTACAGATAAACATCACAACGCCAGCTGTTCCAGGATGTCCCAAGCTGCCACCTGGGAACCCCAGACTACTCGTCGACGTCCACAAAGAACCCACCTTCGAGGTCGGTGAAGTCCTCCTCTGAAACAAAAGCAAAGACGTTGAGTTCGACGAACTCGCAAGATTAGAGCTAATATATGCTCGATGATTAGCTTTCAAGGTTTTATGGCTGCTTTGCATAAAGCTGATTTTATTTATGAAAACATAACCCATGGCATCGACTAATCAGATTTTTTAAAAGAGGTAAGAAGTACTCTTTCTTTCATCACCTTTCTCAACATCAACCACTGTACCTGTTCATCAAAGGCACCTCCCCGAATCACCCTCGAGGAAGCTCACCTTGCAATCGTGAAGTGGTACCTTTAGTACCCAAATTTTAATCATTCCGTTAAAGTTATTCTATGATCTCTGAATCCGTCACCAAGTCGTCCATAACCGCGGACACGGCTTTTCGAAAAGATTTATCCCTGCAGGGGTGTACAATGTGAAAGTCGCCAGGTTCCGCGAGGGACCTCCCAGCTTCTTATCCATGCGTACCGTCCGGCTCATTGCCTACACGTAGCTCTCTTCCGGGGAAAGCCGGCTGAGTGGGAACGGTTACAACCTTTACCTTGTTGAGGACTAACCCAGGATCATCAGTGAGGACGGGACAAGTTCAGTGCTCCCAGCACCCTGCCCCGTGGCCACTCATTTTCCTAACACAACCATCCTCATCCCAGTCTTGGCCACCATCTTCACGCACACGCAAATGGAAGCTCAAACTAGAGGACCCTGGCTAGTCCCGCTCAAGTTAGTCGGTCGACGAGGGCTCCATATACCCCACGCATGGTTGCACGCTCAACTTGGCTCGTAGGCGAGAACTCGCATCTAGGCGGCGAGAACGAGACAACCCACCACATCCCATGTGGCCTCTCATCCCCACCTTCTTAGCATTTTTTATCCATCTCCGCAATTCTCCACCATCAACATCACTGTCACAAGTTAACACCTGTTTCCAGCATTCACCAGCCCTAGTACCACTAGGCATTTCACTAAGCATGGCTAAGCACTTGCATAACATAGTAAGTATTCCATGGCCAAAGATACAAACCTAGGGTAAATAGGAAGGTAAAACAGGTATTGGCAACAGGATTCTAATGCAACTAGTAGGATACTCTAATCCAGGCAAAAGACATTTAGAACCGCATGCAATAATATAGTGGAGAAAATATATTTGCGGAAAATAGGATAAGATATGCTCAGAGGGGGGAATTGCGCTTGCCTTGTTCGGGATACGGGTGGTACGGATCCTCGGGGTATTGCGGAGCGACCCCGGTTGCTTGATCTATCGGAACACAACACACGGGAAAAACAATCAATCACCACACATGCTTCACAAATGCAATGCGCAAACACATGATGGTATGACAATTTAATGTACCCTAATAGCTTTGAACATGATCAACAAGTTAAATGGGGTCCCCATTATATTATTTGCATTACTCGGAATAACCCCATATTAAAACTTAGTGATTCTAGTGCTACTAGAGGTACATTATTGTAGTTGTGATCAATTATGCATGATGATGATGTTTCTGGGTAGTTCATATTTTTCTGAACACTTTGGTATAAGGAACACAATTTTCTGATGCACCGGTGAAAAGTTATTAATTTTACAAGTTTCCCCCTTTTAATATGCCCGGTACATTATCTATTAACGACGACGAAAATATTAATCGCCCAACTCGGAGGAGAGGGGTGAGGTAGTCGGCGTATCGGAGTCGATGTCCTTATTGGTGCGGGAGGGTAGCGGGAGACATACGCGGGAGGGGGACGAGAAACTAGACCACAGAAAAAAAACAAAACAGTACAACTAAAAAAAAAAGAACATGCCAGTCTCCCACCCGGCCTGGGCCGGCTGACGGGCCGGCCAGCATACAGAGGCCTCCGGCCTCCCGGTCGGTTTGGGCCGGCTGACGGGCCGGCTAGTGGCCCGAGAGCGACGGCCTACCACCCAGCCTGGGCCGGTCGCACGGCCGGCGTGCGAGCTGCGCACGCTCGACGTGGTACGGCGACGGAAGAAACCGGCGACGACGCGGCGGCTACAGCGAGGAAAGGAGGGGAAAGGAGGAACAGCGAGCACGGGGAGGAGCAGCGGCTCACCCTGGAGTCGTACAAACCAACGGCGAGGCGCGGCGTGGACCGCGGGCGACGAAATCGAGCGGCGAAGCTCGGCGACGGCTCGGACGGAAGCGCCTCGGGTCGATTCCGGCGGCGAGGACGGAGTAGGGGACGCGGCGGTGCGTTTGCCCCTCACGGTGATGCTCGAGGTGGACTACCACGGCGGGATTCGGCGGCCAACCGCGGCGGCGACGAGGACGTCCATGGCGGCTCGAGGGAGAGAAAAACGGAGGGGATTCGAGGGAGGAGCAGGTGGGGCTCGGGGGGGAATGCTCTCCTTCTCTTCGCAGGGGAGGGGCAGGGCAACGGGCTGCCCCACGGCGAGCTCGAGCACGAGCTCGTGGTTCGGCCCGAGCACTGCTCCAGGTCGCTACAGGGAAGGTGATGCTGGTTTTGCAAATAGGTCCCTGGAAGTTTTGAGTTCAACACGGACAGGTCCCTGACTATTACAAAGAGGTCCTTTTCCTGTTTAAAAATTTAGCAGCAACTTCCCTGAATTTCCTTAGGCACCCAAAACATTTTTAGCAAATTCTGGGAAAAAAATTAGGGAGCCTCTCCATGTTGGGTAGAAGCTACACAAAAATTGGTTCTGCATAATAAAATGTTTTGAACCACCTTTGCCCAAATAGGTGTGAGATAGGGCATTTGCTAAGTGGAAAAAAAAATATGGTTGCCCCTTTTTCAATCTTTAGAGCAAGTGCAGAAAAAAAAATAGTATTTGGAACTCAGGGAACTTCCTTGACAGTTTTAAGGTGTCAAGAAATTTTTGTTTTGCAACTTCGAGTGCCATCATTGTGTGGAGGTTTTTTTTTTTTTTTTTTTGAAAGGAATTGTGTGGAGGTTTTGTTGAAGCAGGTTTGGCATGTCACTCTGCAATGATGTCAAACCAACTATTGTTTTGTTTAACAAATTTAAATAGATGCAATGATGCAATAATGCATGTATGAAGCAAAAGTGAAAATTTTATATAGATTTTTAGGTTTCCACACTTTGGGCTGTTACAGATATATCATGTGAAAATATTAGATTCATCCGAGTGACACCGACTCTATATCTAAAGTGTGTTTCTTTGGATGCACAGTCTTGTGTGTGTGAGTCGGGTTGTTCATTGGTGTCTATCTTTGTTATCTCAAAGTAAAATTAATCGTTTATCTTTTCCGGTTGAAATCATTTATTTTTTTCAATTTTTTTGGTCTTAGAACCAGCCCCTAAGATCACTCGGAGAAAAATTCGGGTCATGAAACTAAATCGATCATACAAACGATGACTTATACACTTTAACAAGGCTGAGGGTGATAATATGTACTCCCTCCGTTCCAAATTAATTGACTTCCATTTGTCCACACATGGATGTATCTAGACATGTTACACGTATAGATACATCCACATGTACACAAATGAAAGTCAATTAATTTAGAACGGGGAGTAGTTAGATTAGAACTTGTACACAACGCCCCTCGCCTACCGGTAAGCAAGTCGCCATCACTCCGTATTAGGTCACGCCAGCTGGTTGCCTAACCTTTATGCGTGGTAAAGCGAGAAAAATATCCGGATCGAAAATATATCCTCCAACACACACCAGAAAGTTCCGGCACTCCAGAACCTCGATCATTCCTTGACATAGCCGGGATCGTCCCTTGCTCATACCCGGTGGATTAGTTGACGCGTCCGTCGCGCCGGTGTGATCAGCAGCTGCGCAGCTTCCACGACAAGTAAACTGGGAACAGTAGCATTTGGTCTGGATCCACCGATACTAATTTGCAGCCTAGCTTGAAGCCACGACTGCTAGCTCAGTGGCGGAGCGTGAACAAAACGCAAGAGGGGGCTAATTTCATAGAAAACAGAAAATAAACATAAAAAGGCGGCCAAGTCGTAGAACATATATAACATACATTAGATGGCAATTTCATGATGATATATAAATATCTTGTTCACACAAATACAACAGATATAACAGGTTTGACTATACCTAGGTACTGTGAACTACTCCTAGATATTTTGGATGCTCCAAAAGAAAAAGAAAAAAGAGCGCAGATAATGGCCAAAAGAAAAAAAGAGCGCAGTACATTCAAGCAGAATTGAATGGAACGTTATCAAGTCTTAAGGAATTCAGAAAGAGATACTAGACTGTAGCGTGGAATTTTTTTTGAGAGAAGAAGCGTGGAATTCAGTAACCTGTAGTTATTGGAGTGAAGAAGAATGGAAAAAAAAAGAGGAATTCAGAAATCAGGGGGACACCAACGTTGGGCGTTGGCCGGCCGCCGGTGGCGTGCAGGCGCAGCCGTGCAGGTACGCACTCACGGACAGGCACGGAGCCAAGGAGGAGGTCAGGAGGATCGAGGGCCAAGGAGGCAAGGACGAACGATAGTGCAGAGACTTGAGAAGGATCAGAGGACCTATCGATCATGGAGTTGAGATCATTATGGAGGGCGGCGACCTGGGCTATGGCGATGGTTGCTGTTCGTTTCGTTTCTCCGTGGCCGTGCTGTCGCCAAATCGGGAAAGGGAAGGCGAGACTGGACTAGTAGGCTAGAGTTGCCTTTCAATATACCTAGTAATTTATATTTTGCAATTTGGGAAGGGGGGGGTCGTGGCCCAGTTTCATCTCCACGATGCTCCGCCCATGTGCTAGCTAACGTAAGAACGTACGGATGCATGTGTGCACCGCAATCGTCCATGTGGGACAGTGCATGCAGGTGTGCAGCCGATGCAGTGCAACTTGCGGTCAGGCTCGGTGAAACTCGAGCCGAGCCAGGCTCGGCTCGGCTCGGCTTGTCTCTAAAAACTTTCTAAAAGTTGGGCTCGAGGCTCGAATCGGTAGGCTCGTGGCTCAGCTCGTTAGGCTTGCGAGCCGCACCGACTTTTTTTTTACATAATCGGTCATCTCGCTGTCTTCCTCTTCCGTCTTCGTCTGTTCCCCATCCCCAACCCCTGCGCAAGTCCTGCGAATTTTAGGGTTACCCCTGCCGCCGGCCGCCACCACCGCCACCGACGCCGGCCGCCACCATCGACGCGGTCGCCGCCCGCCACCACCGATACTGCCACCCGCCCATGGCCATGGGTCCCTGCCTCCCTCTACCCCCTGGCCCCCTGCTGCTTCTACTCCCGTTCCCGTAGCTGCTCGCAGTGGCAGTCGCCTGCTCCTCCCGTAGCGCAGCGTGCGATTAGCGGCGGCTGCCGGCCGTCCGCCGCACGCCGTCCCTCCAGTCCAGTGCTCCTTCTACATGCACGGGAGCAGAGTGCTGGATCAGGGCATGTTCGGGGAAACATGCACCTGCTGCTCCGACCTCCTTTGGTGCTCCTCCTTTAATGTAGCATCATGCTGCTTTACTCGTTCAAGCATATATACTCTGTTTTTCTTCTTTCAGATGAGCTGAGCACATGTACAGATCAAGCTAATACAGCACAGTGCGTGATATTGGTCTGATTTAATTAGGCATGCAATTATGCAAATGTGAACCTGACATAAACAAGCAGCACCATAAATAACAAGGTTGTCATGTATTCGTGTGGTGGACTTGTCATGTATGCCACTATTATGTTTAGTTGATACTTTGTGAAACTTGTTAGACAATGTTATGGATATATTCTCCTCTGCTCTGCTTCGGCGGCTCCGGCGGAGCTCCGTCGCAGATCTACCGTCTGCAGCGCATGCGCCGCTCCTTTTTGGAGCTGCGATGTGCTTTCCCTCAAGCTGGAGGCCGTGGTGGCGGATCTGGCGTTGCAAGATCTTCGTGAGGTTGACGTTGACCGAGCTGGCGTCGGTCGTGGCGCGGGATGGAGGCGTGCGAGCGCCGAGGACTGTCGACTTCCTGCTCGCCGGAGGGCTCCTCCGAGTCCAAGGTCATGCGGAGGAGAAGGCTGCAGGTTCCGCCGGCAGAGCGTGCTGCGCGACGAAGAAGACGCCGGAGCCCAGAAGGACTTTTTTGTAATTTTCTTTGTTTCTGGGTTTATCTACAAGATGTTCGGCTAATGTAATCTCACTTCGCAAAAAAAAATGTTATGGATATATTCATGCTCTACTCTTGATTATAATTGTGAATTGTTACATTTTTATCAAAAGCTATGTTGATTTTTTTATTTCATCGAGTCTTCGAGCCGGCTTGCGAGGTTCACCGAGCCGGCTTGTCGAGCCTCGATCCTTGTCCAGAAGGTCTAGACTTGGCTTACACCATCTTCGAGCCGAGTTGAGCCCGAGCCGAGCCTTGTCGATCCCGAGCCAAGACTCGAGCCTCGAGCTTCAGGTCCAGCCCTAGCCACGATACCATCTATCGTTTAATATTGAGAGCAAGAGCGTAGAACACCGCCTCGCTTCCCTGATTAATTTGCCGTGGATGGTGGTTAAGCATGTACTCCCTCCGTTCCAAATTAGATGACTTCCATTTATTCATATGCGGATGCATCTAGACATGTTACATATATAGATACATTCACATGTGCATGAATGAAAAGTCATCTAATTTAGAATAGAGAGAGTATGTGGTGCCACACCCTGAACGACGCGAGTTTGACAATAAAAACAAAGGTTATCTCGAACAAGCTGGCAGTTAGCTAGCCAGCAACCGGCAAACGCATGCTTGCACCGGACAGGACCGGAACGCGGTGAAGACGTGGCCCTGCGCCACCGCAAATGGATCAGCTAGAGCTAGCTAGCTAGCTAGCACGGAGCGAGTTAATTAACCCACACTGCCGTACGTCGCACCTGCCCTTTCCTCACGTTCCAGCCGGGCTGCATTTTTTTTTCGTGCAAACAGGGGCGGGCACACTTGTATTCATGGATATTCGCGTTATTCAGGCGAATATCCAAAAAATTTTGACAAACACCTGAATTACCCAAAAAATTGGCAAACATTTTCAATTTTTTTATTCTGAATACCCATCTACAGGATGTTGGGCCCGCCCCTGCGTGCGAACCACATACCGCCGTGCCTACCGGTGTCGACGGCAAGCCCTGCCTAGGTGCCACACTCTGTCTGCAGATCGAAACGGCTCGGCGAGTCGGTGGCATATACTTATTATTGAGCAAAAAGGGTTAAGTGTGCCTTAATCAAATTATCATTTAATCAAATTCAAATCAGAAAACATATTATAATGAAGGATTCCCGATGGCTCTATTTTGAGTGGGGTCCAGTCACTTCAGACAAGACTCTAACGTCAGATTTTTCTGTAAACCTAAGTCTCAAACCATAGCCTATGACCAAGTGTAACTTAATAAAACAAATAGTGCAATTCAAACCTATTTTTGCGTGCAAACCGAGCCAGGACACATTGATATGGTATGACATAGTGCAGCCTAGTAACTACCATTAGGTCGAGTATTGAAATCGCACACCTTCGGACGCATGTACTTTAGTGGTGAATCGTGTGTCCATGCTGCCGTACAATACAAAGATATATCATGTGAAAATACTAGATTCATCCGAGTGACACCGACTCTATATCTAAAGTGTGTTTCTTTGGATGCACAGTCTTGTGTGTGTGAGTCGGGTTGTGTTCATTGGTGTCTATGTTTGTTATCTGAAAGTAAAATTAATCTTTTATCTTTTCCGGTTGAAATCATTTATTTTTTCAATTTTTTTGATCTTAGAACCAGCCCCTAAGATCACTCGGAGAAAAATTCGGGTCCTGAAACTAAATCGATCATACAGACGATGACTTATACACTTTAACAAGGCTGAGGGTGATAATATGTACTGTAGTTTTTTTTTTTTTTTTTTTTTGCGATGACAAATACAGGATTACAGCGACAAGTTACACGAAGGACCTCGAAAGAAAGGAAAATACAAACCCGTCCTTGTGCAACTCGACGACGCCGGAGACGACGAGCGCTGTCGGTGGCGCGCCGCTGCTCAAGCTCCGCTTGACGCCTTGGATCCGGAGCCCCCCAGAGCAGGCGGGAAGTCGCCGAGCACCAATCTCGAAAGATCTACGCCTGAAGACGCCGTCGTCGTCGCGCCGCTGCGCCTCTGCATCCGCCGAGTGTTTCTTGCGCCAGATCCGCCGTCCCGCGGCCTCCGGCGAAGGGGAAAACGAGCCAAACGGCTCCGCAGAGCCGCGGACTCGCTGTAGGCAACGGGTCGACGCCGGAGCTCCGCGGAGCGCCACCGTCGAGGAAGAGGACCGTCACCTGCAAAACAACCACCGAGCGTGCCTCCTCCGCCATGGCGCCGCCGGCTGCTACCCAACTCACACCTAACTTACATATGCACAGATCCGTCGATTCCCCGTCCTCCCGCCGCCGGAGCGGCCGCCGGAGGGCGGGGAATCGAACGGATCGACGGCGATGTGTCGACGCGAGCTGGAGTTCCAAACTTTCGCCTCTCTGCACTGTGGACGGGGGAGGTACGCGTCCAGGTCGCGACTTATATTTTTGTACTGTAGTTAGATTAGAACTTGTAGACAACGCCCCTCGCCTACCGGTAAGCAAGTCGCCATCACTCCGTATTAGGTCACGCCAGCTGGTTGCCTAACCTTTATGCCTGGTAAAGCGAGAAAAATATCCGGGTCGAAAATATATCCTCCAACACACACCAGAAAGTTCCGGCACTCCAGAACCTCGATCATTCCTTGACATAGCCGGGATCGTCCCTTGCTCATACCCGGTGGATTAGTTGACGCGTCCGTCGCGCCGGTGGTCGGTGGAGCATTTTGATCAGCAGCTTCCACGACAAGTAAACTGGGAACAGTACCATTTGGTCCCGATGCAACTTGCTCGGATGATAAATGCTTAACCGCGCGCCACAATACCATCGTTTAAATAAAGTGAAGAAATTCAGAATGAAAAAAAATCCCATCGTTTAAATATTGAGAGGAAGAGCGTAGAACACCGCCTCGCTTCCCTGATTAATTTGCCGTGGATGGTGGTGGGACAGGTCTAAAAAGTGGGAATAATGAATTGAGTCATGTATGTGGTTCCAAAACCTGAACGACGCGAGTTTGACAATAAAAACAAAGGTTATCTTGAACAAGCTGGCAGTTAGCTAGCCAGCAACTGCCAAACGCATGCTTGGGCCCGCCCCTGCGTGCGAACCACATACCGCCGCGCCTACCGGTGCCGACGGCAAAGCCCTGCCTAGGTGCCACACTGTCTGCAGATCGAAACGGCTCGGCGAGTCGGTGGCATATTATAGTACTTATTATTGAGCAAAAAGGGTTAAGTGTGTCAATCGCTCCGTTCGTGTTACAAACGACAGGAAAATAAACGATTAACAAAAGCAAGATCGACACACAGGGATACGATATTTAACGGGGAAATCTTTTCAAGGAAGAAGAGAAAAAATTACTGGCGCCATCTAACAAAAATTAACTAAATCGTGAGTGGTTACAAACATATAACTTATCTCACCCGGTGGCTTATAAGGGTTATATATAGAGGCGAAACCCTATGTCGGTAGCATTTCGCTCCACTCGGACCAAGTCTCCGACGACGGGTCTCGCGGTGAGCAAAAACTTGATCAGGGTTTCAGAACAATAATCACTTTAGAGTCGACGATCTTCAACTCCATTGAAACTTATCGGTGACCAAGAAATACCAAATCCAATAAAAGACTATACCTGGTCGACTCCAGATGGATTGTGGCAGCAAGCAAGAGTATCGATCACTCCGTGCGTCACGACAGGTCGATCGCGTTACTTTTTTGCTGATAAAAAAAACTACATTTACATTATACCAAGTGAAGTGCGTATGTAGCGTACAGAAAGTGGCAAGTCTGAAAGGCCATGCCCGATCAAAGCAAAGATCTTGTCTACAAATTCGAGAGCGTTCAAGATCCTTGTGAGCTTTACTCGATCCAGGCGCGCGCAGCCTGGCTAGTTTATTCACTCCGATTAATAAATTAACCCGCCGAATCCGCCCCCCGCGGCTAGGCTCGCGTTGCCTCCGTGCCAGCTGACGGCCGGCCTGACGCCACTCCACACCGCGGGTTCGGCTCGGGTCGGCCGCGCTACTCCGACCATATCCAAGCGCGAGTCCGTCACGTCGTGGTGGCTTCCCCGATTGGTCCGGCCACGTTCTAGGTCGACCAGCCCCCACCTACCTGACTGACACCCACGTTTGCTTCACAGCACCACTCACGCCACCGCCTCCGTCGTGCGCAACCTATATATAAGCGCGCCGCCAGCCTCCCCTGCCGAATCAGTCCATTCTTCCTTTCACAAGCTAGAAACCAGAACACCGAGAGCAAATCGTCCTCCATGGGAGCGGGGATGAAGCACGCGAGGGACGAGGAGCCGGTGTCGCTGGCCCTCTCGCTGACCACGGACTCGCCCACGACGTCGTGCACGACGTCGGCAGACACATCCGGTGCGCCAAAGAAGAAGATACGGCGCGGGCGGGTGGTGGCGACGTCCGGTGAGGGGGAGTTCGTGTGCAAGTCGTGCGGCCGCGCCTTCACGTCGTTCCAGGCGCTGGGAGGGCACCGGACCAGCCACCTCCGCGGCCGCCACGGGCTGGAGCTCGGCGTCGGCGTCGCTAAGGCCATCAGGGAGCGGAAGCGGCTCGAGGACAAGGATAAACAGCACGAGTGCCACATCTGCGGGCTCGGCTTCGAGATGGGCCAGGCTCTCGGTGGGCACATGAGGCGGCACCGCGAGGAGATGGCGCTCAGCGGCTGCCATGACCAGTGGGTCGTCGCGCTGCCGGAGGTGGTGGGGCACGCTGCCGACGACAGGCGGCCTGTCTTGCTGCAGCTGTTCGTCTAGCTTCTTGATGGAGGACCTGTACATGAATGACATAGGTTATTATTGTTCGACTTGTAGCCACGATTTTTGACGATGCGATAGAGATTTCGGGGGTAATTAGCGTTTCTGTACTTGGAACTTTGGTTTGGAATTTTGATATGTCAGTTGGGCTTGGCTACTCGGCAATTTCCCCTTGGATTACTGTAATTTCGAATTTTGCCTCGGATTGTTCTTGTGTCTGTGAATATGGTAAATGTTCTGAAATGCTAGCTGTTTTTATTGTTTTTGAAGAACAAATGCTAGCTGTTCATCCTCTGTAAAGTTGTGCAACAGGCTACCTTGGGAAATTGTCCGCAACGTTAATATTAGTGCTGAGATTATCAAACCACTTGTGTTTTCCTCCATCATCTATTCCCAAACAGCTGTAATAAGATCAATAGCCCCGGACACGTCGACGGAGAAAACGTATCAGTATTCAGTACTGCAAACTATTGACAAAACTGACTTAACTTGGATATCTCAAGACACTAGTGGAAACAGGGCCACTGGTTCCGGATCGTAAGGGCCTCTAGTACCGGGTGTCCACCCGGGGCTAGCAAGGCGACACTAGAGGCCCCCCCCCTCTAGTACCGGGTCCGTTACGACCCGGAACAACAGGCTCCCACGTGGCCGCCGAGGCGCGGGCGTGGTGGAGGACCTCTAGAACCGATTGGTCATACGACCTGGGACCAAGGACCTCACACGTGGCAGCTTGTAATTTTTTGTTTTTCCACCCAATTTAATATTGAAATGGTGCAAAAAAATATGCGTTTAATTAATTAAAACAGAAAGTACATATGATATATCAAAATGTTCATAAATAAAAATATGTTCACGTCTATCCGGTTACATGGAGGTGCTCATAACCGGGACTAGAGCCCGTCTATTCGATTACACGTGTGTGGAGATCATAACCGGGACTAGAGCCCGTCTATTCGGTTACACGGGAGATCATAACCGGGACTTCACCGCTATTCTCCATTGTATTTTCCTTTTGTAGGTATGTCTTCGCTGAGCAGAAACCCCGCAAGTTCCTCTGCTAGTGCTTGAAAGCGCTTCTTTAGTGGCATACTCTCGCGCAATGGCTCTGCCTATAAAAGAAGGAGATCAATACGAATATTAATCATGACTATCAAAAATTATGAATGACACTGGAGATCAATTGATGAATATGATTGTTCACGTACGTCTGAAAATTTCTTTGGGTCCCGCTTAGTGACCGAACGACGAATCCACTCGCAAACGAAATATCCACAGAAATTGGTCCCCTGTGGTTGCCTCTCGATCCACTTTACGAGAATAGAATCCATGTCATACTCCCCTCCATGTGCAAGTAGTCAATTCCTTATCCTTCTGTCCCATTCCTCTGTGACCGGGGTGAGCCCTTTTGCACGCAACTCGGACTCAATTTTTCCCCACTTAGGCTCGGCAACTCGGTAGCCACCTGGCCCCATCTTATGGTGATACTTCTTTTTCGCTGCATTATTCTTATTCGTTTGCGACCTTTTCTTAGCTCGTTCTGATTTCTTGTACTCCAGAAATGCAGGCCAGTGAGGCCGCTGCCTCTCTCGTGTGCTGGTGAAATCCGGAAGTTTCCCATCTTCTTCCCACTCACGGAATAATTTGTTCTTGTAGTTATTGAATTGTTGAGCCATCTTCTTAAGAGCGAAATGCTTGACTTTGTCCGTCATTTTTTTTGTCTTCACCTCATCTTCCAAGACCGGTAGGGTGAAATGTGCAATGAGCTTGTTCCAAAGCACATCTTTGGTTCTCTTGTCGACGTAACTAAATCCCTCTATTTTTTGCTTAATCCATTCCTGAGTGCTAATATAAACGTTGTCCCTGACAGTGACTCCGCATTGATGCACAAACTTAATTGCGTTCGGCACGGGTGCCAGTCGTTGGCCAGTAGTTGCATTCACCTCGTCAATTGTGAGATGCTCATCTTTGCCCATCCCTTGGGCATGGCCTCGTTTAGTGGTTTGGTTCGATGCGGAGGTCTAAAAATATGAAACATGTGTGAATACATATATATGCACAAATCAGTTATTGCATCTGCTCAACATAGGCTTAATATACCTCGCCAGACGGCGTGGGTCCACCAATTTCCGAGTCCTCATCTTCAGCTCCTTCCGCGGGATGCCGAAATTCATCTTCAGCTCCTTCTGCGGGATGCCGAAATTCACCGGGTTCACAAATGTAGGAAAGTAGCTCTTCTTCCTCTTCTCTCGTTGCGAAAGGAGCATCGATATCCATTGTTTAACTAATACAAAAAAAAAGATAAAACAATAATAGCATTAGTACAATAATTCAATATACAAATATGCAACAAAAACAATTTAATATTGCATCTAAAGAAAAAAAATAAAAAAAAACTTAGGCTGCTGTCCCAATCCCAGCCCAGCCCAAATTTGGGCCAGAACCTGGTTAAAGGTGGACACCGTGGTCATCGCTGACCCACCTGCCAGCGCCTACCCGCCCCACCGCCACGTGTGACCGCCCACTGGCCACGCGTGGTCAATGCTGGCCCACCCGCCGCCCTGCCTCGTGTTCCCGCCCCGCCTCGTCTTCACCTCCCCGCCTCGTGTTCCCACCCGGCTGCCTCGCCTTCACCCCCCGTGGTCAATGCGGAGCACGAACAGACCCCGCCCACCCGGAGTCAATGCTCCTGGCCCACTTGCCAGCGACTCGGGCGCTGGCCCACCCGACGGTTCCCCTCCCGACGGTCCTGGTCTTTAAAAAGGGGCGCGCCCGTGCGGATGTGGACACTCCACTCCGCTCCGCCCCCACGGTTCCCCTCCGCCCGACGGTTCCCCTCAGCCCGTCCAGTGCCCTCGCCGCCATGTCGCGCTGGTTCGGGAAGTCCCCGAAGAACGAGACCGGCGAGTCCTCCAACCGTCGCCGCGCTTCTCCACCGCCTCCACCGCCGGCGGCCTTGGGCGTCGTTCCCGTGGGCGTGCGGAGGACCGCGCCACCGATGCGGGTCGCCCACGCACCCGACGCGCCGCCACGAACCTCCACCACCACCGCTGGAGGGAGGAGGATCCGGCGCCGGCGCTACGTGCCGGAGCTGGAGTGCCAGTGGCACTGGGACAACGCCGCCACGCTGGAGTGGCACGACGTCCACCTCCCCGAGGGCTGGCACCTGAACCCGCAGAGGATTCCGGTGCCGGCGGTCCCGCTCCCTGGGAGGCAACTGGACAAGGAGATCGCGCGCCGGCGCCGCCTCCTCCCTCCGGCGCTCCGCAACGACCCCGTCTACGCGGCGGACTCCCCTCACTGGGAGCAGTGGCTCAAGGACGAGCACGAGGACCGCCGCCACTCCTACTTCGCCCCGGCGCCCCGCGCCGTCCAATCCGCCTACCCAGCGCTGCCCGACCCGCTGTGGCTCGATGAGGAGGTCCCCGAGGACGACGACGACCCGGAGATGCAGGCCGCCTACGAGGCCTCCAACCGCACCCTCGTCGAGGACGAGATCAAGAGGTGGGAGAAGGTGAGGACCGCGGCCGCGGCCCTGCTGCCGCCGCCGCCGCCAATGCAGCAGCAGGAGCAGGACCTTCCGCCGCCGCCTCCTCTGCCTACCGGCCTCGTTGGCCAGTCCTGGGTCTTTACCGGCGGGAGGTGGGAGGTGCCACCGGAGCAGGAGCAGGAGGCGCCACCGCAGCAGCAGGCGCCACCGGAGCATCTCTAGACCCCGCCGCCGTGGATCGTCCTCGACGACTAGGCGGCACCGGCACCGGCGACCCTCCCCCCCCCCCCCCCAATGTAATGGCCTTATCAATGGCCTCCCCCCCCCCCAAATGTAATCGGCCGGCTGTGGCCTATAACTATATAATGAAATCGGCCCCTTTAGGCCCTAAAAATTTGTTCTTGTTTGCCAACTCCGGCGCCGGCCCCGTGGTTAGGGTCCGCCGCCGCCGCCGCGCGCTAGATCTGAGAGAGGGAGAGTAGTTGGTCGGGGGGGACGAGCTCACCGCGTGGGTCGGGGGCGAGCTTTGCTTGCTCGGGGACGACGAACTTGCTCGGGGGAAGAGCGGGGACGGCCGCGCCCGGAGCAGGAGCAGTACGGCGACCCACGGTGAGGGCGGCAGCGGCGCGGGAATGAAATCTGGCAGCCTGGCGGCGCAGGGGGGCGGCGTCGTCTGGAGCCCGGAGGCGGAGCGTCGATTTGCTGGACTTGGGCAAATTTTTGGCCCGAGCCACTAGAAGTAGCGCCAAAAAGGCCTCTAGTACCGGGCCGTGGCTCCACCGGGTACTAGAGACCCTCTAGTACCGGGCCGTGTTACCACCCGGTACTAGAGGTCCCTCAGGGCCGCGAAAATTTGCGCGCCAAGCCCAGTGGACCTGTAGTGCCGGGTGGTCGCACGGCCCGGTACTAGAGGCTAATTTTTTTTAATTTTCTGTTTTCTTACTTTTTTTATATCTTTTGATTTACTTGTCTAAATTAAGTAAAAATTGCTTTCATTTTCCTGTTTTCTGTTTTGGCTTAAAATGAAGTATCACATGCGCTTGGTTTTAAATTAAGTACTACATACGCTTAATTTAAAATCAATTCAAAAATTTATAAATCAAGTACTACATTCCGCCACCGCCATACGCTTGATTTCATTGACATGTCTGTCTTGTCCTCCAGACTATAAATTATATAAAAGTTTAATAAATTATTACACATCATGAACAACATCCCTATTTAGTCTTCGCTTTTTCTTTTTGTGAGACCCTTTCTTCTGATCGCTCCGTAACCATGGACAAGGGTCTGCATATAACTTGAGACTTGGGTTAGTGGTCACTTTGAAGGGCGGAATTTCATGAAATGAGAGTTTCCACCTAGAAGAAATGGGTTAATACACGAAATGAGAGTTTCCACCTAGAAAAAATGGGTTATAGCTAGGGAACCCGAATGTTTTGTGTTTGAGCGCCACTTCGATCCAAGCAGCGGTAAGACGTCTCTGATGATCTGCAACCGGCCGCAAGACATCTCTGATGATCTGCAACCGTTTGGAACGGTCGCAGGTCATCAGAGACGTCTTGCCGCTGGTTGCCCAAAGATGCCTTTCCAAGTGACGCTGGAATGTTTTGTGTTTGAGCGCCACTTCGATCCAAGCAGCGGCAAGACGTCTCTGATGATCTACAACCGTCCGGCAACACATCTCTGATGATCTGCAACCGTTTGGAACGGTCGCAGGTCATCAGAGACGTCTTGCCGCTGGTTGCCCAAAGATGCCTCTCCGAGTGACGCTGGAATGTTTTGTGTGTGAGTAACATGTCTGAGGAGGGGGCTATATATAGGGTACGTGTGCTTCTTTAGTACCGGTTGGTAACACCAACCGGGTCATGTGGCTCACGAAGTGGTCGTGATACTACTGATCAAACAGCTCACAATCCCTCAAAAGAAACACACCCCTGATCTAACGTCTCACAAGCGCTTGAAAGAAACACACGATCCGTGTGCTTCTTTAGTCCCGGTTGGTGTTACCAACCGGGACTAAAGGCGGGCTTTGCGGTCACGACACGTGTCCTCCCCCAGCGTTTGATGCTACATCACAAATTTATAAATTAAGTACTACATTCCGCCACCGCCATACGCTTGATTTCATTGACATGTCTGTCTTGTCCTCCAAACTATAAATTATATAAAAGTTTAATAAATTATTACACATCATGAACAACATCTTTATTTAGTCTTCGCTTTTTCTTTTTGTGAGATCCTTTCTTCGGATCGCTCCGTAACCATGGACAAGGGTCTGCGTATAACTTGAGACTTGGGCCAGTGGTCACTTTGAAGGGCGGAATTTCATGAAACTTGTCGTAATCTTCTGACATGTCTGTCTTGTCCTCCACTCCCACGATGGTTCTTTTCCTTGAAAGAACTATGTGGCGCTTTGGCTCGTCGGCTGATGTATTCACTTCCTTATCTTTTCTTTTTATCTTGGGCGTTCGTGTAAAATGTATTCCCGTTTATCTCATACCCTTGGAAAGTCCAAATAGTCGAAGATGGCCCCTTAGACAACAAGAACAGCTCATCTGAGACTGTGTTGTTGTCGTTCAGATGCGTTTCCAACCAACCGCCAAAATTCTCCATGTGTTCCTTTGCAATGGCGGAGTCATCCATCCCCGGGTTGTTAGAGCGTACAATATCCTTGTGCATCTGGATATACGGAGCCACCAAAGTGGAATTATGCAGAACAGTGTAGTGTGCTTTTATGAAAGAATACCCGTCCCTGCATGTGTATAATTTCTTTCCTAGAGTGTCTTCTCCACTTAGTCTCCCCTCATGTCGCGATTCAGGAAGACCAGTCGACTTAATGCCGGGAATAAAGTCAACACAAAACTCAATGACCTCCTCTGTTCCATACCCTTTGGAGATGCTTCCTTCTGGACTAGCACGGTTATGAACATACTTCTTCAACACTCCCATGAACCTCTGAAAGGGGAACATATTGTGTAGAAATACAGGACCCAGAATGTGAATCTCGTCGACCAGGTGCACTAGGAGATGTGTCATAATAGTGAAGAAGGATGGTGGGAACACCAACTCAAAACTAACGAGACATTGAGCCACATCCTTCTGTAACCTTAATAGAGTGGTTGGGCTGATTGACTTCTGCGAAATTGCATTGAGGAACGCACATAGCTGAACAATGGATACTCGAACATTTTCCGGTAGAAGCCCCCGCAATGCAACCGGAAGCAGTTGAGTCATCAGCACGTGGCAGTCATGAGACTTTAGGTTCTGGAACTTTTTCTCTGCCATATTTATTATTCCCTTTATATTCGACGAGAAGCCAGACGGGACCTTCATACTGCTCAGGACTTCAAAAAATATCTCCTTCTCTTCACCGCGGTAGAGGATGCATTCATTAATGCATGCATGTATCTTCTGCACATCTAATCCTAGAGGGCAGATAATCTTCTTTGCTTCATACGCAGTCTCGGGCAATTCGTTACCAGCCGGAAGCTTGTCCTTCACTATTTTCAGTAAACTCCCAAATCCTTTGTCAGATAAACCATTCGCTGCCTTCCATTGCAATAATTCAAGTATGGTACCGAGCTTTGTGTTGCCATCTTCGCAAGTTGGGTACAACTTTGTTTTGTGATCCTCTAACATGCGCTCCAATTTCAACTTCTCAAGTGTAGTTTCTGCTAGGGTATGTGCATCAACGATGACTCCACGTAAATCATCATGTATGATGGGATCATCTGGTACCTCTTCATCATCAGCTTCCCCTGTTGGGTTACCAACGTATTCAGGGTACATGTCGTTGTCATCGTTCTCTTCTTCTTCGCTGCCTTCCATCATAACCCTTTTTTCTCCGTGCTTGGTCCAACAATTATAGCCGGGCATGAAACCTTCAGTTATCAGGTGGAGGTGAATTATGTCTGTGTTAGGGTAATCCTTCTCATTCTGACATTTCCTGCACGGACAACACATAAAACCTTTCGGCCCCTTGTTATCCTTAGCCACTTTGAGAAAAGATTGCACGTCATCCATGTACTCTTTAGAGCGTCGGTCAGCGTACATCCATGGATGACTCATCTGCAAATCACCGCTAAAACCCATTACGATAAACCGACATAATAGGAAACATACCATATTCATTAATACAAGTTCATCACATTAAAATCAAAATATAGTAGTGACCAAATGTAATACATAGTTCTCATAAAACATAAATTAATTGAAACAAGAATACAACTATCTAAAGAATTTAAATCCAACAACAAATGCGATCAGAATCGCAACTAAGGTAACTATTGAACCAACAGCATAATAATACCAAGCCTCTTGACTAATGGCATATTTTCTAATCTTTCTAAGCTTCAAGCGCATTGCATCCATCTTCATCTCGTGAACAGCGACGACGTCGGTAAGCTTCGAGCGCATCCCATCCAACTTGATCTCGTAAGCGTCGACGACGTCGGCAAGCTTGAACTGGTGTTCATCGATAATGTTTACAAGCTTAACCTCCAATTCCTTCTTCTCTTCTTTGCGGAGATCTTCACTTATTTTTAATTTAGCTTTCAAATCATCGTTTTCTTTCACAAAATATTCAACAATAGGGTCCACTGGAATTTCCGGTTCAACTACCTCCTAGACAAATATATATTTATGTCAAAGTTGGTCCGCATGATTGTCATAAACACGAAACGAAACAAATTTATAGTTATTAACAGTCATACCACATCCGAATAATAGAGCGGGCGAGAGCCGGTGGGGGTGTTTGTGAAAACCATGTCACTATATATATTACAAACAATTATACAACTTATACAAAAATAATAATAATTATGTGGAAAAAAAATCATACAACAAAGATTTTTTAAAATAAAAAGAAGGCTCACCGAGTAGGTGCCGGTCACGGGACGTCGGGGGCTATCGACGGCGGTGAGGACCAAGACGACACTAAAATCAAAAAAATCATAAATTAATTTGAGCTCAAAATACATAAAAAATGAACTACCCTTGCTTAGGCATTTCATCAAACACCTAAGGGGCACTACCAAAATGAAATGAGCTAAACTTGTTGGAAATGGCTAAAAATTGGCCTCCGGGTGAAAGGATTAAGTGTTTCTAACCCTTGGAGAGATGGGTGCCGTCTATCTCCACAAATCTTGAAAAGAAATGGGCTACACTTGAGCTTGGGAGAGGAAACAATGGAGATGACCTTGATAGTTCAAAAATGGTGGCCGGCCGGGGTGGGAGATGATATAGCCGGACCTCTAGTACCGGGCTGTACCACGACCGGGGACGAAAGGTCCAGCCTCCTGTCCACACCTGCCGCTGACAGCCTCGGTCCCGGGCTGTATCACGGCCCGGAACTAGAGGTGCCCTACGACCCGGGACCCGACCTGCGCAGCGTCCGAGCAGCCGGCCCGGTACTAGTTCCCCCCTCTAGTACCGGGTCATAAGCCACCCGGGACTAGAGCCAATATCGGCCCTCGACCAAAGGTCCTGTTTCCACTAGTGAGAAGAGGTAATACTACGCGGAAAACAGCCCACGTAAGCTTTATTTCATCGTATATATGGCTAAATTAGTGGTAGGCACTTCCTACAGCTCAGACGTCCATCGCTGTCACGCGGCCGGGGCAGAACTGAATTCCCAGCCAGCTGCTTCTAAATGTCGGCCGATACAGCCAATGTTTCAATACAGCTGACTAAATATGCGGCGACTACCTGTAGTTTGCTCTTTACTGTCTTTTATTTTTTGTTCTCGGCCATGTCTTGCTTTACTTCTCCTATATCAATATAGAAGGCAAAACTTTTGTCTCGGCTTCAAAAAATATATATTTTTTGACCGGTTTGGAGAGAGATAGTATAGTGGATGAATTTCTTTTGAAGAAAGTGTTGAAACTTTGAATTGTATATTTGCGAATGGCGAATGCGTACATTTTAGGAAACACCAGAGCAGTGTTAGCGTGCTGTATGCACACGAGATTCAGCATGTTGTACTTGGAGTAATTAATCATCTCTTTTTGGAAAAATTAATGATCAAGAGTGTCTTGCAAGAGAATGGATGGATTGCTCAAATCGAGATGACCGACCAGCTCTCTCCTCTGCCCAGTTGGAGCAATTTGTGGCACTATAGACTCATACTCCAAAAACAATTAGTAACTCGTTCATGACTTTGAGGATGACATCATTTGGATGCTCTCGGCAAGGGTCCAATATTCGGCGGCATAGGCATAAAAGGTTAGTTTCGTCGTAGTTGAGGGACAATGTTTCGTAATATTTTTTACCATGTAAAGTTTGTAATTCTCCAAGTAAATGAACATCTACTGGAAGATTTGGAAAGAGTGGGCCAAACTATAATAATGATTTAAATTTCAACTGGCATAATCTGATAATATATAAACAAATGTTAGTCTTTGTTTTTGGATTATACGAATTGTTGTTTTCAGTGTTAATTCTTATGAATATTGATAGTTGATTATCTTCCATGGTGCACATGGCCCCGACGCTAATCTACCTCTGTTCCTCTACAAAACATTGGCAAGAAGATGTTGGGAGAATTTAAGTCTTATGTCCAGAGTTCTACTTTTTTTTGCGACTTCTTGGTAGTCAAATATTTTATTTGCAGTACAATAGTACACAAGAGTTTGTTAGCACGAGATACTTCCTCCAAGGGTAGTTAATTAACTTGGGGTGTACACACATCCACAAAAATGTCATCACAAAGCAATCCATAGAAAATGTAAAGTGAGTCTTAGTTTCACTAGAAAAGATAGTGTGATACATGATCGAATGTCGTTATTTTCCTAGTATACTATCCTACGGGAAAAAATGCCGCTACTTATCGATTGTGCTGCTGAAACACTTTCCCTTTTGTGATCTCTTCTCCTCTTCTGAGCCATCTCGCCGCTGGGTGATGACGAGGGAGACCTCGAGACTCTAACAGAAAGCATAGCAATACGAGTCATAGACCGGAACATACATTAAATATATACAAAAAAATGAAAAAAATGTTGGTGTTGATCCAACAATAATGTCCTAATTAAAAAAATAAGTATATCCAAATTAATACAGACAATTATTGATTTGTGATCCATGGATATAACCCTTATAACGCCGTAGTAAGAAATAGTAATGGCCTATCATGAATTAAATAATTGGCTTTGCAGTTGGTACAAATACGAATACATAATTTGATGGACATCCACAAGTAATGAAAATAAACAGTACTATTAAATTTACATTTAGAGTTGGTACAAAATTGGAAGAAGTACATCTATCTGTAAAGTAAAACATATATATTGGTTAGCACTAGTACTTAGTCGATCTATGTAATCCAGCACGGTTCATCAATACTGTATCACATAATATATCTAGAAAACTTATGTGCAGGGAAACCAACAATTGAGTATATCAAAAGTATAATATATACCTGATACCAAGCAGCCGAGAACCGAAGATTGTTGGCCAATCTATTTCCAGGATCACTGGCTCCTCGAAGTTGACGCGTTGTCTGTGAGGCAAGTCTACTAGCTCCTCCATCATCCCAGTTTTGAGATCGGCAATGTAGACCTGTCGGTGACCGTTCTTGACGAGCAGCATGCCGCACATATTTCCTACCACAGATAGCTTCACTTTGCCATGGGTCTCCTTTTTACATGGTTCCTTCAGCTCGATCTTTCGATTATATACCCATCCTGGAGTCCCATCTGTATCCACACTTGCTCCGTTCTCTCGTTGTTCCCACATCTCTATCCAGGGCCCTTTCTCATGCATCCACACCAGCGAGAACATACCATCAATGGTAAGGCTAAGGCGTGGCTTAGTCATGGTGTGGTCTAGGAAGAAGGGGAGTTTGGTCAAACAGACATTGCCGGTATGAACATTCACGTCAATGGTGCATAAACGCTGCTGGCTCTTGTCTACAAAAAGCCAGTGCAATGTGCCACGACGTACAACGGCGGCGCTCTGAGCGATGTACCCATAGATACCGGCATCTTCGGCCCCGTCGAAGAGGTGGGTGGCCATGCTCCAGCATGCTTCGTTGGACGAGAACATGTGGAGATGGAACTTGGTGCCATCGTCGTCGACGCTGATGGCTACCACTTTAGACAACGACAAGTTGCTCGGCTCACTACTGGGCCGGGTGACAGTCTGCGCCGGTTAGAATGGCATAGCGGGCCTCCTCGTCGGAGCGAAGCTTTAGACGAGGGAGCACGTCGCAGGTGGCATTGAGTATGTTGCACACGGCTAGTTGGATCATGCCAGGCTCCGGATCGACGTCGTCGGCGCCGGTCGGGATGATGTCTAAAAGTTGGAGGTCGTGACGCGAGGCAACCGGCAGCGCGCCGCTGAAGAGGCCAGCGGAGGGAGCGGGCACCAGGGAGGTAAGGGCGCAGCGCCCACGGCCCAACAATGACAACGGCGGCGGGATGAAGCACGGCGGGGCGAAATCTTTGCACCTCCAAGACGTCTACGCGGCCGTAGCTTCATGACGCAGCCGACGAAGGAGGACTGGAGGAGACGGCCAGCAGCGGCGGAGGAAGAAGGGGTCGCCCACGAGGCCGCACCACTGCTTGCACACTATGGCACATCGGAAGAGCGCAGCCAGGACGTCCTTCAGGCACACGAGAATCGCGAGGAGCACGTCGTCCGGGAGCCACGCCGCCGTCGTCTCGTCCATGGATCTTCTGTCCGTAAGGCTGTACGATTGCAGGTCAACGTTCGATTGGATCAGGCTCTGATTAATTAGGTTTAGAAAGACATATATACGTATTGATTTCGAGGCTGTCTCAAGTGGATCTACAATCTACTCCCTCCGTTCGGAAAACGATGTCACAAAAATGGTCTAGAACTATAGATAGACCATTTTTGTGACATCCTTTTCCGAACGGAGGGAGTAACTGCAAACTTGACGAGTTTTATTGAACATGCATGAGACCAGGACACAGCGACGATGGGAACTTTATCTCTTACGGCATACGTCACCGAGCCTGTATTGTATCAGTTTCACGGCATTTTAACCATAAGATCTATCAATCAATCTCCAAATAACAAGATCCGAGATAGCTGAAGTTTGACTACATATAGGAACATGGTGTTTTGCCTCGCCGGAGCACCTAGTCTCATTATTAAGTGTATCTAAAAACATTTTAAAATTTCAAAAAGTTTTGATATAAAATTTCGGGTGTACCTTAGAATATTTTATGTTGACACACAAAGTTTCACGAAAAAATAAGTTTTTGTGTTATGTATAGAAAAGATAAATTCGAAGCTCAAATATAAGTGTTTACTAGACATTTTATTTGTTTTTCTTACAAAAGGTACAAAAAATGTCTTTTTTTTTGACAAAAAATTGTGTGTCTGCATAAAACATCTGGATATACACACGAAATTTTTTTGGAATTTTTTTATATTGCGAAATATATTTTTCCTAATAGGAGCATCTAGTACTACAAACCAAAATGGATTTCCGTAGTTCTAGATCCTTTTAATGCACTTGCACAATTTGCTTGCGGTGCAGCAGCTCCCAATGATTTTCCTTTCCAATAAAGATAGAATGTGTTATGCATTAACAGTCTTTAATTTACCTCATGTTGACATCGGCATGCAACATAATAATTGTTAAATTGAACTAGCCGGGTGGCCTTCGCATCTTTGTTGTGTCGAAAATCACCAAAACATAAACCTATATTTATATTGTATGTATGAAATAAAGATATCAAACGAAAAGAAATGTTATAAAAGAAATAACATTTAAGACGTTGGAAATAATTTGAATTTTGGGCAAATGATTGTCATACTATATCTAGAAACATCATATCGATGATGATATGTGTCATTTGTACATGAGTTAGCCGATAGTTCTTATGTCAAGTAAATTATTATGCGATAATATGTTCATATTATTTCATATTATCGGTTACTAGCATTGAAATTCCATATTTTTTGGTTGAAATAATAATTATGGTTCACCTGAGTTAGTACCAAGATAATTAGCTGATCTTCCTCAGGGAACATCAAGATAAGTCATATTAATGATTGACACCGGATGAAAATGTTTCCTACAATATAGGAAGTCCAGATAAATAAGAATTATTGTTCTACTTTATGCACGTCTATCTTTCTCTCTTTTACTTCCTGTGATCTTTAATATGTGGTGCTCTCCCTCCTTTGTGATCTTCCTCCTAATCTTATTTAGATATAACTCAGTTCTTAATAAATTAAATAAATTATACATTGGTAATCGAAGTTTGAAAAGTTTGACTACAAGTTTGTGTACCATTTATTTTAACTCGATCCATACAATCCCCCACTCTCTAGGCAACTTCTTTCTAAGCCCCCACTCTGCAATCAACTTCTTTCTTTGTTATATGTATTTTAATTTTCATGTTAGACGACTACTTTGAAGCTAAATAGAAGATATGGCATTAAAATATGTTTTATTCTTATAAGTGTCATATATAAATCTACGAAGACATGTGATTTTGTTATTTTCGTTTCAATTCGATATAGAAAATTATGTTTAACCAAAACAATAAATTGCCAGTCCTGAAGTTTCTTGGACAGTAAATAATGGTCAATTTTCTTGCAATTATATTTTATAATTTAGTACATACACATTTTCCACAAGCACTAGTTAGAGTTTAGTGCAAGTACGCCATGTCATAAATATTTATCTGGACTATTACGTTGTTAATTTTATCAAGTATAATTAAAATGTAACATTCAATACGTAATGTAAAGAAGATGAATTTAAATTATACATAAGTAAAAAATTTAGTATAAATAATTAGTAACAAACTTACCGAGACTAGATAACGGCATCAGAAACATACCGGTTCCAGATACAACGCGCAGTGTATCTCTGTCGAAGCAGATGAAAGCCATATCCTCTTTAGTCGACACTGAGCCCGAGTTTTAAAACATTTTCTATAGATATGTTCAAGTTTCTTAAGTTGTTGGTATGGATCTTGTTTACTCGGTGCGAACGAGATTAAAATCACGGAAAAAGTGAGAATAGATCTGAAATGTCTCGGACAGTTTAACAAGAAAAACTAAGGTATTGGCTGACTTTACTGGAACATCTAGCTAGCGGTTGGCCACTTGGACACCAGTTGACTACAGGAAAACATGTGTGCAACGCACGGGACCGTGACACGGTGAATGAACAAACAGACATGAGACCTGCACCCGTGGCAAATGGAACATCGAGAGATACCTATAGCACGGCGGAAGTTAATTAACCCGCGCTCCCGCTGCGAGGACCTAACCTTTTTTGTGTGGGAACCACGTCCGCCGCGTCGTGTGCCGTCGCAAATTCGGGTGACACTAACCCATGCATTGTCGGGTTGTCTTTCACCGCCATCACATATACACGTTGGCATGTCTTGTCGTGAAACAAATTTTGTGTGAGCGGCTTCACTTGATCACAAACTTAATCATGATTTCAAGACCAACAATTACACAAGCGTAGATTGGACGGTGCTCAACTAGTCAACTCGGTCAATATTTCTCAGTAACCAAGAAATACCAAATCCATTTACAAAACTATACCTAGCGAGTATGGTAGATCGATTGTAACAACAAGCAGGAGTAAGCATCACCCCGTACGTACGTGAAACTACGGTAGTTGACTAGTTGTATCATGTATACCCAGTGAAGTACGCACGTAGCGTACAGATGGTAGCAAGTGCAAAGTCTGAAAGACCACGGATCGGCCGTTTGACGAGCGCGCGAGCGCTCGCTTGCTTCGCGCAGCGAGACACGTGGGTGGGTCCCACCCACACGGTCTCTTCTTCCTCCTCTCTTTTCTTCTTTCTTCTTTTTTCTTCCTCCATTTTTTCCCCATCCTGCGCGCGTGGAAGGTACTAGGCCGAGATGGCGCCGGCAACGACACACGGAGGCGCGGCCGAGAAGGCGGCCGGCGAGGATAGACTTAACGGTGGGGGGTGGGGGTGTGGCCGCCGACGAGCTCCGGTGTGGGTGGGCTTAGAGGGATGGTCGGGGGCGGCGGCAGACCGACGGAGGTGGTGATTTGAGGAGGGCGGGGCAGCGAGGCGGCCGCGGTAGCGCCGCCGGCCGCGGGCTGTGGAGGCAGGCGGTTAGGCCGGCGGGGACGAGCTCGTCGTCGGTGGTGGCGGCGGCGGTGACGGAAGCAAGCTAGTCGTCGTCGGTGACGGCTGTGGCGGAAGCAAGCTCGTCTTCGAGGTGGCGGCGGCACCGGCAGCATCAGAACGGCCAAGTGCGGCTGTCCGAAACCACTCGACCGCTCGCGCACGAAGAATAGCCACGCCCGAAAGACCATGCGCGATCTCAAAGATTCTCTCAAGAAATTTGAGATCGTCTGGAGTTTGATCCCCGGACCCGATCTTGCTCACGCACGCGCCGCACAGCTCAGGTTGCAAGGCGGCGCCCGAACCTGGCCCACAACATGCTAAAAATAGCATATCTTAGCTGTAAGGTTTTCTACTCAGATTTAACCGTTTTGTGGTAAAAACGAGTTATACGGCGCCGCCTGACACCTTCACGCACAGCCCACTCACAGTCCATACCCGATCCAGACGCCTAATCCGTCCGCTGACTGGTTGGATATATACTCCTTCAAATAATCGGCCGGCCCACCGGCTAAGCTCTGGCTCGCTCGCGTTGCCCCTGCGGCTAAGCAAACCGCGCGTCGCCACGCGGCGTGCCAGCTGACGCCACTCCGCACCACACGCTTCGGCTTGATTGAGGAGTCGGCCGCGCGATACTCCTGGAGTACAACCATATGCGATCGACGATCCCATCCGTCACGTCACCAACCTTCGCGTTGGCATCCTCTCATTGGTCCACCGCCACCAGAGGTCGGCCAGCCCCCCCACCGACCTCACAGGCTCACACCCACGTAGTAAGCTTCCCCGCAAGCCGCAGCGCCACTCACGCCACCGCCACAACCTATATATAACCGCGCCGCCGGCCCCTGGAAACCCAACCATCCATAATTCCATATCCATCCATATATATTTCCTTCTTCTCGATATCTCACGAGCAAGAACGCACACAAGAAAGGATCAAAATACAGACGAGAGAATCATCCATGGGAGCAGGGATAAAGCACGCGCGCGACGAGTTGCCGGTGTCGCTGGCGCTGTCCCTGACCACGGACTCGCCCACCACGTCGTGCACGACGTCCGCCGACTCATCCGGTCCGCCGGCGTTGGCGTCCAGAAAGAGAGCGCGCCGCGGAAGAGTGGTAGCTACATCCGGCAAGGGGGACTTCGTTTGCAAGACGTGCAGCCGCGCCTTCGCGACGTTCCAGGCGCTGGGCGGGCACCGGACCAGCCACCTCCGCGGGCGCCACGGGCTCGAGCTGGGCGTCGGCGTCGCCAAGGCCATCAGGGAGAAGAAGCGGGGCGAGGAGAAGGAGAAGCAGCAGGGGCACGAGTGCCACGTCTGCGGGCTCGGCTTCGAGACGGGCCAGGCGCTCGGGGGGCACATGAGCAGGCACCGCGACGAGATGGCACTCAACAGAGGCGACGGCGGCGACGACCGGTGGGTCTGGCGCAGCGTCGCACTACCAGTGCAGGATGAGGAGGTTGCAGGGCACCGTGCCGACCGGCGGCCGGTCTTGCTCGAGCTCTTCGTCTAGCTTGATCTGTCCGTGTTTCTTGTTAGTGGAAGACTTGTACATGTCTTTAGAATGCAGTAGCTTAATTGGTTCGACCTTCTAGTTACGAGTTTTGACAGTATACGATAGAGCTTCTGCTGGTTACCTTTTCTGTTTGTGGAACTTTAAGTTGGATCGATCCAGTTTTTACATTATCTTGTATTCAATTGCACTTGTAAATAATTAAGGCAAATGTAAGTATCTATGGAAGTTAAAAATTCCGTTAAAAATAAAGATCTTTTTATGGTTTCTTAATAGAAAGGAAATTTTAACAAAAGATAATTTGGCTAAAAGACGGTGGGTAGGATGCAAGAAGTGTGTCTTCTGTGATGCGGATGAGTCCATTGAGCATTTATTCATTAAGTGTCCGTTTGCGCGTGACATTTGGCGATTAGTTCATTTCACTTTCAATGTTTATCCTCCCACGAGCATCTCGAATCTTTTTGGTGGTTGGTTGAGTGGGATTGATAAAGTCACTAAAGCCCGCATTCGTATTGGTGTCGCGGCCATATTATGGGCTATGTGGAATTGTAGAAACGACATTGTTTTTAACAAATCAAACTCTACTCACTACTTGCAGGTTATTCACAAGGCGTGTTATTAGATCCACTCATGGTCTTTCCTGCTTCCTGCGGACCAGCGTGGCCTTATGGATGCCGGATGTACCCGTTTGCTGACGGTGGTGCGGGCTATCTTCAGCCGGGCTGGATGGTTACATCCTAGACGTTTATATGTTCAATAAGCTTATGTTTGAGTGGCTGATCTTTGTAGCCACCTTAAGTGATCCATGATTTCTAAACTTGTACTCTTGAATACTTAATAATTGCGGATGGCTGTGTGCATCTCTTGGATGCAGAGGCCGGGGATCCGCACCCCCTTATCTAAAAAAAAAATTAAGTCAAATTATTTTGTTCACTCGCGCTACCCTGTATAGAATTGCTGCACTAGCCATCTAGATCAAAAGTCCGAACTAATGGAAAGGGGCTAGACAATATATTTATATTCAACACTCCCCCTCACGTCTAGGCTATTTTAGTCCTTAGCGTGGGATAGGAGCGGGCCGCAGGATCTTTTTTTCCTTTTTTTAATCCACGTGAGCGGGGTCTCGAACTCGAGACCTCTTGGCTCTGATACCATATAGAATTGCTGCACTAGCCATCTAAACCAAAAGTCCGAACTGATGGAAAGGGGCTAGACAATATATTTATATTCAACACCCTGTTCTAATGCTGTCTACAGATGCAATAACAGATTTCCCTTGGAGACAATAACAAGATTTCCCTCGGACTGTTGTTCTCTGAATATGATCGATGTACTCCGTATCATGTAATTATGTTCATCCTCTGTAGTCTGTAATGTTCTGAAATTAGCTACCTTGGCAGATTTGTTCTTCGCAACATTGATCGTTCATACTTGTGCATGTCCTGAAAGTTAGTTGGAAAAGAATCTATATATTCGCCGCTTATTTACGATTTCCTCCATGATCTATTCCCGAACACACTGTCATAATTACGTCCGAAAACCTCAACAGTACATTGTCAGAAAAATGTAGTATCAGTAATTCACACTATTAACAGAAGTGACTTGATTTCCATCAGCTCTAGCTAGAAGAGGCGTGCTAACATGTCTGAGTTGCACTACGCGGCTGGGGCAGACGCATCTGTAATTGCTAACTCCCAAGCGTAATCGGGACAGAAGACAGAACTGAATTCGCTGCCAGCTTCTAAATGTCGGTCCATACGTATTTTGACTAAATATTTTGGCTGGCCGGTGTGTGGGCTGTGCCGCTGTGGAGAGATGTATATGGAATGAGCTTCTTAAAAAAAGTTGAAATTTTAAATTGCGTGTTTACGAACGCACGGTTTTTTTGGGAAGACGTATACATATCGTACACTCGTGGGCTACAAAATAACAATTTGATCACATACTGTTGTATGTATTTTGTAGACAACGTGGGAAATGGAGAGGATTCTAGCAATCAAATAACCCTCCATGCATGAGAAGACACGCACACACTTGGTCGTATGATCTTTACTCATGAATCAATGCTCGTGGTTGCCGTGTGCGGTATATGCAGATGTCAACTTGAAGTTGAACTCACGGTATTTGAGCTAGCGCGTGGCGTACGCGAGCAATTCACTGGAAAAGAAAACGGATCGAGCTAGCTAGAAACTTCCCCTCCGTGAAGAACACGAACGATCGACAAAGCCGAATTTGGTAAAGTTGGACCGCCTATCTTATCTACAGTCTCATTGCATGCATTTTATTCTTCGGGCGCAAGACTTGTCTGAGTGGATCTGGTCCCACCCGTCATCAAAAAGTAAAGTGTTCCCGGTGGGACGCAACGGTCTGCGTCACCGGCCCACTACTCCACACGACGTCTTCCAGGCTCGTTCATTTCTTAACGGATAACACCGGGCCGTGAGCTAGCCCGCTTCCGTCCCATTTCGCGGGCCCTTCTAAGTTCTAAGCGCGTGCGCCAATCTAAGCGCGTTCTCGTCCCACGGCTCCCTCCCTACCGAGGAACCAAAGCGATAGAGATGGCCGGGTCGACGCCGACGTCAATCCCGACGTCGTGGAGCACACGTGACCGCCGAACTGGCTGCTAGCGACTTGGCTTTCCTCATCGTCCGCTCCCGGCGGCTTCCATTCCACACCTATGTAAAGCCTACCATGCACACACCGAACCCAACCGTAACACAACAACAACACCAACAACAACTGATTTCTTCAGAGTTCCCAACCTCAGACTTCTTGAATCTCACCGGTTAGTTGATCAGTCGATCGATCACAGCTCGTCGTACGTTCATGAAGCACCAGAGACAAGTAGCAGAGCAAGCAGTGTCCCTCGCCTTCTCGCTCGCCCTCGGCGCGGTGGCCCACAGCAACAAGAAGCCGCGCCGCTCCGCCTCGGCCACCGGATGAGGGGAGTTCGTGTGCAAGACTTGCGGCCACTCGTTCCCAACCTTCCAGGCGCTCGGCGGGCACCGGACCAGCCACCTGGACCGAGACGCCGACGCCCAAGAAGACGGAGGACGATTACAGGCCGGCAGCGGTGCACCGGTGCCATGTCTGCGGGCTCGAGTTCGAGATCGGGCAGGCGCTCGGGGACATATGCGCCGGCACCGCGATGAGGCCGCCGCCGTCGCGCCGCCCGTTCTGCTCCAGCTGTTCGTCTAGATAGCTAGCTAGCACGATTAATTGGTTTTTTTCTAACACAATACGACGCAAACGCTCATATACACGCGCATACACTCACCTCTATGAACGCACACATGCACACCCTACCCCTATGAGCATCTCTGAGAGACTGAGCCGGCGGATTGGGTCTTGAGATTGACGAAGTCACCACGGGCGTCTCGTTGTCGACGGGAATGTCGCCTCCCACTGAATAATATTCCGCCTTAAATAAGAAACACCAGCGTCAAACCTGGGTTTGAACTCTGGTGGGCTGGGGGTACACCCACCCTCCTAACCATCTTGCCAGACAAGTTCTCAAACGATTAATTGGTTCATGTCTGTACCTGTGCGCGCGGTTGGTTTTGTAGGTCTTAGATCGCTGGCGCATTCGTTCATTTCTATGTATACATATTTCAGGCTGACTTGTTCATACATTCATTCGCTTCAGAGATTCTATAACGTTCATTGATTCGTTCAATTTGCCCGATGGCCGTATGTGTGCCGACGGCTGTTTGTCGGGGATCGTCGGTATATGTATGGTATGCCGAGGCCTGGCAGAAACCGTCGGCAAAACAATGACCGTTGGCATATAGATTGTTCGCCGACAGTTATCCAGGCCGGCCATCGGCAAACATATAGCCGTCGGCATACAGAGCATATGCCGAGGATCAAATCAGTTAGACGGTCGGTAAAAGGTTAAGACGTCGACATACATACTTCTGCCGTTTTTATAATCTAACGGCTCTCATATATGCCGACGGCCACGTCAGTTAGTCCGTCAACATATACCTTCTTTTCTTTTTTCAATTGCACTTTTTTACCAGTACATTTATTTATTTTCTGATTTTTTTTGCATTCTAATTTCATTTCCTATAACTATATAATGGCACAACGTGAAGGTTTTCTTTTTTAAATTTGTTTTTGATTTTCTTATACAATTCAAAATGCGATCAAAACGATGGGCACGACAGTTCCTAGTTAGGGGTTGAATTTTGAGAAACTCTTGGTGGATCTATAATAAAATGGCTACTTTTATACCCAAAAATGAGTTTTTGTCGTGGTGGGATCACGGCAGATGCCATAGGATGGCTAAAGAGTGGGTCCGATGGACGCTGGTGGATCCGAGAGAGGGGCTAGCGCGCTAAGAAGCACACACGAAGAACACACAAGCACACCAAGATCTACCCAGGTTCAGAGCCCTCGTGAGGAGGTAAAGCCCCTACTCCTGCCTGTCTCTCTTTCTATAACTCGGTGTCACACGTACAAGGTTGCTCCTCGAGCTGTATGATCCCAACAATGGGGATGAACACAAGGTAGAAGATGAAGCTATGGGGTGAAATGTATCTCAGGGCATCGTCCCTCACGCAGGAGGGGGTGAGGCCCTATTTAGGCTAAACCGAGTTACCGGAATACCCCTCCACTTGCAACGGTCACATCTCCGTACCGACACTGCAAACGCGCACGCCTGCGCGTCATGATTGTCTCTGCACAATTGACAGGACGTGGCTTGCCCATGCCCTGTCCCATATCTCTGCTCCTAAGTACAGCCGAGGTCAGCGGTGTCCTTCTCCTGCTCCTTGGTCAGCATAGGTAAGCCCAGTCACCTCAGACATGCGCCGTACCGCACGCCGCGCTCCCGTGCCAGACGGGATGTGACAGCAGCGCTGACCTCCGTCCGACATAAGGATAACCCGACATGGATATGCCGGATTCCCTTTCCTAAATAACCATCCCTGCGCATAAGAAAACACACAAGTTACCGACATACATATGTCGGTTATGATGTCTCGGATCCTTATCTCGGATCCATTATCTCGGTCAACATATGCCGGTGGGTGATGCATGTAAAATGCATACATGAACTTTGCACTTTAATTGCTTATATTCCAATCATATTTGCATCATATAAGGGTTATATCAATGTTTTATCATGATTTTGGGAATACTTCATAGTTTTCCATTTATTTGGAATTAACCCTGCACAGGCAGAAAACCCTAGTTTTGTATTTTAATGTTTCAGGGACCCAAACGTCAACGAAATCACCTGGAAATTTACGGGCGTCAATATTTGGAAGGAAGAAGGACTACGGAAAAGGAAGCAAGCAAACGGAGGCCCGAGGGCCAAACGGGTGGCCCACGCGGCCAGGTACTGTGGCCGCGTGGGACCCACCCGTTTGGGCCTCGTGGCTCCGTTGCCGTCGATCTTCGCTCCACCGCCTTCGTCTTGACCTAAAAACGCCTATAAAAAAGGTCCCCCGTCGTTCTCTGGAAGGAGCGCCGCACAAACACAGAAACACCGAAACGGAGATCAGGAGCTGCAGATTGGAGGGGGAAAACTCCGGCGGGGCGCTGCCGGCGTGGTCTCCATCTTCTCCATCGACTTCTCCACCGTCTCCATGATGAAGAGGGAGTAGTCCACCTCTGGACTATGGGTTTGTGGAAGTAACTTATGTATCTCTCCTCTCTTGAGCTTCACTAATTAGCACCGTATGAGCTGCTGAACATGATTACGGTCACCGTTGTAATACCTTTGTGGTGGATCTTTATGAGTTAATATATGTTTGAGATTGCAATGTTTGTTTCAGTTATGAGTATAGATGCATATTATGTACCCCGTTCTTGTCTACTTGTTTTGATCAAGCATGTTTATGAGAGCGTGTGTGGGGGAACGTGTGCATTAGTTGGAGTAACGGGGGGTGGCTAGTGCAGTGAACGTGAGAGAAAGTTCTGCGATCCACTTTGGTATCTTTACCTTACTTTGTTACCTCACTAGGGATAAACTAAAATACCATGCTACCGGGGATGTGGGCGTGACCATTGCCACTACTCCATGACTAGATCTAGCATGTTCTTATTTTCACTTCATGTCATGATACTTAATGCTATACTCTGAGTTATCTTAATTACTGAGGTGTTATGATTTAGTTCGCATCTTGGTGGAGTATAAGAGAGGTTAATAACCAAAAGATCTCTATGTTAGGACGTGATGCCCATATATCTAAGTAACTTGTTATCAAACCCTGTGTTGCAATCTCATATGTTAACTTGTGTGTTCCATTGTCTACCACTTTATAAAGAGAGAGTGCATTTGTGAAACCATGAACCCCAGTCCATTTTTAATCATAAGAAACACCTTTCCAACACCATATACCACTTTTCTATTTTCAGCCATCATTAAATCCGAAAATACAAAAATACTTTTCATCTTGCATACATCATTCAAAAACCCAAAAATATCATTTACATTGCATCCACCATCATTGCATATTTATTTCTTGTTTGCATTGCATAACTATCCTGATATCATTCTTACACCTTGTGCTTGACAACCACAGGTGAGGTTGAGGACCAAAACATCTAACCTTGTTTTGTAGGTAACCAAAAGAAGGATAAGAAGATAAATCTACCACTTCAGATTCCCCGAGAGTTCGATATTAAACCCTCGAGTCACCCCTCGTGGGGAAAACTGTCTTCCACTTACTATACACTCTGCACTTGGAGTCTCAACCTAATCCCGTTTATTTGCAGGCATCAAGACTTGCTCTTCGGGATCATCAAGACGTTTTCTGGCGCCGTTGCCGGGGAATCGTAGCTGAGAGATTTATCCAAGGGTGTGCATCATCGCATTCATCTCACAACAAAGTCAACGTCACCAACTTGTGCTAACACCTAAGCTTGGGGAGGTTGCACCTACGTGAGCACCATCTTATCCATCTTTACTTACAAAGCAATTTATTTGTTTTGTTAGTGTCATTGCATATCATATCATATTTATTTCAGTTTTGCATAAAAAATTAAAAATACCAAAAAAAACTTGCTAAAATGGGAGAAAGAACTAAGCTGTGTGACTACACAAACACTCCTAATGATCAATTTATCACGAGAGCTATTGCCACACCTAAGATAAATGCTGAGAGTTATGAAGTAAGTCCTAGTTTGTTGAACTTGATAACTAGGGAACAATTTGGTGGTAGTGCTATGGAGGATGCCTCTATGCATCTTCATGACTTTGTTGAAATATGTGACATGCAAAAGTTTAAAAATGTGGAAAGTGATATCCTAAAACTGAAGTTATTTCCTTTTTCACTTAGAGGAAAAGCTAAAGAGTGGTTGCATTCCTTGCCATCTGGTAGTATTAATTCTTGGGATGATCTAAAAGAAGCTTTCATTAAGAAATATTATCCCCCTGTTAAAATTTTGCAAAATAGAAACAACATCCTTTCTTTTAGGCAAAATGAAAATGAACATGTTGCTATGGCTTGGGATAGGATAAAACTTATGCTTAGAACTTGTCCCTCACATGGAGTTAATGAATGGACCATATTACACTCTTTCTACAATGGTTTAAACTACATGTCTAGAAACATACTTGATTCTGCTGCTGGAGGTGCTTTTATGAGTAAGACTATAGTAGAAGCTAAAAATATATTGGAAAGCATTTTACAAAACTATAGTCAATGGCATACTGATAGGGCACCTAATCCTTCTAAGAAAGTGAACTCTATTGAAGAAACTAATGATTTGTCATCTAAAATGGATACTATTCTTGCTTTGCTTAATAAACCTAGTGTTGAAAATGTTCCTTTGCAAGAACTAGTTGGAAACAATTCTGAAAATATTGATGTCAACTTCATTAGGAACTATGGTAATAATGGGTATGGTAACAACAATTATAACTCTTATAATAAACCCCCATATGTGCCAAATAAATATGCTTCTAGTGGTAATGTTTCTAGTGACTTGGAAAACACCATTAGATCTTTTATATCTACCCAAAAAGAGCTTAATAAGGAATTTATCTCTAAGTTTGAAAAACAAGATGCTTTGTTTGAAAGGGTAGATCAGCTTACTAAGGAAGTCTCATCATTAAAGAGCATCATTACAGCCCAAAAACATGAGGAAACAATAAAATATTGCCAAGAGGTTATCAATAAGTCTTGGGAACACATTCATGAGCAAGAGAGAGTTGCTAAAGAATCTATTGGGGTAATGAAAGAGGTTGAAGTTGAGGAAGTTAAAATGCTTAATGAAGTCAAGGATCCTTTGCTTGACTTAGAAAATTGTAGCTTGCATGAATTAATATCTATCTTACAAAAATTTGCAAGTGATCCTTCCATCAACACTAACCAAGCAGGTTTTGGTTCTTATATTGCTAATCATGTCTTGAAAGAAAAGATTGCTAGGTACAACCAAGAGGCTATGATACCACCTAAGCTTGGGGATATGTGGATACCTAAGGTACTAGTAACTATTGGAAAAGAGACACACCATGCCATACTTGATCTAGGATCTAGTGTCTCTGTTTTATCTAAAGAACTATATGAAGTGCTTGAATTGAAAAATCTTGAAAAATGCTCTATTGAACTAGCACTTGCTGATGACTCTATTAAACATGCTTTGGGAAAAGTAAGTGATGTTATGGTAGAGTTACATATGACTTTTGTGCCTGTGGATTTTCTAATCATGGATATGGGGAATAAAACCTCTAGTCCTATTATTCTTGGAAGACCTTTTCTTCGTACCACAGGTGCTATCATTGATTCAAAGGAAGGGAATGTAAAGTTTCAGTTTCCACACAAGAAGTGCATGGAACACTTTCCAAGGAAGAGGGAACCACCAAAGTTCAAGCTCCCTCATGAGCTTCGTCCACAATAAAACAACAAGTAAGAAGCCTAGCTATATGGCTATAAAGAAAGCGCTTTGCGGGAGGCAACCCGGTTATTTTTATGTGTGATTTTTCTTTGTGTCCTCTTGCTGTAACAAGAGATTTTGTGTCTAGTTAGGTTCTGGAGTTTTTAATAAAGTGCCAAGTTTTACCCTTTTTGGTTTGAAAAAGTTGCTTATAGCGTTCGGAGATTTTATTCCTGCACGAAGTCAGTGCACGGTATGATTTTTAATTCTTATTCTGTAACTCCGAATGAGCTCATATTTGAACTGTAGTTGCAACTTTTCATCCTCTGTATGCATGAATTTTTCGGAATTTTTCGAGAAAGTTTGGTAGGGTAGAAAAATACGTTTTGCTGCTGCTGTTTTTCTGGACAGATTCTGTCCCATTTTGTTTGATGCATGCTTTGAGCTTTTAAGTTGAATCTTTTTGATCCAATTGAGTTTATGAGTAGGCATACAACATTATACACTTTCTGGACATGTCATATGAATTTTTGTTCAAGGATTATATGCAGCAAGGAACCTATTTGTTTATCACTATTAATGCACCCCACAGAAAAGAGATGGGAGAAACGGTGTTTTGAAGTTTTTTCACAGGGATTGGAGGAGATGCACCAAGAGCTATCCAAGGATGGTGAAGACCATAAGCTTGGGGATGTGAAGACAACCCCGCTGGACCTACACACTCTCGGTTTGCACACGTCCAACTTCTGTTTTTCGATCGAAACACTTTATCGCATAAACTTGGAGCGTCGTTTTTGTTTTTGTTTGAGTCTTGAGAGACCACCACACTATCAATTATATATGAGAGAGCTACTGGAAATATGGGTTGAAATATGTTGGATGCTTTTATAAGATTGGGAAAAGGGATGTTTGACTTGATTTTTAATGATACATATAGTTGCATGATTCATGAGCTTGTTTATGAGTAATAGTTTGCAAATTCTTTTTGTAGAGCTATCACTTATTCATGTTTTGGTGCTGATTGTTATTTACTTGGTTTAACATGGATTAGTTAGTTCTATGGACACTCATGCATGCATCTAGATGGTCAACTTTCTCCCTTTTGCTAGCCCAAAAACTCCAACAAGCAAAAACTTGTTTCCAACACCTTCAACCAAAGTTATTCCAGTGAGTCCACCATATCTACCTATTGGCTTTATGCTATTCCGAGTATGTTTAACATGTTTGTGTTATCTTACCTCTGAATGAAAATGTTTATGTTATTGATTGCAATGGAAAAAATTGGTTATATAGCTCTCACGAACTTGATGCACAATTTCTATTTGCATAATAAAACTTGACCCATTGTGATTAAGATTATGATGTAGTGGCTTGAAATGTTTGGGTTGGAGTTAGCCCATATGTGCTGTCACATGCAAGCTTTCAACATGCTCTTCATCTCATTTAGTTGATATCATGTACTTTTGTCTATGGATGCTTATCATGTGAAATGAGTGGAAATGAAGTAGTTTAAATGAGTTTGTATAAATGGTTAGAGAGACGCCTGGGCCGCTAATCTAAGCCATGCATCATTCATGGTGGAAATTTACTTACATACTATGGTGAACCTTCTGTGATACACCTTGCAATAAAAAACTATTCCAAATGGTAAATAAAAAGGGTGTTGAGATTGTTCATTTTGTTTGTTTGTCTTGTCATTTTGATATGGGCTTGTTCCATATCTGGGACAAGAGGTACCCCAGTTGACGCTCTTGATGATACTATTATTACTTACAATGATATAATTGAACTTGCTTTGTTTCCAAGTTGAGTAACATGGTGTAGTACTTGTATTCAAGGGGCATGAGACATCAACCTTTACTTTATCAAGCACACTACTCATATTTGCTTTCACTTTAACCTTAATCATTCAAGATGCTATGATAGGGGCAATGAGAGCTTGACACCAATGAATACCTTATTGCAATCATTAACTTAAGTAGAAGAGTTTGGAAGTTGGATGAAACTTATGCATGCTTTACCTCTACTCACATATACATCTTTCCAAAGTGTACACCTATCATATTCAGATTTTCATCTACACTCTATGACCATTGTAGGATGTTCTACTTATCATTATGCATACATGTGTTCCATATTACTTGCTACTATGTTACACTTTGTGAACTATCAATGAACATCCTTGTCTTGAATACTTGATATCACTTCATAAACTATTTGCATATTGCTACTCCTTTGAAGAATGAATCATTTGACTATATGTAGCAATAGTAATCATCTTTGATATCCATTGTTAAGTATTAAATTGCAAAGTCCATGTTAGTTTTATCATCTTCATACTCGAGGACGAGCATGGATTAAGCTTGGGGATGTTGATGCATGTAAAATGCATACATGAACTTTGCACTTTAATTGCTTATATTCCAATCATATTTGCATCATATAAGGGTTATATCAATGTTTTATCATGATTTTGGGAATACTTCATAGTTTTCCATTTTTTGGAATTAACCCTGCACAGGCAGAAAACCCTAGTTTTGTATTTTAATGTTTCAGGGACCCAAACGTCAACGAAATCACCTGGAAATTTACGGGCGTCAATATTTGGAAGGAAGAAGGACTACGGAAAAAGGAAGCAAGCAAACGGAGGCCCGAGGGCCAAACGGGTGGCCCACGCGGCCAGGTACTGTGGCCGCGTGGGACCCACCCGTTTGGGCCTCGTGGCTCCGTTGCCGTCGATCTTCGCTCCACCGACATCGTCTTGACCTAAAAACGCCTATAAAAAAGGTCCCCCGACGTTCTCTGGAAGGAGCGCCGCACAAACACAGAAACACCGAAACGGAGATCAGGAGCTGCAGATTGGAGGGGGAAAACTCCGGCGGGGCGCTGCCGGCGTGGTCTCCATCTTCTCCATCGACTTCTCCACCGTCTCCATGATGAAGAGGGAGTAGTCCACCTCTGGACTATGGGTTTGTGGAAGTAACTTATGTATCTCTCCTCTCTTGAGCTTCACTAATTAGCACCGTATGAGCTGCTGAACATGATTACGGTCACCGTTGTAATACCTTTGTGGTGGATCTTTATGAGTTAATATATGTTTGAGATTGCAATGTTTGTTTCAGTTATGAGTATAGATGCATATTATGTACCCCGTTCTTGTCTACTTGTTTTGATCAAGCATGTTTATGAGAGCGTGTGGGGGAACGTGTGCATTAGTTGGAGTAACGGGGGGTGGCTAGTGCAGTGAACGTGAGAGAAAGTTCTGCGATCCACTTTGGTATCTTTACCTTACTTTGTTACCTCACTAGGGATAAACTAAAATACCATGCTACCGGGGATGTGGGCGTGACCATTGCCACTACTCCATGACTAGATCTAGCATGTTCTTATTTTCACTTCATGTCATGATACTTAATGCTATACTCTGAGTTATCTTAATTACTGAGGTGTTATGATTTAGTTCGCATCTTGGTGGAGTATAAGAGAGGTTAATAACCAAAAGATCTCTATGTTAGGACGTGATGCCCATATATCTAAGTAACTTGTTATCAAACCCTGTGTTGCAATCTCATATGTTAACTTTGTGTGTTCCATTGTCTACCACTTTATAAAGAGAGAGTGCATTTGTGAAACCATGAACCCCAGTCCATTTTTAATCATAAGAAACACCTTTCCAACACCATATACCACTTTTCTATTTTCAGCCATCATTAAATCCGAAAATACAAAAATACTTTTCATCTTGCATACATCATTCAAAAACCCAAAAATATCATTTATCATTGCATCCACCATCATTGCATATTTATTTCTTGTTTGCATTGCATAACTATCCTGATATCATTCTTACACCTTGTGCTTGACAACCACAGGTGAGGTTGAGGACCAAAACATCTAACCTTGTTTTGTAGGTAACCAAAAGAAGGATAAGAAGATAAATCTACCACTTCAGATTCCCCGAGAGTTCGATATTAAACCCTCGAGTCACCCCTCGTGGGGAAAACTGTCTTCCACTTACTATACACTCTGCACTTGGAGTCTCAACCTAAATCCCGTTTATTTGTGCAGGCATCAAGACTTGCTCTTCGGGATCATCAGTGGGCACCAGCATGGTACCTCGGTCCCTTCTGGCGCTAGTTATCTCGGTATGCCTATGTCGGTTTGCACCTACACCACACTCTGAAGTCCAGGCATGTCGGCTTTTACTGTAACTTGGCCCACACCTGGCATAGCTTTTACCACATCATGACCCTACCCGGGGGCAGCCCCCCGACATTAGTCCCCGAAGCTGGGGCGGTCCTGCAGCCTTGGATGAAGGGCCACAGCAGGTTTAATCAACCGAAACAATCATAACAAGCATTCGACATAACCATGTCGGTTCAACCGTAAAGCCACTAATAACCTCTCCAACTGATTCCGACATTTGCCCCTGTGTCGGTTTCTCCGACACAAGAACTCCATTGAAAGAGCAAGTCAAGCTTTCACGACCAACTCAACTTAACCCAACCATCCGATATAACCATGTCGGTACACCTCCTGTATCAGGATAAAACCTCCAACTGTTTCGCCATATGCCCTTATGCCGGTTGCTCCGACACAAGGCAATTGTTTTATCCTGATCAAACATCCGACATCTCATGCCGGTTCATCTCAAGCTTCAAGGACCAAACTTTCCACAACCTTCGAGATCTGCCCTTATGCCGGTCTCTCCGACACAAAAAGATTCCCACAATCTCTCAAAGATCTCTCCACAGCACGTGGCAGAGAGACGCTGTGAGCTGCCTCGGTTCCTGTGCGTGGACAGACATGTCTCTGCACGCCGCATACGTCACGAGCTGTCACGTCGCAAAAGCACTCGAGTGCGTTTGACCGTGGCGCGCCTCCTTGATTCCCGCGCCAGTAACCGCACGCGATCACGCCGCGGGCGTTACCCATTTGTGGCCCACGATGTGGCTGATCGTGCGGCCGCAAACAACGCAACCGCACAGATCGTGCGCGGTTAATCCGCGCGGCCGTTACGGGAACCGCACGCGGTAAAAACGGAAACCGCACGCCCTCACCTCCATAAATAGGGGAGCGGGGTGATCCAAACCATCTTCTTTGCCGCTCTCTTCTCCTTTCTCTCTCTCCTGCAACACCGCCGCCGCCACGCAGTGAGCTCCGCCACCGCACGACGCCGGATCTCACGAACCACCGTCCACCGGAGCACCTCGCGCCGCCACCGGACGCGCTCAACTCCGGCAAACCCCGCGCTTCTTCACCTCGCATCGCCGCCGCAACTCTGGTGAGTTCCTCACCCTTAGCACTGCCATGAACATGTTCATCCCTTCCGATGAACACGTTCCTCTTCTCCGATGGACCTGTTCATCTTCCCCGATGAACTTCCTCCTCTTCTCCGTAGAAGCTCTCACATCCAACTGCATAGATGCTATTGAACTTAGTTGCTTAGATCCCCTCTAGATCTTCTCCATCGCGCCTCTTAATAACCTTGCAATAGTTTCTCCGCAGATCTTCCTAAGTTTCAACTCACTCGTTCTTGCATTTATCTTCTATTTATTTTTCTCCGTAGATCTTTCCGCCAAACACTTAGCCACAGAATTGTGTTTCCCGCCACTTATGCACTTTCCTCTGTTGCCCAAATATTCCGAGATACTTATCTCGGTTCAACCTATGCCTTTTTTGCAGATCCCTTCCGAGATGTCATCCAGCCATACCGGAGCCTGCCGAAGATGTCGTTGAAGAGGGTGAGCGCCGGGTGGGAAGGTTCCGACGTAACCCAGGCCGAGATAGACAGGCTAGTCCGGACCAAACGCATTCCGGCACAAGTGATATGCCGGGTTCCCGGCACAGAGGCCGAGCCGAAGCTGAAATCCGGCGAGCGCGTGGTCTTCGTCGCGCACTTCGAGCGCGGCTTTGGACTCCCGGCGAGCGAGTTCTTCCGATCCTTCTTGGATCGGTTCCGGCTTCAACCTCATCACCTTCCAGCCAATGCCATTACCACGCTCTCTGCGTGCGTTTCTTTCTCCGAGGGATACCTCGGACTCTGGCCCACGTTGAGCTCTGGGCCAAGTACTTCCAACTCCGGAAGCAGAGTGTCCCGGATCCGGAGAACAAGAACTTCCCCAAGGAGATGACCCCGTGCGGAGCCGCTACCATATACCTCGGAGAGGTTCCATCTTGCCTCGGATTCAAGGCCTGGAGTCATGCCGGAAATGGCAGCGCACGTTCTTCTACGTGAAGAACCCAGACAGCCCAGACAATGTCGACCTTCTGAACCTGCCGATATTCAACATCGCCCCCCCTCTGAACAGTTTAACTGGTCCCTCAACCCGAGGGACCTGAACCTCGAGATCAACCAGATTCACAAGATCGTCGAGGAGCTTGTGGGGCAGGCTTAACGAGCGATGATCTCCTGAGGACCTTCGTCAGCCGCCGAGTTTCCCCCTTCAAGACCGGTTCACAAGATTTGCCACATGAGTGGCAAGTATGATCCAACTCGGATCAGCACCCACGAGCTGACAAGCCGAGGTCAGAAGACGTGTCAAGGCAATTGCCCGCACGACGATGACCGAGGAATGGGAATGGGGTCTAGAACCTCATAACAGAACTCGGCTTCCGGAGCAAGTAAGTAACCTTGCAACTTACACGACATACTTTTTTCTACCGAGATAACTCTTATGCCGGCCCATACTCATAAAGTAACTCGGTTTTACTGCTTCTGGCTTGCAGAGGTTTACCCGGCAAAAGACTGAAGATGGAGAGGATCCCTCCACCAAATGGGGCCAAGATATCCCTGCCCCGGACGTCGCCGAGGTAGAAGACCCGGATGATGAGGATCAGCTCGATTCCGGCTGCTGGCGCCCCTACCTCGGGTAAGCCTCGAGCCCGAGCCTCCATCCGAGATTGGTCGGACGACGATGATTGCGAAATGTTAGAGATAATTGATGCTCGTCCCATCGCATATGCTCACCCAGCCTCGGCATCAGCTAACCCGGGTGGCTCTGCCGAGTGCACGCCCTGCTACCTCGGGCAAACAAGTGGGATCTCGCAAGCGTGCAGAGACCGGTACCTCGAATACCGGGACCTCCACATCCTCAGATCCAGCAGCACCGAAGGCGAAGCGGCAGAAGAGAGGAGCGGTTAAGCCGAAGAAGGCCAAGAAGACACCGCCAGTTACTCAAGGGTAAGATACTCTTTGCCGACACAAGCTCGCTTCCTTTTTTCCTTCTCCCGGGATAATCTTTCCCCGACATAACACTTTTTCTTTTGATGCAGTGCCGCCCTTGAAATTAACCAGAGTGCCTCCTATGCGCTCACCCCTTCCGAGTGCAGCGAACCTCGGTCCGTGATTCCGGGGTACCGCCACTCATCCGTCATTCCCGAGGTCGTGGTCCTCGACGAAGATGTTGGCTCCGGTGCCCCCACCGCGGACTCCGACATTCCGCGGGCCGACACTTCGGTGACCTCGGGCCCACAGCAACCACCACCACAACAACAACAGCCGCACAACAGCAACCACAAGCAACAACAACAGCAGCAACAGCAGCAGCAACAGCAACAAGGACAGCACCTCAACAGCAACAGCAACAAAAAGCAGCCGCCACGGCCGAAGTCCACCACAAAGTCCACCGAGTTAGTAACTCGGAAAGCTACTCCACTAGCCAAGCCGGCACAGAGCCAAGTGGCCACCGGGAAACAACTGTCAATCCGGAGAAACAAGTGGTGTTGACTCCAACCACTACCCGGAGCACCAAGCTCTCACCACCTCCGTCTCCCGAGTTACCACTAGCAGCTGGGTTTTTCCCAGCTCGAACTCAAAGTGGACACATAGCTTAGGCTCGGAGAAGCAGTACCACATGGACTGGAATGCCGCCGACACTAGCGAGGTCTCCTCGAACCCGGTCACCCAACATCCAGCTGGACCCAGTGCGCTTGCTCAGGCCATGCACAACTTGCAACTCTCGACCCTTCGAGCCAGCAAGCTTGCCGAGGTATTTTTTCCTCAGCCAGACTTTCTTTCCTTTGCAATAGATGATAAACATATATAATCCCCAGTCCCCGAGATTCGGGTGAGTGACCTGCGCTCGCCCGAGTAAAGATCACTCGGCGCGAATCTTCACAAAATTTCCATCTCAATCTCAAAAAATCCGACACTTAGGATCTTCAAAAAATCCGACATCCAGTCCCCGAGATTCTTGTCGAGTTTTACTCGGCACGAATCTTCAAAAAATCCGACATTCAGCTTTACTCGGCATGAATCTTCAAAAAATCATACTAACCCTTTGCTCTTTTCAGGATTGCACCAACGCCCGGACCACAGTATTTCAGAAGCTGCTTCTGGACCACAACAAACTCAAGAGGTCCCACAAGCACTTCAGGAGACGCTGAAGAACAAGGAACCGCGCACGCCACTGCCCTCCAGAAGGAACGACAGGAAGTGTCTCGGCTCCAGGAGGAACTTGCTCGGGTCCAGGGCGAGAAACCGGCATTGAGAAGGCCCTGATGCAAGGGAGGAAGCTGCGCAAAAGCACAAGGAAACCCTCGAGGCGACCGAGGTTCGCGCTACCTCGGCTCAAGGAGAACTGGATGCCCTCAAGGCAAAATCCGACATCTGGCTCCGCGAGCTCACCCGGCTTAACAAGGAGATGGACAGTAAGTTTCTTTATCCTTTCTTTTTGTTTCATTGCTTGTACCGACATTAAATATGCCGGTATATAACTCAATTCGGTGATAGCTTTTCTATCTTCAGATCACTTCTCCCACTCCAAGGCTGCTGCACTCAACACTGTCCGCAAGGCACGAGCAAAAGAGCCGAGGCTGGCCCAATCCCGGAGGAATGGGATATTGAAGATCACCTGACCGCTCTGAATGCTCGCATCTCTCCTCTGAAGGCCATTGGCTGGATCTTCTTGATGCTGGCATCCGAGCTTACCGAGCCTTATGGCCAGGATCTCAGACTCCGGCTAGCATTGAAGAATTGTCCAAGTGTCTGTCGGGGGCCGAGGCCAGGGTCCGAGAGTGGAGATCCTCTGCAGCTCGCGCCGGAGCTGATCAAGCATTGACCTTTGTGCTCTCCTGGTATGAGGCCATCAACCTCAATGCCGTGCGCTCCCTGCGCCAAGGCTCCAAATGGACCTCAGATCCGACACTGATAGAGAGCCGCAAGGAGGCAGCCACCTTCATGGCCAGCTATGCTCCCACCCGACACTTCATTCCTGGTCCCGCCTACTCGGATGACGAAGAAGATGACCAGGATGATGAAGAGGGTGAAGACGAGGAAGATGACATCGATGAGGAGATTGAGGTCGAAGCTCCCGACACTGCCACTGCCGGAGCGACCGAGACTTCTGCTGCCGGAGCAGCCGACACTTCTGCTGCTGGCGAACCAACATGCCAAGCCGGCTGCGACCGAGACTTCTGAGAAGCCGGCACCGAGACTTCTGAGAAGCCGGTATCCGACACTGCGGTTGCCTCGGCAGCCACTCCAACA